>OY992877.1:147395284-147450196 GCA_963921405.1 Cepaea hortensis | reverse complement strand
CATAATTTTCTTTGCGCATTTCCCTTATTTCACGTAGGTATCACCCTCTCATGGCTCCTAAATGCGGTTGCTCGCAAAGGATATTTCTACCTCCCTTGTACTTTCTAAAAGTGAAGCCTAATGTCCTTATAATTTTCCACAAAGTTGTTTTTTTGGATAGCTTCTTTCTTAACCAAACCCTAAGTTTTCTTACAGTCACTGTTTCTTTGGCATCCAGCATTTTTTATAATAGCTCGCCTTATGACATCCTTGTCAAAGCTATTTACAATAGCCTTTCTACCTATCGTTTGGTTATTGCGTGGTGGTTTAATTTCAGATTCTTGCACCCATCGACAAAATTTCCGTTTGCTCAAACCCAATGCACGCACTGTTCTTTTTTTCGGAATTTGTAATAGTATGAATAGTACGAATAGTAATAGTATAATAGTACAATAGTATAATAGAATAGTAATAGTAAAATAGTACGGCCGGTCGCCGTGGCTAAGGTCTTGCGAACACGGTTTGTGAGCCCGTATACCCGGGTTCGAAACACAGTGGTGCTGGTTTTTCGAAAAAGGTATAGGTGCCGGTCGTTCAGAAAGCAATGGCAAACTACTGAACGTAAAATTTGCCTAGGATTCACGAACAGCAAAAATGCTGGGGTTGACTGCTACGTCCTCTGAAGGACATGCAACTAAATTTTTATTTTATATGAAACAGTTTCCTGCGATCAGCTTCTTGACAAAAATATGTGTACAACTTCATAGCGATGCTTTGAAGTGTACACAATTTCACATTAAGTCCCATTGAACAATATTCACATTCCAATGTTAGCAATAAGTGGTAAGATTTTTTTTTAAATAATAATAATAATCAAATTTCACGAAAGAACCCACATTGACGACACCTCTGAACACTTCCAGTTTAAACAGCGCGGGGTTCTTACTATAAGGCCAATCCCGTGAACCACGGAGAATATTCAACATTGAACGCTGATTTTCTGGCTGAAGGTGTAATACATTAAAAATTATGGACTTAATCACTGACCCTAAATTATATACCACATATAAACAAACATTGAAATCTGCTGTAAATCTCCAGAACAAAACTTTTTTGTCGGGTGGACATAATGATAAAGTTATATGCTAAATCTCATCATTTTCCCTTAGTTGTATACTGAGATATGGATTTTTATACGGAGGCAACCAAATGTAAATGCACTTTTTTTTATAGGCATACTAGCATACCTTGTAGGGGTTGGGAATATCTAATAGGCTGGTGGGGTGAGCAACCCTCATTTTTCGGAGATTTCCTTCGGAGATTATTCACTGAAACTTAGCCGGAAAATACTTTAAGAGGCTTGGTTAATTTCGAAGTCGGTCACTACTAAGGACAGAACCAGGGCGGCTGTAAAAGGTAAACAAACTTACTAATCAGTATGACACCACGGATCTTCAAGATTATGATTAGGAGAATCTTAGGAGAATCACCCTTACGACCTTCAACACTGCAAACTCACATCGCTATTCATATACACAACATACAATTCACACGCATGGCATTTCGCGAGACATGTAAAGCAAATACTGGCAGTTTCAGACTAGCTCCTCACAGTCTGATATAACGAAGGCGGAGCCCAAGTGATCAGCATAGATACAGCTTGAAGAACGATATAAGCTTGAATGATGGCGCTTTCATTTGCGTATTCCCTGTGTGGTGGAAACTGGAATTATGTCGTAGATCATCCAGGAAGAAATGTTCGTAACGTCATGTCTCGGGTCTGAATAGATATATACGGCGCCTGTTGTTGTTGCTGTTATTGTTGTTGATGATAATGATGATGATGATGATGATGATGATGATGATGATGATGACGATGATGATGATGATGTCATCGTCGTCATCGTGCTGGTGTGTGTGATGGTGTTTTTGTTGTCATCGCCATCGTCGTTATTGTCGTTATCATTGTCGGTGTCATCCTTGTTGTTGTTAGTATAACACTGTCACTTTTGTTTTACAACATAAAAAGTTGGCATCTTGTGATGATTTAGTCCCAGGTAGGCAAGCAACATTCTCATTCCGAGCATAACAGCAAGTTCTAGAAGCGGTGAGTGCAGCAAGACGAATCGTGCTGATTATCTACCTTCACAGTTGGAAACTGACTGACTCTCTTTAGTCTGGCAGCGTGCAAAGTGTGCAGTCCTCGGCAGGCTTCATCACATGCCGAGACCATGGTAGATACCCCTAGGTTAGTCAGGCTAGTGTCTGTTCAGAAAGTCCAGATGTGAGATGAAAGAAGGTCTTAGAATAATGTCCGAACCAGGCACATTAGCGTCTGTCATCCCCCATGGCGTGTGAGCATTCATAGTCAACATCGCCATGTGTCATACCGACAGGGGTGAGTGGTCACGGTTCACCATCTCACACGATCACCTGAGTCTTGAATCAGACCTTTATTCTTGCACCGTCGGTGATATGTGGTCTTCCTATTGCCACGCTCTCATCACGTTTGCCAGTCTATCCTATAACCGCACTGTGGGTTATCGAGTTATCACAATGGGTGCGTTCGTGGGCAAGGTCTCTATATACAGCAACACGTGTTAAGTGTGTGAATGACATAGGCTATGGCTTCTGTAATGTCAAAGGGGGCTGGGTGGTCTCGAGGTATGGTGTCCGCCTCGAGTGCTGGAGGTCCCGGGATCAAGCCCCGGTGAGAGCTGGGATGTTTTCACGTGGACTTCTAGTAATAAAATTTCCCCTGGTCTCTGGGTAGTGAGATCGGTGTATTGTGTATTGTTGCGCACGTAAAAAATCCTTTGGCAGTTGGGAATCGAAAAATAGTAGCATAACGGCGCTGCCCGGGCAAAATTTCGAATTAACATCTACCCAAAGAATGTCATGATCCTCGCCGGTGCTACGGAGTTCGTGCACTGAGCTGAGACTCATGCTTGAGTTAGAAATAGAACGAAACACTTATGGGTTACACGCGTGTGCCGTGATGTTGATCCATCGACTAAATTAAACTAAACTGTTCGTAGTAAAATATTCCATTTGTCTGTTTCTTCTCGGTTGGTTGATTGGTTGGTTGGTTGGTTGGTTGGTTGTGTGGGTGTGTGGGTTGTTAGTGATTGGTTGGTTGAGTGGTTGGTTGGGTGGTTGGTTATAAATCCTCTGGAAGACAGTAAGTTTCAACTCTTAAGTCCACTGCATCGGAGTTCAGTTTGTCTGAGCCCTGAAAAGATCTAGCAGAAAGAGGTTGGTGTAGACTTTTCTCCCGATCCTGTTTCACATTATCATATCCACAGGGACTTATCGCAGAGTCCTTCTTTTCCTCTCCCAGAAACCAGCAAGGTGTGCCAGACCGGACCTTCATATCTGCAGAACCCGCTGCTTTCCGAGCATGGAGAGGGAATGAGGAGCTCTGGATCGCAATGTTTGTAGTAGATCGTACTTCGGTACTGGATATGATAAAAGTCTCTACATCGTCCTCCTACCGACAGAAGTTAGCCTTTATCACTGCACAAACAATCTGAACGCCTATACACCTGATTTAAGAATTAAACTCAGTCTTCCAGAGGTTTGAGTAACCAACTTTCCCAACAACCATCAACACTTGCCGCTTGATGACATAAATATTAGGTATGACGCAGGATTTAAGATAAGAACTGAAGCTGTGTATGCGAGATTACTTTTCACTGTCAAATCTGCACGATAACCTTCAGATTCTGAAAGATAATCCATTCTGCCATTACCAATGCAAATCAGTTAAGTAAAGGCCCTATTCAAGCCATTTAAGGCGTACTTGGGTGTATAGTTTTTTGATTTTTTTTTAATTCGCATATCCTTTACAGGACATCGCTGTCAACAGCAGCATCTTTCAGCTGTCTGTTGATTTCTTGGCAAGATTACGCTCAGTGGTTTGCCATTGCTTTCTGAGCGGCCGGCTCAGTTATCCCGCAAGTCACCAGCGGGGGTCGAACCGCTTCTAGCTCTCGCCCGCTACGAGACTGCGTGATAAACGGGATTACGGAGAAGTGTTGTAACCCCTCGGCCAGAGAGACCGGCTGGTGTATAGTACTAGCCCCATATTTGCTTTAACCAATCGGCACTTGACAGGTCATGTGGCCAATAACACGCTGGCTACCTTCTTCTTCTTCTTCAGCTTTCCGAGCCATTGAGGTTCTTTGCTGCAAATACAATCCGTCTCCATTCGTCTCTCTGGCTACCTTTACTGCCACGAAAATGTCCTAGTAACCATTGTTGGCTGGGTGGAGCTGGTAGCCTAATCAAGAGTATTCCACGTGTCGATGGTAATTCGAACACATGACTATCGGACCACTAGGCACATGTAACCAAATCAGTATACCCTCGCATTAACTATTCACGATGTACCATCTGCTTTCAGCTAAGTAACAGGAAAGCAATTTCCCATCATCGTGCATCAATGCAGCTGTACATAAGCATGAGATTATATACAATATTTCAAATTATATCAGTTTTAACGCCAAATACGTTTCATAATATAAGACTGCTCATGAATAATTCATTCTTTTAATTCTTAAAGATTTTCCCTAATATGAGCATCATTGCATTATAAGAAATAACACAGCTGTTATTGTGAACAAATATACAGATCTTTGCTAACTGCTTTAACAAAGAAATGTGTTTGGGCTATTCAATAGCGGTTTTGAATGGGACATTTTGTTTCTGTATTATTTAACCTCTTTGTTGCCGTGAATTGTTTCCATTAACGTAGATGTTGCTTCTGAATGATATTCCTTACCTGTGTGTTTTAGTTATTTTGTTGCTAATTGTTATTCCTTTATACATAAGTGTTGGAGACCGGGGTGGCGCGGTGGCTAGCCTGCTTGTTTGTCGGCCTGTCTTTTTGTATATTGGTATTATTAATGTATGTTGCCAATCGTCTGGGACGTTTCATTCTTCACATGCTATATTGAAAATTCTTCTAGCCATTAAATTCCTGTTTCCCCACAAGCCTGAATCAATCAATCAATCATGTGCCATGCCGGAAAGCGTGGGCGGTCATGACTCGCCATTTCACTCGATCACCAACGTTGTGGATCAGCTCAGTTTTCCTGTCTCGTCCATGCCATGTGGCCAAGCCATCCAGGTATTTTCCTCTTGGTCTTCCTCTTGGTCTGTTCCCTTCGATCTTGCCAGTTGTCACCAAGTTCTCCAATCCATTTCTTCTCATATCATGTCCAAAAAATTTTATTTTGACTGTCTACGTCTAATTTCTCTAATCAATTTACGATTTCCATTTGTCTCCTGTAGTACTTGGTCATTGGTTTTTCTGCCTGTCCATGGTATTCTTTGCATTTTCCTCAGAAACCACATTTCTGCAGCCATTATATGTTTTTCAGCTTGACTGCACATTGTCCAAGTTTCACATCCATACAAAAGAACAGGCTCTATGTATCCTTTCAACACTCTTTTTCTCGTTTCAATTGACATCTTTTTATTGGTCAGAATGTGTTTCATCTTGCTAAAGGCTACTTTCGCCATGGCGATTCTTGTTCTAATCTCTTCAAGGGATCTCCCATCAAATGTTATGACAGTTCCGAGATAATTGTACCGATTCACTTGTTAAAGAATATTCCCATTTACTTGTATATTACATTGTGGTACTTCGTTCTTCCTAGTGACGACCATAACCTGTGTCTTATTACAATTTAATTCCAACCTAGCTTGTCGTTATTCCATCTGGACCCGATGATTTGTTTTTAGGACTTTTCTGTATAACTGATTTTACTTCTGCTGTTCTGAAGTTTGGTTCTTGTTGTTCACAGATTTTAGATAAAGAATTTGGGCTTTCTATGTTATGTGGGGGAGGATTAAGCATTTTAAAAGTATTCAGCCCACTTTGCTAGTCTTTGCTGTGGATTAAATTTTAAAAAGTTATTTGCTTATCCTTTACCGGACGTCGCAATCAGCCCCAGAATGTTTTGGCTGTTTCTTATTTCTTGGCAAGTTTACGTTCAGTAGTTTGCCATTGCTTTCTGAATTACCGGCACTTATACCACTGTATGAAAATCAGCGCAAAGCGGTCTGTTTCCAAATCGCCCGCAGCTGTGTTTCGAACGCGGTATGAGGGATTGCAAACTCCATTCAAAGTCCCTTCGCCACAACACCGTATTAAATAAACGCATACTTTTGTATTATTATTTATGACGGTGGTTGGGTTGTATATGCATTTATGTTTCTCATTTTGTTGACACGTTTATACAATTCTCGTGGGTAGTCTTTGCTGAGAGTTGCCATTTGTTCACAGTATATTCTCCAGGATTCATCTTTAGATGCTTTCATTGTTCTTCGGCATTTCAACTTGCTATTCTATATATAACATTGTCTTGTTCAGATTTAAATGCAATCCATTATGTGTAGGCTAGCCTTCCTTTTGGATATGCTATCTTTAACTTCACTGTTCCACCATGCTGTTCTAAATCGTTTGTCCTGCCCTACTATTTTAGTTCCACATTTATTTTCATGTGTGTCGATCATGGCAGACTTGAAAATTGTCCACTTCTTAAACACACTTGGGTACTCATCACGGAGGTTCTTATGCAGCTTTCTGATTTATTGTTTGAACTGGCTTATGACCGTATGTTCATAGCGCATTATATAATTGATCACGCCTTTTGTTACCTTTTAGTATTGTATAATGTAATTTTTCCCTGGCAACAATATGTATATGAGCCCCTGGGCTGCTTGTTCAATACATACCATAGTTGTCTCTCTTGTGCCACTCTTGTCAACTCCACTTAAGTCTACACTAGCATTTTTAACCAGATTGAGTGAGTGAATGAGTGAGTGAGTGAGTGAGAGTGTGTGTGTGTGGTGAAGATTGAGTGAGTGTGTGTGTGTGGAGACTGAGTGAGTGAGTGAGTGAGTGAGTCAGTGAGTCAGTCAGTCAGTCAGTTGTGTACCGTACGTATGACTAAATTACATCCTGTATGCTCAAACAGAAGCCACGTTGGCATAGTAGGTAGTGCCCTTGCCGGCCATGACAGTGGTCCGGGTTCATACCTCAGCAACGGCAGCATACCTTTTCCAAACAGTACGCCTCTGGTACCGACCCATCCTCACAAAATTAGTACTACAGACACTGTTCAAATCGTTCCAAAAATTGGAAAGGACAGGTCGCCAGGAAAGAAACTGGCCACTCTGCCTCATTATGCCGTGGCGTAGAATTAGAAAAGGCCGACCACTTCACAACCCAAAATACGATACCACTGATGCCTTTATCGTTTCTAAGCGCACATTCTATGTGAACCAATGATGCATTCGCACCCAAAGAGATGGTGACCAGATGAGCCTAGGCCAGAATTATTCTCAATCTAATCTAACCCAGCATTGTCAATGACATCCATCACAGCTTCAGTTCTCTCATCCTTCTTAGTCTCGTCGGCACCACCAATGTCCGCTCCCGTGCCAGTTCAAGATATCGATCGTGCTATCAGAGTCCACATGGAACAATCCCCCAGCAGCAAATCTATTGACACGGTCTGGCGCTCCGACTGTCACTTTATGAATGTTTATCAGTCTGAACTATAATTTATCGCAATGGAATTATTTTATTCTAATATTTAATAAATCTGAATTCATGGCATTTTAACAATATTCTGAAGGCAGAAAAATGAAGGTAAACACGGGAATTTAGGTTCTTAAACTCACTCATAAGAAAAAGTAAAAATGAGAAACACACATTGAAAAAACAAACACACACACACACATCAAGTAACATCAATACTGAATTGTGGACATGAATAATCACTTTCCGGCTTTTCCGGCTCAAAGGGAATCATGGTAACATAATGGCTAGCACCCTTGCCTACCGCCCCCATGGGCCTGTATTTGAGTTCCAATCGATTCTGTCAATTTACATGGTCTCCCAGGTCGACCCAGCTTAAAAGGATACCAGGAATCTGTTATCTATTGGGGTTTCATCCTTGCACTGCGAACAAACCTATAGGTGCTCAGATTCCATTCCCGCCTTCCCAACATATTCTGTGTCCGGCGGCTAATGGTGCCAGAGACTACCAGAAAATGTCATGGGAAGACAAGGCGGTCGGCATGATACTGAACACATCACCCAAAGAGTGTCGAATATTATTAATTAATTAATTAAAAAGTGAAGGACGCCGAACTCATAATATAACATTTTCTTCTGTCTTGATTCACCTGATGTAGCTTAGGTACTCGGCTAACTTACTTCAAGCTCACTTATCTTTTGAATCTTCCATGGCTCCCCTCCCCATGCACTCCACATAATATTCAACTGTCTGTAATTCTTATCTCTGTGTGTTTGAGATCTTTCACTGTTTATTTTAGCATGTGGGTTCCGTTCCAGGTACAAGAACTTTCTAGGTATACTATTCACGGATTTGGGGGGGGGGGGGGAGGGGGCGCTGCGTGGTCTCGAGGTATGGTGTCCGCCTCGAGTGCAGGAGGTCCCGGGTTCAGGCCCCGGTGTGGACCGGGATTTTTTCACGTGGACGTCTAGTAATAAAATTTCCCCTGGTCTCTGGGTAGTGAGATCGGACGCCCGTGTGTATTGTTGCGCACATAAAAAATCCCTTGGCAGTTGGAAATCGAAAAAGAGTAGCCTAACGGCGCTTCCCGGGCAAAATTTCGAGTTAAAAATCTATCCAAAGTATTTCAGGATCCTCGCCGTGCTACGGAGTTCGTGCACTGAACTGAGTTTCTCCAAACTCAGGTTTGAGTTATGAGAAGAACGGAGCACTTATGGGTTACACCCGTGTGCCGTGATGCTGATCCATCGACTAAACTAAACTAAACTATTCACAGATGTTTTCAATGTGTATCCTATCCATCGCCAGTGGTTTTTTGTTTCTTCCCTAATCTCTTGATTTGTTGGAATGTGTTTAGATTATATATGGTATTTCCTTTGATTTCCACAAATTACTTAATGCTATAAAAGCTACTTTTGCTTTTTATATTCTCATTTTAAAATATAAATATATCAATCTGTTCGCCCACTTGTATTGCATAATAACAAATGGTTTTAGGCTCATATTTTCTTGACCTAATGGCGCTTGGCGGATGATAAGGTCTGTACATTACCGGCAGCGTTACCTCCAAGACTATTTCCTTATACCTTTTTTTTTAATGCAGGATCGACCCCTGAGCCATGTGGTTACAAAAAATCCCGGCTGGGAATGGATTTGAACTCATGACCACCTGTTTCTTGAGATTGTACACATCCTCTATCTCTTGGGTAGTGTTATCAGAACCAAGACTTCTCAGATAGGGCGAAAAATAGGTGGTCATGCGCGCAAGTTCCGCTTGTTAAAAATTCCATGACACTCTGAAAATCGCAAAGATCGTTGCTGTCCTTGTTGCACAACTGATAAGTTAGCGCTGATCACGAGAACAATAAGTCACAGCACGTGAGACAGCAACAGAGTGAGAATACATGTAGCGTTGACGTCTACGAAAGCTACACTGTCGGCTTATGTTAGTATGTAGACAGACACATTAGGAAGCGTTGGTT
Source organism: Cepaea hortensis (assembly GCA_963921405.1). Lineage (NCBI taxonomy): Eukaryota > Metazoa > Mollusca > Gastropoda > Stylommatophora > Helicidae > Cepaea > Cepaea hortensis. The sequence continues at coordinate 147,440,682 of OY992877.1, read as the reverse complement.
AAACATTTACTAAACTAATGAAAAATTATGTATCGCTTTGTTCTTCCAATAATATTATCAACGACATCTTTGTATCAAACAAATGTGTGTCACAACGATCTTACAGAGCTCGATCCTTGGTACGTATATCGTTTATGGTTGTATAGTTACTAACTGCTGGTTCTGGCAAGTTTCCCCAGCTAAATTCCCCTACAGTAAATTCAAGTTAGGATAGGATGTTGTTTACGCAACTCGACCCTTCTAAATTGTTCCTGATTAGCAATGCGCAATGGAACCTATTATTTTCTGACACGGTTAACAGGAAGAGTGCCAGAGTTCAACGTTTAGCTATGTTTCCCACGTACTAATTTATCTATTGCTACTGTCTAAGCGTAATAAACATTTTAACCTTCTGCACTCTAATACCTAATTCTGGGTTTTGTTATTAGTGCTTCGATCTGACCCAAGAGTACTGGCCTGCTGGTTTTGGGATAAACATGTTTTTTCTGTGCATACCAAACTACCAGGTTTGGCTATTGGGTTAAAAACTTAAGAGAAAGTGGAGCATACTAATATGTTGGTACGTAAACCCTTTGTACTCGGTCCGCACTGCTACACCCTGACAATTAAGGCTTAAAAACTACCCACATGTAGAAAGAGCATGATTATCTTGGATGAAATCTGTATAGAAGAGGTAAAATCTATAGACATGCATGACGAAGTTGGACATAATGACATATGTGCTAGTGCTAGAAACCTTTTTTTTTTTTTTTTGCCCATGCACCCCTTCACCATATGTTCAGAATGTCATTCTCCCCTTTCGTATTTACTCGCTATAAATGCCCTCCACCCCCCCCCCCTACACGGTATAGGTAAAAATGGGAGCTAAATTTAATAACACATACGAGAACAAGTCTAGACGTCTACATAAAATTTGATTTGCGGGTCTACTACGTTATAAAACGAATTTCAGAAAGGCGAGTACGGAGGGAAAAACAATATCAAATAATCGGTTCTTGTATTAACGGGATCTTGCAATTATCTTAATTCCCCCTCCCCCCTGGAAACCCTAAAATATCCCCCCCGCCCCCCCCCCCCGGAGGGGGGTTAGATTCCCCACCGGTTGAGAACCACTGTGCTAGAGGGTTGCAAAACATTGTGGCGCAATCCTTTCGAAGGGGGTCGGAAGAGGAAGAAACGTTAAAACTAACCGAATCCCGCATACCGCGTTCCAAATCAGCTGCAGGCGAATATGAGGGTCGGTTGTTCAGGAAGTAATGGCGAACTAATGAACGTATATGTCCTGTAAATCACAAACAACCACAAAAATGCTAGGGCTGAGTGCGATATCCTGTAAAGAACATACAACCATCACGTCAGAAATAGTATAAATTACTGCGCAGAAAGTACACATAATTTTTGACAGCATGTCTGCTTACACTTGAGTTGTTATTACATTGATAACACAAATTCACGCTTACTAATTCATCTGATAGGTCAGCGTGGCAGAGAGGTTTAACGCATTGGCGCTTAAACTTCCTTGCGCTGACAGAAGGGTAGCGAGTTCATTCCACACACCGGTCAGTTGGAGTTTTACATTGTCTTCTAGTTCAGACAGCCATGGCATACTACTGAACGTATCCATTACCTAGACAATTAGCCTGGTGTTGATTGCAACGTCCTGCAATAGACATACAACACTTCAGAAGAATTGATCTCACACATAACCAAGCATTTCGACTAACACAAACGGTGGCTGTAATCGTGTGGAATGGTTCGTGTTTTCCACATCCGCTTGAATAATCCCAGTTTGTGTGATTATAAAAACCAACCATTTTGCCTTCTTGTGGTTAGCATGAACGGTAAGGGCAGAAACTAGCAGAAACTGCCTTGTGGGCGTGAGGTGTTGAGTCTTCCCATATTCTAGGTCACAACACACGAGGTGGGGTAGCCAGTTCACTTCCTCGTCGTCTTTCCTTCCCATGCGATTCCCAGCACGTCCTGAATATGGTCTAGTACCCATTTTATGAGGCTGCGTGGACCCCAAAGCCGTACTGGTCAGAACAAATAATCCTGCCTCTGCTGGGGATTGAACCTGCGCCACTTTCTTGACAAACAAGCGTTAGAACCATTATGCTACGGTTGTTAACATTATATTAACAATATTTACGTACAGTTACTGGTTTGATAAACATCATACTTCCGACTTGATCAGCAAAATACCACTGTCTTGTCACATAAGTTTACTAACCAACTATGCGTGCTTACTACACACTGTCACCGCAACTTATAACAATTAGATAAATGTCATTATAAACTAAATGACTTGAATAGCAAGAAAGCAGTAACAATGGTGATATCAAAGAAACAGGTGATACTAAAATGTGAAATGGAAATAGAAGGGAACATTCTTAACCAAGTCGATAATTTCAAATACCTAGGGGCATTTATAACATCAGATGGAAGATGCACAACCGAGATTACAAGCAGAATAGGGCAAGCCAAGGCTGCATTTTGGAAAATGAAGAGTATCTAATGCAAAAAAATTCACTAAAATTGAATGTAAAAAAGATAGTGCTGAAGTGCTATATAGAACCTGTTATGCTGCATGGCAGTGAATCTTGGAATGTAAATAAACAAATCAGGAAGAACTTGGAAGCAACAGAGATGTGGTTCCTGAGACGAATGTGCGAATTCCTTGGACTGCCAAAGTAACCAACAACGATTGCCTAAAAGAGGCTAATGAAACTAGAACATTATATACAACAATAAGAAAGAGACAAATAGCTTTCTTTGGTCATGTGAGAAGAGAGTTATTGGAGAACATCGTGACAACTGGAAAGATCGAAGAGAGGAGAGGCAGAGGTAGACCAAGAGAAATGATGCCGGATGGAGTAAGACGGTGGCATGGAGGAATATCATTAGCAGAATTGATCCAGAAAACCAAGGACCGAGATCTGTGGAGAGTCATGAACGCCTACGCCAACTGGCATGACACTTGATTATATATATATATATATATATATATATATATATATATATATATATATATATATATATATATATATATATATACGTGTGTGTGTGTGTGCGTGTGTGTGTGTGCACATCAACTATAATCGAGTGCCCATTGATTTAAACATATGGGGCTAGCACCATATACCTAACACGCCTCATGACGTGAAAATGGGTCTTCTTTCCCCATCATGCTCTACACCGCATTCATTGTACCCCCACCCACACGAAAATATATGTTGAAAATGGCACAGTGTGCACTCAAGTTTGCTGACATGTTTCCCCATCATTTCTCTATTCTCAGGTGCAGCTGTCAATAATGATATCGAATGAAGAAGCCATAAAAGACCTCTCTGCGACATTATTCACGGCGCTGATAGTCTGATAAGGATGTTAATGACTGTTAGCCGAGAACACGTGAGATATTGCTGAGGTTTCAGTTCCAATCAGACATCACTGCTGGCGGAATGCAGTAGCTAATGCCACTCTCTATTCCATAATTCGCCAACAGTCGTCTCTGTAATAACCAACATGGAGATGGAACTCTGGCAGCGCCGGTAATGTTTGTTTGTAATTGTGTTCTGATATCTGGCACTGACGGTGTGGACAGAGCAATTTGGGTTGAGACAGAGGCAACCAAGGAGTTTACTGTTTCTTGTTATTTTGAAGGCTGATATTATAGAAGAGTCTGCGCAATAATAAAATATGAGTATCGGTGAAAGTATCGTGCTGGTGCTTACTTCTAGCGGTGTTAATGAGGATGGAGCAGTTGGTAAAGATGGAAAACAAGACATGAGCACTCGGGCAGGACTATGATTTGTGAGAGGTTTGTGTTAATTTCCAACTCATAACACGTAACTAACTTCAAGATTTTATAACACGCCGTTCAACTATTCAGATTAAGAGATCTGTTAAAAGTTTAATCGTGACAATCGCCAATTAAATTAGTATGAGAAATAAATTCATAGGCGTTTACCCACACTCACAGAAGTCGATGAAAGAAATAGACATTACCAGGACACACAACAATTTAAACAGTTAAAGCTACAAACATCACGCCGGGGTTCCAATGTCTCTTCCAAATCACAGATGTGCCTCGTTGTAGGAATACGTGTACCTTCAGCATTGTATAATAAACATATAGTTCAACTGCACCTATGAGAAGTGACAGTTTTGGACTAAACTTGCTTCAACATTATCACGCCCCTCTATTTCTCAGACTAACAACTGTGGAAAGTTTCAGAGTTAGGAAACATTTTAAATAAATTAAGTTATATGTATATTTGACTCAAGTTCCGGCCACCCTCACTGTAAAAGCAATGTAACTTTGACGCTGCAGCAACTAAGTAAGTATTATAAAAGAGCTGTCTTCACTAGAGACGCCTATGATCCGATCCATCATGCTAAAACAACAACTGCATTTATAACACGGACACAAGGGTTCATTCAGCTGAACCAACAACTGTATTCGTAACATGGTCGGGATTAATTCATCTGAACCAACAACTGTATTCGTAACATGGGTGCGGATTAATTCATTTGAACCAACAAGTGTATTCGTAACATGGATGTAGATTAATTCAGCTGAACCAACCAACAAACATAATCGTAACTCGGACTAAAATTCATTCAGCAGAACCAACTTTATTCATAATCCGGAAAAGGGTTAGTTTAGCCGAACTAACAAGTGTATTCATGATTCAAACACAAGGTAATTCAGCTAACCTAACAAATGTATTCATATACCGGACTGGCATTCATCCAGCTGAACCAACGACTGTATTCATAGTACAGACATAGGTTTAAATGACCTCGTGACATTCTGGTGACTTCGTGAAATCTATTCAAACAATATGACCAGAATAACAGCAGAAGATTTTTTTGTGATCGTTAACCTGACTAAAGAGGAGGAAGAACAAGCATTGGCTGAAAGAGAAACAACCTCATTGCTCTGTGATCTTGCGTTGAACAACACCGGAGACCCGCCAGGGTACGGGCTCTTGTGCAATGCAAGCATCAATGGTCTCTCGGAAGTGAACTTTTACATAAACGGTGTGAGTACAATGGTTGTAATAGCCCTCGGTGTCATCGGTAACGCCTTGGCCATAATCGTTCTCACTAGACGAACAATGCACACGTCCACGAATATCTTCCTCACGGCACTTGCCATCTGGGACACCATGGTTCTGCTAGTCTGCCTTCTTCTCATCAGCCTGATCGAGCTCTTCCGGCCGTTCAGGGATCAAGTGTTTCCTTACGTTGTGGTCTACGCCTATCCTGTAGCCCTAGCAGCGCAGACAGCCACCGTGTGGCTGACTGTGTCGTTTACCGTGGAGCGCTATATTGCAGTCTGCCACCCGCTACGATCTGCCAGCATGTGTACAATAGCTCGAGCTCGAATAGTCGTCCTGGCTATATCCGTAGTCTCCATACTGTACAACATTCCTCGCTGGTTCGAATACGTCATCTTCAGACACACTGATAACCACAACCAAGTGTGTATATTTCCAGACAAAACGCAACTAGCCAATGATTCCATTTACCATAAAATTTACTTTGGATGGCTCTATTTTCTCGTGATGTGTTTCATTCCCTTGTGCTCGCTTGCGATTCTCAATCTGTTTCTAATAGTAGCTGTCAGGCGGTCCAGACAACAACGGAAGGATATGAACGTGCGGCAATCTCGTGAGAATAACGTGACTATCATGCTAGTGTCTGTTGTAATTGTTTTCATCATTTGTCAAGTGCCCGCTCTGATTTACAACATGGCTTACGCTATTGACATGCAGAACGTTTCCACTTCTGTTGGCTGGATAATTCTTAGCAACGTCAGAAACTTTCTCGTGACGCTCAACAGCGCTATCAACTTCATACTCTACTGCGCACTGGGCCAAAAGTTTCGACGGACTTTCGTGCGTACGCTTTGTCCATGTCTCATAAGACGAATGCCTGGCATATTCCAATCATTCAGTTTCAGTACTCACAGACAAAGCATGCACCAAAAATCTACTGCCAACGGAACATCGTACGCTAATGTCAACTACAAACAGTGCCGAACCGAGATTATCCACCCCGACCAAGATGTCAGCCTGGACATGAAGGTACTAAGACCCAAGCACTCGCCAATGAACTCTACGGATTCCAATGAGTCAGCTGACGCCAAAGATGCCTACCATTCTAACTTGTCTCAACGAAGTAATCTGAAACTTTTAACTCTTACATACAAAAGTAAGAATAACTGAGCATGCTCCATGTACAGTTAACTAAATGCTGACACCCTGAACGCTCTTGGGGAGGCAGGTGAGTATCTGACTCAGTACCTGGCTTTGGTTCCACAAGTTTGATCACACGAAAAACATCAAGACAAAACAGGGTCGGGATAGACAGGAATGCCACGAGGGAAGCCAAGTCAACCATCACAGAACTCTAGTCATCAGTCGCCATACGCTGAGGAAGGTACTGAGTCGGGGATCTGGACACTTGCTTACTAGCAGTTCGATGTGAAATTAATATGATCTGAGTAATTAAGTGAGTGGTAAATATCCACATTGTGGTATAAATCATGTGTTGGAAAATATTCTAAACACTTTCCATAACCTCGGTAACTGGTTATTTTCAAAAGAAACCATAAAATGATTACAATGGGAAATCTCCCAAAATCCATTACTCGATCAATTGCCGAAAATCACGAACAAGAAGCCTTACGACAGTAGCTGTAGGTTACAGCATAGATATTTACTTTGGCAGAACATTTGCAAATAAGCACATGTTTTCGAAATATGTGTTACTAGGCAAATCTTATTTGCTCAAATGGCAAAATAATACAACATATTTTGATTGCTGATGCACCTTTGAGACCTTAGAAATAGCACGAGAAATAAATCCACAGGTATTGAATACAATTTAATAATGCATTTCGCCCAGCGCTAGCTTAACGGAGATCATGACCAAAGTTGGTATATAAAGAGTTACATTATAACTGGTGTATAACACGTAGATCAGTGGGTGAGTTAGCGTGGCTGATAGGGTGTTTTAATGTCATGAGTGCTGTCGGGCGAGGATTCGACTCGTCGTCTCATTAAGAGAGACAAAGATCGGCCACATATTCCTCCGTGCTTTCAGGCCAACAAAATGTGACGGCCCTATCACACCTCGCACCCATAACAGGCTCCTGCTTCGGGACATGCTGTTTGTGATATGCGGACCATGTGTTATAACTATATGGTGAATGAACCATCCGACAACCACATTCATAACAGACAGTAGAAAAACAGAAAGGGAAGTTATATGTAAGAAGTAAAACCAATTGCCCAGTGAAAGCAAATGTCTTTAAAACATATAAGATTATATAACGAGGCGCTGGACACTTTATCCATTATGAGAAAATAGACCTTTATTGCGGGTAATGAAGCAATCTATATCACATTATATCATGTCATTTCGACAACTCCGCTATATTAGATGCTGCAGAATGAGCACGTTAATAAGAGAAGAGGGATATACGTATTACATTAATTATACGGGAGATAATCTGGGATGGAAATGAAATGATGGACATTTGAACCTGCAAGGTCACATAGCTCCGGGTGGGGTGACCACGCAATATTACCTCTAAGCTGTGAGTATTGCGAGCAAACATTCTACTTTGTGAAATCCAAGCATTCCATTTCTTTCGGAGCTCACATATGACTAAAAGTTCGCCACTATATCGGCTGCGTGTGCGCTGAATAAACAATCTGTTCGCTACAGAATAAAAATGTGTGCGCAAGAGCATGCTAGAGCAGCTTAGATGGAACTGTTGTGTCAAGCTGCATTCCTTGCCAATCCCCCTTCCTACTGTACAATGCTGAGACTTTCCCAGAGTCGCATACGGTCAGACAGAAACATGCTTTTTCTGTTGGGATTAACCTTAGACAATATCGGACAATTCAGCCGACAGGAAATCATCCGGACAGCTGCGCTAACAGACATACGCCTCGGACAACTGTGCTGAGAGATTAGACTCGGACAACCGTCTTCCTCCACTGCCTTTTATCCCCCGGTGATGCATAACTTATGTTATGAATATTCAACACTACTATACGGCGCAGAAACTGGGACAATGAACAAGTAATTAGAAAGTCGAATAGGGGCCCTAGAGATGTGGATAACAGGAGAATATGTCGTATTTCATGGAAGCAAAAACAAGCAAATACAGAGATTCTAGGACAGTGGTTCTCAACCTTTTTTGGCCCACGCACCCCTATACCATATGTTCAGAATGCCATTTCCCCCTTTTGTATTTCCTCCCTATAAATCCCCCCCCCCCGTTTTTTTTTTACACAATATGCGTAAAAATGGAAGCTAAATTTAATAACACATACTAGAACAAGTCTAGACGTCTACATAAAACGTGACTTGTGGGTCTACTTACGTAATAAAACAAATTTCAGAAGGGCTAGAAGTACAGAACCGTAAAGTATGGAGGGCAAAACAATATCAAGTAATCGGTTCATGTGTTAAAGGCGATCTTGAAATAATCTTAATTCCCCCTCTCCCCCCCCCCCCGGTAACCTTAAAAATTCCCCCATGGGGAATTTCCTTCTCCCCCCCCCCCCCACACACACACACACACACACACAACACACACTGGTTGAGAACCACTGTTCTAGAAAAACTGTGAATGAAAAGAAGGCTGATGAATGGTATAAAACAAAAGAGACAAGCGGAAACATTCGGCCTCGTTAAAAGACACATTAAAATAAAATCAGTTATCAGTATCAGTTATCAGTTGGGGTATCTTCGCTGCACTCCGGACATGTCCATAGGTGCTCAGATCCTCCCCCCCAGCATATTCATCAGCGTCCGGTGGCTAATAGTGCCAGTTCTGTGTTGATTGGCGAGACGCTTTGTTTTCCCGATGTACCTCTCGCGTCTGGCTGTGCCGATTCTTACTCCCAGGTCTTTCATCCTGGACAGCGATGTGGAATCACTGACGTCAAAGTCCTCTGTTCTCGCCATATCTTTAAGAACGTTAATAACATCGGCACGATCCATGGGCTGGCCATCTACAGGGGGTGCAGAGCCAGCCAGTTTGTCAGCTCGTTCATTTACCTCGACTCCCGCATGTCCCGGGACGAAGATGAAGGTGACTTTACGGACAACAGACTTCCGCAGCGATTCAGTCCACTGTCTACGTACAGATCCAGCTTCGACCTTCTGAATCATGCTCATTGAATCACTTAATACACACACGTTGGTATAATGCTGTGATTCCAGCCATATGAAAGCCTGTGTAACTGCCATCACCTCCATCGTCATGCTGCTCGTGGTCATAGAGTGGGCACCACTGGATTCTTGAACGGTTCGGCCCGCCGAACGGGCTGTAAATGCCCACGCACTTCTCTGCTGCTTTACAACAGATCCATCTGTATAGATGAGCACTTCGGGGCTATCTGAGTGTTCATAGATGAGCGCGTTAACCTCTGCATTGACAGCGGCAGGGTTCTGCTCTCTGCACCGTCTATCGAGTGTGATAATGCAGGAGAAAGTGCACTTAAAAGCTGGAGGCACCGGCACCCATTCCTTGCCGGGGTTGATACTGGTAAGACTGCAGACCTGTCTGACGACATCTTCCGCCCGACCCATCCATGATTTGCCCCTCTTTAGCCTGTCACCCTTTTCTCTGAATATAGCGTCATGCAGAGGGTGCTGCTCATCTGCACTTATTTTTAAGTATGCACGAGCTCTCCAGATCTTGATCCTGTGTTCCATTGTCGGGAAGTCAAGGAGGTATCTCATTGCTACACAGCTGGTGTCTCTCGTGCAGCCCAAAATGATGCGCATGGCTTCGTTTTGTACCTTTTCAAGTCTTCCAATCTGTGTAGGGCTGACAGTGAGGATGGCCAGGGCATACTCGATGCGTGAAAGCACAAGTCCTTGGAACAGAAGTATTAGCAGTCTTTGCTCGATATTGGCAGTCCTTCAGAGATCATGTCGATTACGTCATAACGAAGGCTCGAAAAGGTTTGTCAGCAATAAAATAAAAACTACAGTGGATGGTAAAGCTGAAGGCAAACGAGCAAGAGATAGACAACGATACAAGTGGAAAGATAACATAAAGAGATGGACGAACAGCAATCGGACAGAATGTACAATCAAGGCGAGAGATAGACGGCGTTGGAGATCCATTGCAGCCAACCTGCATTGTGGAATCTGCACCTGATTGACTGATTGAAGCATAGCACCTCGAAGTCCTCCCATCTTTTACTATCGCATACAATTCCTACCTTGCCATCCCACTGTAAGCATCTCTGTCTGCTGATAGAGAATGACCAAGGATCACAGACAGATGAGCTAACAGAGAGTTGCCTTGGGTAACTGTCAGAGATCAGACCCGGACAAGTGTCTTCTTTTTCAGTCTTGTATTCCCAATGAAACATCGGCATGTAATCAGATCCTTCTAAGCTCTCCTATCCGTTACTATTTCCTGCACGTTTCTCAATGTGCTCATCATGTTCTCTCTCTCTCTCTCTCTCTCTCTCTCTCTCTCTCTCTCTCTCTCTCTCTCTCTCCTCTCTCTCTCTCGCTCTCTAATAAGCTTCTCCGTTGAGTGTTATGTCTTCCCCAGTTTCGTTTGCCCTGCAGGTGCCAAAATGGATGGTTCTCTAGTTATATCATTAAAGAGTGTTCTCAATGTGACCTATCCAGCGTCAGTGTCTTTTCCTCACCTCATTAATCTCCAGACCATGTGTAGATCTCTCCATAAGTTCCGTATTAGTGATTCTGTCATATCATTGTAGGCCTTCTATTCTACGCAGCCACCAGTCCATGAACGTTTGTAGTTTATTGGTCATTGCTGTAGTCGTTCTCTGTGTTTCCCATTCATACAGCTTACTGATTAGACGAAAATGTTTAATATTCTAAATTGGGTGCTAGATTAAATTTCTTTTGACTTCGACAAATTCCCAAGTGCTCCTTAAGTCTCACTAGCCTTTAGTATGCTATCTGTTCCAACTCTGCCTACATTGCTTCCTATATGTGTGCAATAGTCAATCTCTTGAAGTACTTTTTCCCAAAGAAAGAAAATTGTATTATCATTTCCTCTATTTATTCTCATTATCTTGATCGTGTCTTTACGAAATGAAGACCTAATTGTTGTGACCTCCTGACAAGAGGGTTTAGTTTATCTTGCATCTCGACTTCATTTCTGGTGGTAGCTATTAATATATTCATAATCCAGTTTATAGCCTAAATGAGATTTTAAAAGTGGCAAAAGGCATCGTTGAGGCATTTCTGTTCTTATTGCGAAAGTATTCGTTAGTTTTTACTCAAGCAGAACATGTCTTATATTGAATGTATTAAGTTAACGATCTGCTGTGGGATCTTATAGCGCTTCGTAACTTTCCAGAGCTTCCTTGTCAATGTTGTTGAAGACCTAATCATAGTAAACAAATCACATTTTTAAAGGCGATTTTTTTTCCAGTGCTTTGCTTTATTATTATGCGTAACGTCTGGCCAGTTCATGGTCTGTTTTCTCGGAAATGTTCCCGATCATCCATTAGTTGTTTGGCAGTGGCATCTCTTAATCTCGCCAGAATGGTTCAGCTTAAAGTTTCCCAAGGAAGTGACAATAACTTATTCCGCTGTAATTGCCAAAGCCTTACAAGTTCGCCTTCTGTGGCTGGTTCACTTGATATTTTTTTCTCCAGTCTGCTAGTATTTCTTCAGTCTCCCAGACTCTGCTAAATAATTTGTGCAGCAATTCAGCTGAGGTATTTATATTAGCTTCAGTAACTTCTGCTGGGGCGCCATATTTACTAGCAGCTGTCTTATCCTTCTGGAGATTGGAAAACTTGTCTAATTTCTTATTTATATGGTGTCTCACAGCTGATATCCAGCTCCACTTCTGCAGGGTGGATATCTGGGAAATGTTTCAGGATTAGTCTCTTCAGAAGTTCCTCAGAATATTCAGCCAATCTGTTTATTTGATATTTAATGTTGGTGAGATCTATTTTTGATACGCACTCTTGGTTGGTTATATTTTCCTCTTTTTTTTTTTACCTTTAACAGTTCTGATTTTGCTATTAACATCTGCTGTTCTATGTTTTCTTCCTGGTGTTTTTAATGGTTTCGTGTATTACATATGTTTCATACTTTTGTTCTCCTTTTCCAAGGACATCTTCACAAATGCTTTTAGCCTGCTGTCAGCAGTCTGCTTTGCTATTCATGATAAATTCGATTTTTTTTTTTGTCTTGTGGTCTGGTGACACTCCTTTGTTTAATGTATCCTTTTATGTTGAACACACACACAAAACACTTTTTAGTATGCATATTGATCTGGTGCGCAAAACCGTTTCAATAATTCTCAATTTTAATTCACTGCCTCAAGTCCATGTTTCTTCATAATATTTTTATAACCCGTGTTGTCCTATCCTGTCTTGGCTTTCAGGTCAACATTTCTAATATTGCCACTTCTGTGATTACCTGTAGTATTTTTTAACTTCATGTAAAGTTCCCGCATAAATGATTCACCCTTATCATTTGTTGATGAGTAACACCGAATCCCATTCATATTTACATTTTTTAATGCTTCTAACTGCTGTCATTATTATTCTAGAAGTCAATGCTTCCCCCTCTATTAGTGCTTGCTCTGCCTCTTGAGATAGTATTCGGGTCATTTCTTCACTGTCAGTGACAGTTTCCTCTCTACTGCCCTAGAACATAGTTCTTTCAGCTTAAAAGTCTACCCCCAGTTCATCTTGTTTTACATAATCCCAACATAATAATCTTTTATTTCATTGACTTTTCTAGCTGGGCTGTCTTTCCAAATTCACGTGTAGTAATATCATTGCAGTTGTCAATTCTAAACTTTTCCATGTGAAAGTAAGTCTGCGATGCAGACTCCTTACAGCAGTGGTTCTCAACCGCTGGGGAATTTCCCCCCAGGGGGGGGGGGGGGGGAAATTAAGATTATTTCAAGATCGCGTTAATACAAGAACCGATTGCTTGATATTGTTTTTCCCTTCATACGTTATGGTTCTGTACGTCTCACCCTTCAAAAATTATTTTTATAAAGTAAGTAGACCCACAAATCACGTTTTATGTGGACGTCTAGACTTGTTTTAGTATGTGCTATTAAATTTAGCTTCCATTATTACGTATACTGTGTAAGGGTGGGGGAGGGGGGATTTTTAGGTAGGAAATACGAAAGGGGGGAATGACGTTCTAAAAATATGGTGAACGGGGGCACGGGCCAAATTTTTAGATAGGAAATACGGGAAAAAAAGAGGGGGGGGGGGTGACGTTCTGAAAATACGGTAAAATGGGGCACTGGCCAAAAAAGGTTGAGAACCACTGCCTTAAAGCTTTCTCCACTTCGAATTATACTTCTCCTACGAGAAGAGTTTTCGCCCATCTTGGCTGGCCGAGTTTTCTTTCGTTTCTTTTCTTTTCTCTGTTTCGTGATTGGATTTTGCAAATAAAGTTTCCCCGAGAGATGAGACAGCAGGTCAACACCACCCCTTCTTGGTCACGCATTATTTACATATACGCGTATGACAGGCCATAGTGAAACTATTGTTTGATAGTTCACTGTGATTCCCTTTTGGTCTCCATTAAAACATTGTCGCTGATAACAATGTTTATGGGAATTACTTTGTTAATATATATATATATATGTGTGTGTGTGTGTGTGTGTGTGTGTGCGCGTGCGTGTGTGCGTGCGCGTGCGTGTGTGTTTTCTGAAAGCCACATGTCATCATGGTTAAAATAGGGGTTTTAAGTCCAGTGACATATGTTGATGACAAGTTAAATTGTCATGAAGTCTATCATTCCAGTCTGTATGGAAAGGATAACAACCCCCCCCCCCCCCCGCCCTCCGCCAACACCTCCGCCCCCAAAAGCACGATGATGTATTCCAGTTGTACCATTTATCCTTCTCAGCTAGACATATAGTTCAGACACGAATCCGCTTGTGAAAATCAACGATTTGAGTTATCAGTAATAGTTGCCATGCGATAAAAGAAAAGCAGAGAAAGACATCTCGATGGCCGATAAACTACTTAGCTCTTTCCAACCACTTGCGAAATAAATCCACAACAGCTGAATGGCATTCACAGAAAGAATGAAGTAAAGATCAGAGTACATACAAGAATGCAGAATAATCCAACGCCATAGTCACGTTGGATTCAAGACCGTTGCCTGGAAATGACGACAATGCCTCGCTGAAGAGAAATGTAGTGGCCTGACTTCAGTAGCTGAAGTTGCTCATTCGTCTTAACAGTTTGATCGCTGTATATAACAGTCTTTCATTTAATACATGTGCACATTGAAAAATGCATGATAAACTTGTAAACTTGTTTACTGTTATAAGTTACTTTCATTGTGTTATTCCATTTTCGTATATTTACTTCATACGTTACTACAGGGTGTTTGTGAAGTCTTACTACACTTTGCGTGTAGAACACATTTGGACAATTCTTTCTTAGTTGATAATACCATTATGTTTGGAGTGCAAAGAATTACTCCAGCAGACGACAGCCATTCACTGCATATTGCTTCACGATGGAATATTGAGCACATTTTTTGTGACATCATGTACTTGATTTTCAAATTTGTTCTGCATACAAAGTGTAGTGAGAGTTTACAAACACCCGGTAATCCAAATGAGTGTTATACTGTTATTGCTATATATGTTCTGAATTTCTTCATCAGTATGCTAAATGTTCACGTTTGCTAAACAATGTTCATTCTATGTTTTATATGGCTATAGTCTGATACAGCGAATTGAACCCACTCCGACTCCCTGACCAACAACATTTAGCCCACCTTGTACCTTTTTAAGCAGAGGAGATCTGGGGAGGCTTTTCTTAAATGTAATCTTGTAATGTAGTTTCTAAAACTACTGAATTGGGCAGTCTGTGAAACAAGTATACGCACAAAATCACAAATACGAAACAAATTGACGCCCACATACGGTAGCCCCCTGAAGCCGCGGTAGTATAGTGGCTAGACACTCGCCTAATGATACGGTTGTCATGGGTTCTGGGCGCATTCAGATTTTTAAAACTGATGTAGACTTTCAGGTCGAATCAGCCTAAAATGTGCATCAATAATATCTTGAGAAGTAAAGGCTGCCGGAGTGATACTGACCATGTCACCCACGGAGTGCCGATTAGGGTTATACAAGTATGGGTCTAGCACCGTATGTATGATGCGCCGTAGGGGTCGTAAAAAGAGTCATTTACTTACTTACTTACTTACTATACGGTAGCCCTGGATGTCAGTCAGTCCTGGTTCCAGGTGAGGGGCCACAAGTTAAAAAAAAAAGATGGTTTACAGTTTTTGTCTATTGTATGTTTACTCAATAACTCCTATATTTATTGTTAATGTTCTTGTGTCTTCGTAAAAGAGATGGTGTCTAGTCGCTTTATCAGCCTGTCAATAAAATGTGTGTGCACTTCAACTGTCATTATCAGCGGTAAATAATGTGATAGGCGTCAGTGTTGTCGTCAGTTTAGAATGTGATGTTTCTGCAAGTCTGTCTGTCTGTATGTTTGCGCGTGTGTGTATGTGTATGTGAGAGTAGTAAAGTATGTTGCGTGCTAGGTGTTTTATAGGGTAGAGGTCGAAGGGTCCCGGAGGGCTGCGGCGAGGAGGACTGAGACGAAGTTTTTCGGTGAAGTGTGGGAAATCTGTGAGCGGGTGTGTCGGTGGCACGGTTCATAAAAAGACGTGAAGAGGTGCATACGGAAAAGTCATTAAGCAACGGGTTGTAAAAAGTGAGAGGAGAGCTGTGTTATAAAATATTTTGAACTGTAACACATTGTACATTAGTAATAGTAGAATGTCGGAGGAGGAAGAATAGACGGAGGAGGTAGAGAAGGCGTGTGGGAGAAGGAAAGAGGAGAAGACAGGGGGATGGCAAGTAAATATGGCGAGTATATGGTCTGTAGAGGGTCGTATTCACTATTATCATACAAATGAAAACCTTGAAAAGTACAGATGGTCGGTTGTAGTGTCATTAGTTGATAAGAGGTGGGTAGGAGGTATTAGTGGTTAAGAGGTTAAGAGGTCAAGAGGTGGTCAAATGATCGAGTGACCACTTAAATTGTAGAGGAGAGTACGTGCAGTGAAACGGTAGTGGATAAAGTGATCGATGACGTGGTCAAGAGGTGGTCATGTGACCACTTAAATTGTAGGGGAAGGTAGGTGTAGTGAAATGGCGGTGGTTAAAGTGATCGATGACGTGGTCAAGTGGGGGTCAAGTAGTGGTCAAGCGTTAGTCAAGTGGTCGAGTGACCACTTAAATTGTAGAGGAGAGTAAGTTAGTGAAACGGTGGTGATCAAGAGGCGGTCAAGTGGTGGTCAAGCGGTGGTCAAGTGATCAAGTGACCACTTAAATTGTATGAATGAAAAACCAGAAGCAGATTAAATTGTAGAGGAGAATACGTGTAGTGAAACGGTGGTGTATAAAGTGACCGATGATGTGGTCAAGTAGTGATCAAGTGGTGGCCTAGTGATCAAGTGGTGGCCAAGTGGTCAAGTGACCACTTAAATTGTAGACGAGAGTAGCTGTAGTGAAACGGTGGTGGATAAAGTGACCGATGACGTGGCCAAGCGGTGGTCAAGTGGTCGAATGACCACTTAAATTGAAGTGGTCGAATGACCACTTAAATTGTAGAGGAGGACTGCTTTAGACTATGGTGGTGGTTAAATTGACCGATGACGTGGTCGTCCAGAATCTCTCTTGGTATCCCCAAGCTTTTCCTCCCTTCCAACTTTCCCGCTGTGACGACGAACTCCAGCTTCCCCACTCTCATGACTTGCCAAAAGAATGTCAGTATTCTTCTGATTTTAGTAACCAATTCTATTTGTGAGTTAAAGTCTTTCGAGACATCTTCATTGCTCTGTCTATCCGTATACGGTGTTCTCATCGTTCTTTTAAAAATTTTACTTATTCACACATCACATATTCGCAGATTCCACATAATTTCTATATTGTCTGTTATTTGTCCATGATTCGCTTAACAAAAACTATAGACCATAATAATAATAATAATAATAATAATAATAATAATAATAATAATAATAATAATAATAATATAAAGGCAGAATATGTACAAAATAGGACTAAAATGGTATGACAGAATCTCTAATGCGGAGTTATAGAGAGAGCTAAACAAATCCCAGCGAATCAAGAGGTGGAGAAAAGATACAGCCACTGGATTGGACATACACTGTGAAACCCTGTTAATAGTACAGCTATTCTACAAGAGCTAAACATTAAAGGAAACATTCTCGTAAACAGAACCATATTTGAATATGGGAATTAGTTTGGTCATGTTTAACATTACGTGCTTGCAAAGAATAATGCTGGAAAACATGGTTTATGGTCGAGGGGGCAAGGGTCAACGAGCAAGAAGATGGACACATGACATTACAAACACCTCGGGAGTGAAAGTGCATGAGGCAGCAGGCTATTTTCAGATAATGGGTTTTCCCTTTATTGTCATTCACTTTCAGTTGAAATCAAGTCTTGTGTATATTACATTGATTAAGAAGAGGTACATATTTCTGTAGGCTACAAAGTGTGTTTGCATTAGACGTAGCGACAGAATCTGACAGGGCAAAGGATTGATTGATTGATTGATTGATTGATTGATTTAGGAATTTAGGCTGGCACTCTGACCCACTCCTCTCCTCGCCTGATGTTCTCCAAGGGGCACACCTGTCTGATCGTATCCTCCGTCTGAGCCATCCATGATTTCCCTCTTATCAGTCTCTGACCCTTAACTGCGTCCAGCGCCTCATGCAACGGATGATCTGTGTCTGCAGCTACTCTGAGGTATGCCTTCGCTTGCATCACCTTGTGCCTACCAGCAACAGTAGGCAGACCAAGGATGTAACGCATACACACTACTGGAGTGTCTCTGGTGCATCCCAGAATGACCCGCATCGCTTCATTCTGTATGCGCTCTAATTTCACCAGCTGACTCTTTGAGACAGTGAGCAGTCCTAGTCCATAATCAATCACTGAGAGGATCAAGTGCTGGTATAGTGTGAAGAGCATTCTCTGCTCTGTGTCCATTGCAGCCATAGTTTTAAGTGCATTGAGTCCCTTTTGAGATCTTGTCACAACCGTCTCCACATGGTCCTTGAAGGACAGGCTCCTGTCAAATGTGATTCCCCGATACTTCAGTTTGTTCTCTCTGTTGACGCTTCTACCATCTATCGTGAGGCTTGGGGTATCATCTCTCACAATCCTGTTGTCCAGAGAGCACCACAACACCCCCGCCTTTTCCGGGTTGATGACAGCACTCATTTCAGTGCACCAGTCAATCACTTTGTCTACTGTCACCTGTAGCTCCTGGGCTGTTTGATCCCTATTTCTCCCCTGCCTGTATGCAAGAATATCATCTGCAAATGTTAGAATCCTTCCAACCCCTGGTGCTTCTAGGTATGCAATCTTGCTCGTATACACATTAAAGAGCACCGGTGAGATTGCAGATCCCTGTGGTAGTCCCGGGGTTAAAATATGTGGCTCTGAGGTCCATGCGCCCAGACGGAGAGCAACCTGACGAGAATGCAGGACGGCTGCTATCCAGTTCACCAACCAGGGATTGACCCCCTTCTCCATAAGTGCGGTCATCAAAATATCATAGCGAACTCTATTGTACGCATCTTCAAGATCAAGCGCTGCCGCCATCGTTTCCTGTCTACTCTGGAACCCCTCATAAACGTCTAAGGCAGAGGTGGCTGCATTTGACCAGGTATCTTTTCCTGGCCTGTAGCTTCCCAGGCCTCTTGGAAGAAGCTTCCCCCTTTCCAAAAAATCCTGCAGCTTAACAGCGACTATCTTCTCTAAAACCTTCCCAAATGTATTTTGAAGGATGATGATCCTAAAGCCGCCAAGCTTTGAATGATCCTTGTATGGTTTTGGGAGAGGGATGAGATAGCTATGCAGCCAATCCTGCGGTACTGAAGCTGTCCTAATGCTCTGATTAAAGCAGCCGGCCATCTCCTTCAGGTCTACATCGCTCAAAGCCTTCATGTGGCCATACCTGACACCATCAGGCCCTGGTGCCGTGTCTTTTGCCTTTTGCAAAATATGTTTAACATCTTCAAACAGTATGATGTCTTCGTAAGGCATATTCTCTATTGTGCCAGATAATTCCACTCTAACTGCATCCCTGTTATCCGCATCACTATGATTGGTCTGCTCTAAAAATCTCTGGAGAAACGCCTCCCCTTTCTCCTTGTCTGTTGTCACGCGTACCCCATCCTCTTTATAAATTGTTCCCACTGTCATAGGCCGATCTTTTCTCTGCATTTGTCTGTACAGTTTCCAGAATTTATGCAGTGTTTTATCACCTCCAATCTCCTTCATAAAACATTCCCATTTTACTTTCTTGGCCTCTGCAGCACATCGCTTGAAAGCCTCCACCTTGTCTTTCTTGTCATTTTCCGCTATGTCCACTTCCTCTCGTGAGCTTAGGGGTGTCTGTCGCAATTTCCTTAGCTGCTTCACTGCAGCTCTCTTTGCTTTCCACGCATTGTCTACTTCTGGGGTCCACTATGGGGGCTGCAAAAAAGGAGTTTTAACAGTCCTGTTGCATGCCCCATGTCTGAGGCGTCCAAAAAGGCTGTCGCTCTGCTCATACCGGAAGGTCTTGCGCGCTCTCCCAGCCTTAACTTTCCTGGACTTAGAAATCAGGACTGAGCATGGCATGTGATCACTCCCATGGTCATTCAAAACAGTCCACTTTACATCAAGGACTGATGACTGGGAGACAAGTGCCAAATCAATAGCAGTATCTGCATCGCCAGGCCTCATTGCTATTCTAGTCGGCCTACCATCATTTATGCAGACCACATCGGAGTCCACCATGGCATCCGCAAGTGCAATTCCTTGTCGAAATAGGGGGAGACCCAAAAACACGTGGAATAGATAATTAGATCCAACGTTGAGTATTATAGGGAGGAAATGAAGAGAACTGCAGGAGTTGGGAAAACAGGAGGGTTACGCACCAGTGGTGGATAACAAGAGGAAATTGAGAAAACTACAGAAGTTGGCAAAACAGGGAAGGATTATGCACCAGTGGTGGATAACGAGGAGAAGGAGGCAACAATGAAGAAGGAGAAGGAGGAGAAGGATGAAGCATAGCAGCTTGAGGAAGAGGAATAGAACGAGGTATAACCTTTTGTATAATCAAATAAGAGTAAAATAACCAACCTAAGGGACGGCATTTCGCATTTGCAGACGTCTTATTGACAACACGCCACCTGATAGTGCAAGACACCACAAACGGGGTGGGAGAGGAGAATGGTCAGAACAAAGACTCGAGGAAAGAGACACTCAACATTGAAGTCTATAAGCCAGAAGGGAAGTGAAGAAGCCGCCATCGACACCGCGGGTGTCTAGACGATGGACAGAGAGAGAGAGAGAGAGAGAGAGAGAGAGAGAGAGAGAGAGAGCCCGTCGAGCTGTACAAACGCGCTACCGCCGTAGGTAGAGCCCACAACCGCAACCAACAGACGTAAAAGTACTAGAAACCAGAAATGTTGCGAAGAAAGAGGACACAGCGAGGCAAACAAGATCCAAATCGAACAACCCTCTCAATAAGTCCACTGTCAACAACTCAACTGACAGGCATCATCTGGTACTTCTCACACACCCATACAAGACAACTTGCAAGTCGTGTGGGAGGCAAAATGCATGGTCCATTTTATTGCCGTTGGCTCGCTTACAAGCGGTAAACAGTCGCTAATGCAATACACAATATACAGCCACAGAATTATCTAACACAAACTGCTAACCCTATGCTAGTTCTATCTATTAGTGAACACAAAACTCCTAACGCTATTCTAAACGATGTGAACGCCTCAAGTCCAGCCTCCCGTCTGACCAACTTCTGTCCCATGGTCACACACCACGCGGCGTGACCTTCACCTTGGTGCGTGTTACCTCACATCGCACGCCGTTGGCAACCGTGGCTTGTTGAGTGCATACTCAACTGTGCTGTGGCTACACGAGGTGTGATGTTATCGTGATGAGAGTGCTAACTCTCTGAACAACGCCTGCGTGTCTCATGAGGGAGTGGCTAACCTTCTCCTATTACCTCATCTCCCCTGCCCTTGCCTCGGGCACCGCATCTCCTCCTGGTCTCTTCAGGATTGACCGCTCTCCCTGGCGGAGGGGATGCGGTCGAGTCTTTGACACACACCCACCCCTCTTGTGTTGCGTCATCAACTTTCACTCATTGGTTGTGACGCAAGAGGTTCCTAAACAAAAAATTAGTGTCTCTAATTTTTGTCAAAGACTCTAGATAACCTGGCTTTGGGCATTCCAATAGACTATTAATAACTATTGTCACAATGTAGCAAAGCCTTACTTGGCTACTGGCAATCGCCACAAACTTGACTGGTTGGCGTGAGCCCTCTTCTCACATGCTATATTATATTTATTAGAGGTATGTCTGAACCGGACCGTTGTCATATAAGACCTGCCCTCAAATAGTAAATTAACTTACTACCCATACAAAGTTGACTTTCTTAGGGTCAACACATGAATTGCTTCATGTCCCCCATATAATATTTAACAACCATTATACAAGAGTGTGTGCGACAGGCTTTACCTACTTCGCTTCCGCACGTAAAGCTTTATTTCACTGTTAATTTAGTTCTTCGTTGTCTATTATGTCCCCTGACCCGAAGTTATCTGCCTTTGATCTACAAATAGTGTATGCAATTTATATATTTGTTTTTCTGGTTGTTTGCGTGTTTGGATGTAATAAATCTACTAATCTAATTTCTATCCTCTATTTATAAATTCTATGTGTATGTATGTTAGTTTTTTGAGTGTCATAATTTGGTTCAATGTGGCCACAAACAGGTGTATAACACTAATTCGTGACTACATTCCCTTGTTATGAAACCCAAAATACTGTAATCTACGTTCTAAACTATATTACAGACAACACATTCACACTAGCACATTTTTACTAACGAAACCCAACATTAACACAGAGAAATACTAAAATTTGCGCCAGGCAGCAGAAGAATTCGCTGACTGATTTCACTCTCTCCCATCTATTTTACATTCGCTCTCACTTCCACACTTCTGTCACACTCCTTTCACCCTTAATTCTGTCACACATCTTTTATCCTTCCACACTAATCCTTCCGATTATTTAAAAACCTTGTAGTGACACTATACAGGTTTGGCTCAGTTTGAGATAGTTGAGCCCAATGACTGTGCGAAAATCGCTGCACGAGTCATGTATTTACAATATATTTACATGGACGAGCAAGGGTTTATGGTTTGTCCCCTTGGTCTCATCATCCACTATATTACACTAACATAAAACTCTACATTCTAACATACCATTCTAATTCTATAACTAAGTATTTAATGTGTTACCTAAATTTATTACATTTGTTATGTTAATTATATGATATCCTTATATTACTTCTTATTTTTCTCTAATCTAAGGGATGTAATCTAACTATTTAAATGTGATTGTTGTGATGTGAGTTATGTACCTTAATTAAATGGGTGATGTGAACATAATTTATGTATGTTTCTAAATACTATGCTAAATAATGTTTTTAACTGCACAAAGGAATTATATGAGTGATATTCTTAATCTAAATGGTGTAAATGATGTATGTTACCTTATCTAATGTTTTTAGCCTATTATGATGTAAAATGACAATACTAATAATTGGTAATGTTAGGTCGATGGTATGGTTTTCCTTAGGATGGAATAAATTAAACTGCACTAAAGCTAAATGAAATGTAATAATTTAAATGGTACTATTTCTATCATAATTTTAATTTCGCTTGTAATTAACTATTCTTACGTCTAACCTAAAATTTAAGTTTAAATTAAAGTTAAGTAACTGGGTTAATTACTGTACTAAGTAAACTATTTAAATAAATGAGAATATTATATTACCTAATTCTATCTCTAATTTATCACTATCTTAAAATACTATCTTACATATCACATTCAGTTTATATACATGGTATTCAGTTTCCACAGGTTAGTAGTTGCCTTAACGTTTGTACATTTGTTGTATAGGCATAATATATCTACACACTTTGCCTGGGTATCTGACATACATCACATAGTCATCTTAATGTTCTCTCGGTAGTGCACGTGTAGAGTTAACTGGTGTCGTAGTTCAGCCTTTTTGTGTCTGAAATTAAGCACTGTTCTGACACTGTTTTCTGCCTTTAACACACATGATACACCGGAATGGAGCTTAGTTGGAAATGAGCTGTCCTCGTTCACACGGTGGTATCTAAGTATAGCAGCACAGTTCTTAATCTGATGTCTACGGACATATGATAGTTCAGTGTTTTGGTACATGATTACGCCAATAATGTGGATATGTATGTAAGCTATTTTACATCTTATATTATCAAATATTCATGTACTAACTATCACTCCACATTTAACTGTTGGATTTCAGGTATTTCTACCCCAGATGGTAAAATTAGTGACCACCTGTATATCCTGGTCATTTCGATGCACACCACTCTGTATGACCATGATCGGGGAGTTGTTGGTCTGGACAATGCAGTGAACATCCGTCAGAACTCGATGGAGCTTTATCACCGCATAGATGACGCTTAGGGTCGCACCTGTGATATGGAATCTCTGGACTCAGCAGGTGTGATCTTACGGCTCACGTAGCAAATCGGGTGGAAGATGCCCTTATACAAATTTGCCTAGTACTGCAGTGCTGGAGATTCTGCTGGCATCTGTCCTAGGATAATAAACAAGCCTAGGATTAGGCAAGCGGGGGGATTGGAATATTACAAAAAAGTATTTTCAATTTTGACAATGCAGAAATTAATAATGCATCTTTCACATCTCATTTTACAGATGCTTTTAAAACATTGGAATATAGAATTATAATTTCTGAGTAATTTACTAATCCCAAACGGTTTCTGACCTGCCTCTTTCTAGTAGACATGGTCAGATTCATAATTTTGGTACTAATTTTCTGGTCAGTCTTTAGTTGATCTTGAGGAATGACATGACCCAAAATGAATTTCTTTTAGGCCTAATTCGACTTTGCTCGGTTTGACAGTGAGACCGAAGAGTCGCACCCTATGAAAGACATAACTTAGTTTCAGTAAGTGTGTTGTCCAGTCATCTGTCTTCTGATATATTTATGCGTATTCTGTAAGTTCACTAAATGTATGCACATTGTCGGATCTGCCAGTCTCACTAACTGGTGTAGTTGCGTTGTGTATGTCTGTCGTCTGATCACTAGATGTTGTGCACTGTGTTCGTCTGTCTCTACTTCTGTCTCTTGTCGTGAAAAGTAAAGTTTACGCATGTTGACATGGAATATCTCTAAATGTCTGTTTATCGATATTTCATAGTCAACATGTACCATGGTTATGTATCACCTTGAATGGTCCTTGCCATTTCGTTTGTATGGAAGAAGCCTAAATCTGTCTTGATCAAGTTCAAGATCATTTGTTTTCGCACCTTTGTTTGTGTGTTTGTGGTAGACATGACCCTTCCTCTATCAGATGGCTTGGGAGCCAGTGTAGAAGGTTGTACTCCAGCTGTAGGATGTCTACCCTTAAACTTTTGTACTAATTGTTGACAGACATTACAAGCAAATACATTATGACAAAATAATTTTATATTATTGAAAAAACCTGGTCTAGTATTATTGTATGGAAGATGACCAGCAAACGTTGTTATATGTGCATTATTTAGCACAGTTACATAGAGTTGTTCAGGTAACACCTGTTCATGGTTACCAGTAGTATCACATCTTGTTGAAATGCCATTCTTCAGTCTAGAGAACCATGATGCATGTTTAGTGACTTTGGCTCTTTGTTTTAATAATTTCAAATTATGGAGACACACTAAGATCAGACTTTTGTTGGTGTATAAGTTTCTGTGTGTTTGTGTCACCTGTGCTGGTTGGAAAAAGCTTCAGTAGTGTCTCATTTTGTAATGTGTCATGATGTTTCACACTGTCTGCTCTTGTTGTTGCATTAGCTGCATTTAATTTCTCCCATGCAACTATTTCTTCACTAGTACATTGTTTCAGTTGAGGTAAGCACCCCAAAATTAAGTCAGTACACGGGTTGTTAAGTATTGCACAAGTAAAGGTACCGGAAAGAAAAGGAGAATCAATACGGGCTTTTGCCAAAGGGTAAATTTCAACGTTACCCGAAAAGGTTCGGCATTTCACAGTGTCACCTGTGTAATCACCCGGACTCACTAGTTCTTTTCGAAGACCAATAAGGGTGCTGCCGCTATCCAGCAAACATTGGCATGGTACATCATTGACCATTGCATTGTGGAACACTAAACTGCCTCTGGAGGCTAATGCTGCATTTACATTCTCAGAAGAGAATGGTACTGTATGTCCACATTCTAGTTTTCCGTCTGCATGGAATTGGTGACATTGTTCACAGCTGTCAAAGCTTAACATATCGTTTGCACCACACACATCTTCTGCTTGGTTAGTAGGTAAGTCACTTTCAACCTCACACTCATTCTCACTACCACTATCTGACGAGGTGTCAATCAACATAGCGTTGTTAGCTTTCAAACGTTGGCGGCCAAGGCACTTATTAGAAAAATGGCCATAAGAGGAACAAAAAAAACATTTGATTGCACGCCTGTATGCAGACCGTTTGCTTTGCTGCTTCTTGATCACATTTTCAAGATGCGCCGGATAATTCGGCGATTTGTCGCACATAGCATAAGTGTCGTGCATTAGTTGACAGTACATGCATTTGGAAACTTTTCTGTCTTTCTTATCATACTTCTGAAAAGGTTTTCTGTTACCCTGATAGTTTTTTGATTGGTCTTTGACAAAGGAAACTATCTCAGAGTCATTTGAAGTTTTAAAAATATGTCTGTTGGAAGAAAAATATGCTGAACCTTTCTTCTCAAATTGCTGGATGTTCTCAATGTCTGCCTGCTGTAAAAATTTAGCAAAAGGAGAAGGTATGGTTGATATTACCTTATCCATAGCTATTAAGTTTTTTAATCTATCAAAGTCTTTTCCTATGTTAGCTGCTTTAAGCCACCTGTCTAGTACACTCTGTACATTTGAAACATAATCAATGAAGGTTTCACTAGGTTTAGGTTTTAAATTTGAGAACTGAACCTGATACCCAGGGGCATCAAGTAAAAAGTGCTGCATAATCCTATCATGGATGTATTGATAGCTAGATCTAAGTTCAATAGGAATAGACTCTATTACTTTAAGGGGCTCACCACTCAGATTCTTCATATAAATAGGAGCCCACATCTCTAAAGGAACTTGGTGATATTTAAATTGATACTCTACATTCTCTGTCCAGGCAGATATGGAGTCCTCTTTACAATATGGTTTGATAATATTTTTGTATTTGTTGAACTTATTTTCCTCTTGTTGACTTCTTAGTTTAGTGGCAGAGATTTCTGCGTGTGAGTCTACATCCATGCTTTTCATCTTTAATTGTGTCTCTGATTCTACTTGAATTTGTTTTTCTTTAACTCTTGCCATTTCATCTATCTCTTTTTGCTTTAGATCTAATTCCTTTTGTTTTAATTCTTTCTCTTGATCTAATTGCTTTTGTTTCATCTCCTTCTCATGTTCTAACTGTTGTTGTTTAACTGTCTTATCATGTTCTCTTTCTCGTGCGCGTTCGTCCCTCTCTGCATCCTTTGCTTCCTTAAATTTCCTATCAGCATATTCCTCTAAGTCCTTTCCTGTATATTGTAACTCTTTACCCGCTTTTATAAAGTCAGATACGGTCGCCATGCTGTTAAGTAATTAGCTAGTGTTGACTTACCCTGCTTTGTTTATTTACCTATTTATCTACAATCTTATCTATTTGTTCCTCGTTAAGGAATATTAATTTTATTTCCAGTTTATGTGTTGCACAATATTCTATGTTGGAATATCAGAGCACAAAAATTATTATAGTGTATCACAAGCTGAAAAAAGGAGATGCACTATTAATCACAATGCATGCCAAAAATATAGTTGTACTCAGCTTAATGTGGGAACGAAGCTCCTTTGACACAGGTCACCTTGTTTGGTACACTGGGGTGGAGGCACGTTTCGTAAGTAGCACACTGTATTTGGCCCACAGGTGTATGTGCACAGCTGTTGTTTGCCCTCTGATATGTAGGGCAGCAGTAAACACGCCTACTAAACGATATGATTTACTCGACCACTAAGGATAATGACTTAGACAATGACAGACTTACGAACAACTAGAACATGTATTAATTAATTTTAATGTCAATGTCCTGTCTTTGTTTTAAACAATAATTGCCTTTCGTTACTAACCTAGTTAACTTCTGTAAACGTTGTGCAGCTAAGTATCAGATGCTTAGCCCGAAAATAGTTCCATCGTGACGATAAGTAAAGAGAAAATAGAACCAAAAATGAATAAATGCTTGTAAAGAAATCAAAATAACATAATAATGTGTAAATAAATAAATATATTCATTTAGTAATTCCAATAAACAAATAATAAACAATATACAGCACAGATTCAGGCGGGCTGCCGCTAAGCGATCTTGTAAACACTCGACTGCTTTATGCTAATGACGCAGAACAACTGTCTGTCAATCACTCTACGTCATCGCGCAGCGCTATTTTTAGATCTCAAAAATAAATATTGTCGGCTGCCTGTCTATTCCTGCGCCGTGAATCATGTTTGGTGCTTATTCAAGAATAAATTGGTAAATATATGAATAAATATAAGAAAATAAGAATATTAATACTTACAGCTTCGAAGAATACATGATTTCATTCAATAAATATATCATAAACACAATTAAACACTATTCTGTCACGATAGGCATATTTCTAGCTCGCAAATTCTCCTGTCTGCACAAATTATCGTTACTACAAAAATTAAACCCTAGTCTGGAGCCTGTGGATGAGTGGATTAGCTTGAACTTTTCGTTCAAGCTTCACTTCTTGACACCACAATTACCCTTTTACTGTGGGTATTAGCTTGGCGCTTTCGTCCAAGCACCACTTTCTGACTCCACAATTACCCTGGCCTGTCAACAACTCAACTGACAGGCATCATCGGGTACTTCTCACACACCCATACAAGACAACTTGCAAGTCGTGTGGGAGGCAAAATGCATGGTCCATTTTATTGCCGTTGGCTCGCTTACAAGCGGTAAACAGTCGCTAATGCAATACACAATATACAGCCACAGAATTATCTAACACAAACTGCTAACCCTATGCTAGTTCTATCTATTAGTGAACACAAAACTCCTAACGCTATTCTAAGCGATGTGAACGCCTCAAGTCCAGTCTCCCGTCTGACCAACTTCTGTCCCATGGTCACACACCACGCGGCGTGACCTTCACCTTGGTGCGTGTTACCTCACATCGCACGCCGTTGGCAACCGTGGCTTGTTGAGTGCATACTCAACTGTGCTGTGGCTACACGAGGTGTGATGTTATCGTGATGAGAGTGCTAACTCTCTGAACAACGCCTGCGTGTCTCATGAGGGAGTGGCTAACCTTCTCCTATTACCTCATCTCCCCTGCCCTTGCCTCGGGCACCGCATCTCCTCCTGGTCTCTTCAGGATTGACCGCTCTCCCTGGCGGAGGGGATGCGGTCGAGTCTTTGACATCCACAGAGAAGAAAGACACCATTGTCACTTATTTCGACATGCGGCAGACAATCAGAAGTGTGATCAAACGAGACAAAGTAGAGTTAACAAATGACCAAATACAAAAGCAGCTGCAGCAGGAAAACCCTCAAATACAAATCAGAAATGTTGAGCAGCTAATGACATATGCCAAGAACCCAACAACACTCGCATTAGTGACAATGTGTGTGTGTGTGTGTGTGTGTGTGTGTGTGTGAGAGAGAGAGAGAGAGAGAGAGAGAGAGAGAGAGAGAGAGAGAGAGAGAGAGAGAGAGAGAGAGAGAGAGAGACCTGTCAATGTGATATGGAAAAGAGACCTGGGCAATCAGAATACTAGATACAAAAGTTATCTAATGCTCTCGAGGCCAAAGGGCTGGACACAGTAGAACAACGTGTCGCAGCAGGACAGAAATCTGATGTTACTGCGCGAAAAGAAAAAAAAAATTCTTTCAGTGACTGCCCGCGGGATAAAAACGACAAGAATTTCCGTAAGCCTAATGATAACAGGAAGTGAGCCAACTGCAAACACGAAGCCAGATACTTGGGTTGCTCGTACATCCAAGGACATTGAGACGTCATGAAAATCGCCATAATAACAAATACATCATGGAAGGAGGCGCGACGGAGAGGAGGGACAGCCATAGGAATGTCACAATCGGAAAATATCCAGCTCCAAGGTCAGCTAGAATTCAAGGAACAAGTTAGCATGATCATGCAGACATACAAGAGTCGTTCAGAAAGTAATGCACCACCTCGTTTTTCTCAGCTAATAATGAAGTAGGAAGCGTAAAATTATGCACACTTCAAATATGAAACGTGCCGATTGTGTGCACAAAACTGCAACTCAATCGGCCAAATAATGTGGCTGCCCTAAACCGTTGAGATGGAGCGTGTTAGCAACTTGTGCTTTAAGCAGGGAATTGTGATAGAATTTCACGTTGCAGAGAAAACACTGCTGTGAACATTCACAAGCATCAATGTGATATGTATGGAAGTTTTGCAGTAGACAGGAGTAAAATCATTAGTTGGGTTCAGAGAATCAAAGAACCTGAGTGGAGATAAGGAGCTGCTTCATCGGTCGTGCTGTTGACGCCCTGCCTTAGCCAAGACAGCAGAAATGTTGAAATGCGATGAGGGCATTATCTTACTGAAAGGCTAATCACTACTCAACAATTAGCCTTATATTTGTCAGTCAGCAATGGTAGTGCAAAACCAGTTACAAAAACTCTCAGATTTTCTCAGGTTTGCGAGAGATGGGTTCATCGAAGCCTCAAAAATGACCACTGACTGCAAAGGAAAGCAATTTCTTCTGAATTATTGGCGCGTTTCAATGTTGATGGAGAGAACTTGTTGGCTAAGATCGTTATAGGTGACGAAACCTTGGCACATCACTTTGAACCTGAGACAAAAAGCCAGTCAATGATCCGCAATCACCAAGAAGACAGAAAGTCAAGACAATTCCTTCAGTTGGAAAGGCCATGACCACTGTCTTTTGGGACATTGTGAATGTTATACCAAAGGGAGAGACAATCAATTCGCATGCTTACATTACGACATTAAAAAAAAACTAAAAAAATGTTTTCGCAGAGTTTGTCCGCACAAGAACCCAGCAGACATGCTTTTCCTTCATGACACTTCGCGCCCTCAAACATGGACAACACGGTAAGCATTCACCAAATTGTGTTGGACTATACTACTCCATCCACCCTACAGCCTCGATTTGGCACCCTGCGATTGCCATCTATTTGTTCCACTTAAAGATATACCCCGTGGGGAAAAGTTTGAAGATGGTGAAGGGGTGATTCATGCAGCGAAGAAATGGCTACATGATCAATGCAAAATCTGGTACGGGCAAGGAATACATGCACTTGTTTCGCGCTGGCATAAAGCCGTACAAGTTGATAGAGATTATGTTGAGTAATGCCGATGTTTACATGACATATCCGTGTATATCGTGTATAAATGTCGTGCTTTTTTTTTTAATAAACAGCTCCTGAGAAAAACGATGTGGTGCATAACTTTATGAACGCCCCTCGTAGAAGCCAACCAATGAAAACAAAGTACAAGACACCGGCAGCAATGCTGATAAACGCGCTAGCTTTAAGGTTGAACGATGTGGACAGTTCTGTTTTCGGAATGGATCGTAAAATAACTAACATTGGAGATTACATTCTGTGCAGTCAAATCATTCTCATAAAGTAATCAATGTTAGCAACAACAATCTAAAATGTCAAAGCACGATCCTAAGTTAATCAACACTACCGCCGACCATCCGTACAATCAAATCATCATGTTGACAAAAACCATCGCGCTAGACGCCAACTCAGTAAGTCAGATTCTGTCGCTATCTCAAAGCAAACCTCTCCATAATCAGTGTAAAATACACAAGGATTGATTTCAGTTGAAAATGGATTACAATAAAGTAAACAACCATTAACTGAAAATAACATGCTTGAAATTTTAAAAGTGAATTGAAGTGACATGTAATTTTGAAGCTGAAACACAGAAATATCCTAGTTCACAGAAAGCTATCCGAATATCACAATGTAACTAACACGAAAAGGACCCCTTTCCATGCCTCGATGCGTTTTGGGTACATGGTGCTAGCCCCAAATTACTGTAGACTAATCGGCAAGCGATGGGTGATCTGGTCGATATCACACCGGGTGTCTTTGCTTCCCATAACATTTCCTGGCACTCATCTGAGTCGATCTGAGAGTCCAGATCATAGTTTTTCTTCAAAGTCCCCGTAACACCACAATGAAATGAAATATTTGTTTTTTTATGAATTTATTTTTAACAGATGATAACCATCTCCCTGATGTGTAAAGAGGGAGCTCGGGCGGGTGAATTTTTAGCAAAATGAATTTTAGCAAAATTTTTTTAGCAAAATGAAAACGACAAGGAAGTTGCGTGTGTGTTACTTTCAGCTGAGCTCAAACAGCCGACGGAAGGATCCTCATGCAGAAATAAACTGATTCAGCTTTTTATAAACAAGGAGAAAGTAAACAATCCCGTCTCAGGTCATGAGGAGAATTTATTATATGGTGCTAGCCACCTCTGTTTAGAATCATTTGTACTCGATGATTGATGTGGACAATATCGCGCGGACTGGCTATACTTTCCGGGTAACTTCCCGGTATATGATACTTCACTGGGTGGACATGGAAGTACAGGTCAATGAAAAAATTCCCACCTCGTGGGAATTAGACCACATGACCACTGGACAAGCAGGCAAGTATGCTAGCCACTGGGTCACCGAGGCTCCGATTGAGTTGTAAGCCTGTCATTATTGCCCTTGTGTATGATTTCAACTGATTTTATGTCGTGTTACTCAATCCAAAGACTGCTATGAAATTTATCAACATGTCGTTCCTCCGCACTGGATGTATGACCTATTCGTACGCTTCTTCATGGGTAGATACTGTCGTGGTTTCCCGTGCCTTCCACGACCACACGGGTGGTTTGCGACCTGCGCGTTTGATATTAATTCCTCACTGTCAGAACAAATGACAATAATGTGCAAAAACAATGGTATATTGTGATAGTACACGTTCCCCTGATCTCGTGGGTAATGAGATCCAAAAATGTGCACTGATATGATAAAACCACGGGAACACTACATTTGCATTGATACGATGGAACCAAGATTACACCAAATTTGCACTGATACGATGGAACCAAGAGAACACTACATTTGCACTGCTACGATGAAACCAAGGGAACATAATATTTGCGCTGATACGATGAAATCAAGGGAACACTATATTTGCACTGATACGATGAAATCAAGGGAACACTATATTTGCACTGATACGATGAAATCAAGGGAACACTATATTTGCACTGATACGATGAAATCAAGGAAACACTATATTTGCACTGATACGATGAAATCAAGGGAACACTAAATTAGCACTGATACGATGAAACCAATAAAAGATTGTAAATAAAATAACCCAACTTAAATACAACCACAATATTAATGAGAGGTAACAGAGAAAGATCCTGGTCAATATGCTATAAGAACCGTTGAGATCAGTGAATAATAAATCATATTGTCAGCTGGCCATTAATCGATTTCCACAACGCCCATTCTTGTAGTCACCCGAGAGTACAATAATCTGTACATTATAAATAAATAGCCCCACAACAAAGAAAATATCAAATGTAACCATGTCTTCTATTAAATACAATATATCAAGTGTGCCGGGTTCATCGTTGCATAGGGATGAGTTCTTTTCCAAGAACCCAACAAGCAGAAGGGGAAGTCAGCGTTCATACCTACCATGCACATTGTGTGAAAAAGTGGTTTAGTTAACTATATTTGGTCCAAAGCATTGGAAGATGACAATTTACATCGCTCTACAGTGTATAATGGAAATTTAACACTGTCCAAATATTATCGAACCATCACACTAATAATAAGTCATGCTAACGAAATTCCCTTGCAAATTATCATGACGAAGACTAAATTACTAAAATGTTGACCTCTCATCCTTGACTTTGGGACGTACATTACAAGTACCTTAGAAGTCGGAGTGGGTTCGCCTCTTGGCGATGGACACCGGTAATAGAGAAAGCTAGCCCACACGCAAAAATCAGTCCTGCGTGGACTATTCTCGGGTTAAAAGCAAGCGAAAGAAAACAAAATTAAAACTTGTTCCGTACATAATAAATCATGTTTTGGTCCATGATGTAGCTGGCCATAAAATATGCATGCTTTCTGGAAGCCGGTGGTCTGGCATGCGAGTTAGGTGTCCGTCTCAAGGAACCTGGTATTTCTTCAGTATTGTATGGATTCTTGGCAGGTGTATCCAGTCAAAAACTTATATTCGGAATCATGTCCTGGCATTTGATTTTCAGCAGTTTGCTGAGACAAGTTATGTGAAAGTTATTCAGTTTCTTAGCATAGCGTTGGTACCCTGTCCACGTGTCGATTGTCCAGAGCAGTGTTAGTAGAATTATTGCTGTGTACACTTTCAGCTTTGTCTGCAATAATACAGTATTCCCTTTCTGTCCCAGGCGTTGGTGTAGTACTATCTGCCCAATGTACTACATGAATTAAACATTCTGGCATTAATTTCGTCATCGATGGTGTCATCCTGAAGAGAGGGCGATGCCAAGATGTGTGAGTCGGGCAGTTATATTCGTTCAGTTGTTAGCCATTTACTGTAATTTTGAAAATTATAATATGAATTAGATTAAGTATCGCAGGTTTCAGACAGTGCAGAGGAACCAGGGACCATATCTTTAACATGAGAGTCATCTTTGAAAAAAGCATAGAGTACAATGTAAATCTCCATACTTGCTTCATAGACTACAGTAAGGCTTTCGACTGTTTTCAACATCAGAAATTGTGAAATAATTATTATATCATGACCGACAAGCAGCTGGCAGAGTAGTTGGTGAAACGTCAAATTGGTTTGAGGTGCAAAAGAAAGTAAGAAAGGACTGCATCCCCTCTTTATACCTATTCAACATATATGCAGTAAATATAATGAGAAATGTCAAAATTATGAGACTAGAAACAACTTAGATCCATTCGTAATTCGTGGACATCAAATTCCAGAACTTAGATGTACACATAATACACTTTTCCTCTCAAATAGTTATATGCGCGCGTGCGTGCATGCGTGCGTGCGTGCGTGTGTGTGTGTGTGTGTAAAATAAAAGTGAGGGTTACAGTCAGGCATGAGAGGAAGTCTAATCAGTCACAATCGCTGTTAAATAAGCCGCTACACTGCACTTTTCACGTTCATCATAATCATCAAATTGCCCTACCAACTGGCGTAGACTTGAATGTATTTCCACATATCTCGGTATCTGATGTTTTGAATCAATTCTTTTCATTCTATTCCTCCACGTCATGGTCCCTGTCCATTCATCATCATTCCTCACGACCTTCCCCTGCCTCTTATGCCAGCCCCCTCCCTCCCCACACACACATACACAGACACACACACACACGCGCGCGCACGCGAGCGCTGTTCTATTTTCATTAGCCCTCTCCATGCGCTTGTTCTGTGTTACTCCGACAGTTCACGGTATTGTATTTGCAACATAGTCTCAGAAACCACAACTTCAAGTTCTTCATAATCCGTTCGTTCGTGTTGCATGGTTAACTGACATACAGCAGAATAGGTTCTATATAACATTTCAGTACTCTCCTTCTAACAGTCAATGATATTGACTTATTACATAAGATACTTTTCATTCTCTCAAAAGCAGTTTTTACTTGGTCTCGTCTGCTTGTAAACTCTGTCAAGCATCTTCCATCTTTAATGTATTCACTTGGTAGAGGTCAGAATGGAAAAATGGATAAAACGTTCGCTCTTACACTTCTGGTGTCGAGTTAGTGGGTTCAACCCCTACACTAGTCACTTAGACTAAAATGTTGACTTCTCGTCCTTGATTTGCGGACGTAAATTACAAGTACCTCAGAAGTCAGACTGGGTTCGCCTGATGGCGAGGGACACTGGTAATAGGGAAAGCTAATCCACACGCAAAAATCAGTCCAGTGCTCTTAAAGCAGTAGAACTTATGTGGACTACGCTTGAGTTCAAAGCAAGCGAACGACAAAAAATAAAATTAACTTTCCCGTCTAGTGCCATATCAAATTTTGATGTATCTTTTACTTTGAAACAACCATTGTTTGTTTTCTTGATTTGTAATGAGTTGAGTTGAGCTAAGAACCGACATTACTGCACTCAAGACATTCCCAAACGCGCTCCGCCCCCTCGTTCAACGGCCAGCGAAGAGTCAACACTACTAATCATTTCTATCGCTATCTGATTGAAAGTTCTCATGGTCTTCGCTCTCAGTTTTGAGATTCTTCCAGAAACCCTGCCGATCTCCCGCAATCTCATTCTTTCCACATACGGGATCTCAGTCTGTTTCCCCACCTTCTCCACCCGGTCCCACCTTCTCCACCTCTCCTTTGTTCTTAGGTAATCTACAACCAAGAGATGCATTTTCTGCCAGCCTATCAGCCTGTTCATTCCCCCGCACTCCTGCATGGCCAGGACAAAATATCCATACAATTCTCACAATCTGTGACCTATGAAGCGAGGTGAACCATTCCACAAGAAACATTCCTTTCTCCACCTTATTAAGCATATTCTTTGACTCCGTAAAGAATCCAATGTGTGTTATACTGGTCTCCTCTAACAAACGGAATGCCGCCGTTACTGCTTCCATCTCCATTCTCATGCTGGAGGTCGTAGTCTCATATGCCAGACTATCCTTTTTCAAGAATCGTCTATTAGCCTTCGCAATGAAACCCCAACCACTGCGTCTGTTTCTCACCACTGACCCATCGTATAGATCACTATATCACCTTAATGTGTGTTGCTCTGGATCAGTTGTTGCATCTCAAACTCTGTGCTGCTCGCCGCCAATTCTCTGTACTCACGACCCAGTGTTACTATTACATTGTGCCAGTCCGACATGTCTTCCTGTACTTTAACCCATTCTTTTTCACGATAGATGGTCTCTAGAGCACACACCTGACGTATAAGATATTTCTGCTTGTGCCATCCAGGACCTACCTCGACTGTCTATGACCCTTGACCTTATTCACGGCTTCATGCAGGGGGTTTTCCCTATCTGTAGCAACTCTCAGGTAATATTTGTCTTGAAGGACCCTGCGCCTATCCGCCATAGTTGGTAGCGCCAGGATATGCTTCATGCATATAAAT
Organism: Cepaea hortensis; assembly: GCA_963921405.1. NCBI lineage: Eukaryota > Metazoa > Mollusca > Gastropoda > Stylommatophora > Helicidae > Cepaea > Cepaea hortensis. The sequence goes on along the minus strand of OY992877.1, from coordinate 147,404,341 downwards.
GGTGTGTCCTTTGTACACTCCAGGATCAGCCGCATGGCCGTATTCTGTATGCGCTCCAACCTTTTAAGCTGGCTCTTTGATACTGTCAGCAGCCGAACCCATACTCAGTGACATAAATTATTAACTGCTGAAAGAGCCTTATAGCATTCTCTGCTCTACCCTGGTTGCTGCCTTCGCCCTCAATGCATTAACTCCCTTAACAGCCTTCACCACCAAAGCCTCCACATGATCTTTTAAAGACATACACCTATCAAAAGTAATACTCTATCTTATAGTACTTCAATTTACTCTCTCTACTAAGGGGACATCCAATCAATTAATACAAGGGACATCTGCCTTCACGATCCGGTTATCCAGGGATTTGTAATGAAAGTCCTTTTTATGCAGTCTCTATTACTCCAACATTTACTGTAGATCTTTTTTTTTTCGTTTTCATCTGTGTCATCTGCATAACGTAGATTAAATATCATAACATCCTATGCGTATTCCTGGTCTATCGTTTATATCTCATTATCAGTATTATTATATATGCGTTCACTAGCCATAAAACACAGCATGTCCTGCACGGGTCTTTTACAAAACGTTTTCCATACCACAATACATATTTTAAAGATAGTTTAATCGTATGCTAAACACGAAATCCTGCATGCATTAAATATATCATAAAAAGTATTAATATAGATTTCAAGTTAGTAATAAAACGAAGTTAAAATGCAACATCAGCAACTACCATCACTGGCCTTACATCAAAGATCATCTGCGACGAGACCAAGAGGACGTCCAAGAAGAAAATGGATTGAGGACATCAAAGACATTGTACAGTCACACGGAATGACACTATCCAGTGCCGCCCACCAGGCGCTGGAGAGCAAATTATTCCTCCTCACGACGCTTGGCGGCAGAGGGGAAGATGATGATGATGACGATGATGAATAAAATGAACCGAGCAGTTGAATGAGAGCGCATGAATAAAAGAAGTCTGATGATGGAGACGGGAGGACAGCTCGACTTTGCCAGCACTTGTTGCATACACTGCTCTGCTATCCCTCAACTCTTTTTTGCCAACACTTGTTGCACCCTGCACTTCTCTGTTATTCCTCAACCCTTTAAAAGCGGTAGCTATGGCGGTTTCTTCCTTCCAGTTGGCTTCAATAACTGTGCCAGTGTTGTTTGCAATTATTCCCAAGGCAATTCTTAATATGCGCTTTCTTGTCGTGATAGTGATCCGGGATCAATTACCAACAGTGGCAATGTTTGTGTGTGTTTTTTTACGAGCAATGTGGCTAAGGTTGGGCCAAGCCTGAATATACTTCTGAATGTTATGGTAATTGTCTAGGGGGCTGAGTGGTCTCGAGGTATGGTGTCCGCCTCGAGTGCTAGAGGTTCTGGGTCGTTCTGGGATCAAGCCCGGTGAGGGCCGGGATTTTTCTTTTACGATGACTTCTAGTAAAAAACATTTTCCCTGGTCTCTGAGTAGTGCAATCGGACGCTCGTGTGTATTGTTGCGCACGTAAAAAATCTCTTGGCAGTTGAAAATCGAAAAAGCTGCCAGGGCAAAATTTCGAGTTTAAAATCTACCTAAACTATTTACGGATCATCGCCGGTGCTACGAAGTTCGTGCACTGAGCTGAGATTCTCCGGACTCGGGCTTTAGTTAAGAGTAGAACGGAGCACTTATGGGTTACACCCCTGTGCCGTGATGTTGATCCGTCGACTAAACTAAACTAATGGTAATTGACTGAGAAGGAAAGGTGGCGAGAAAGGGAACCAAGAAAGCTTATTATCTTGTGGCAAATAGTTGAAAAGCCTACCACAACACACAAACCAACGGCAGTGTTTGCCGCGCGACTACCACTACTTTCTGTTATTTTCAGAGCTTTGTAAAGACGGAGTAATTCTCCCAAGGAAACTTTAAACCTCGAGGCAGCTGCTACCGAAGAATCGACCTCGGTATATTCTTGGATGTCTGGTGGAACTAAAAATAAACAACAACAATTTCTCGAGTTTTGCTATGCTCAGGGGGAAAATTTTCGAGAAGTATGCTTGTCATTATGAACATCATCATCTTTGTCATCTTCATGGCCCTCATTTGCCATAGAACCAAACTCGTCCTTGTTGAGTCCAATTTTGTTTGGTTTGTTTCATTACAGATCACATTCAACTGCACACTCCAGCACATTAAATTATCGAATCTCTTACTTAGGCCAATTAAGGAGGTTCTCAACTCAGCGCACGAAGTTCGTATCAACGGAGAGAAATGCAGACCAAAACCAAACGCAATTATTGCTTGGCGGTCTGGCTTTCTAATTTCTGAAACAGCCTGACAGGCAACTGTTTTTCAACTTCCAACCACCACAGGATTTTCTTATGTGCGCAACATGAACACGGGTCCTTCTATTGTTCAGCCCTTATCGACTAGGACTAGGCGAACAATGCACTATATGGTGATCAGACGTGTCGAGGGAAGGGAAAAGAGGGAGGGCTTGTTTTTGTATGTCTGTCAGTGTGTGTGTGTGGGTGTGTGTGTGGGTGGGTGGGTGGGTGAGTGGGTGGATAGATGGATGGATAGATGGATGGATAGATAGATAGATAGATAGGTAGGTAGGCAGGCGGGCAGGTGGGTAGGTGGATACGGCGGTAGGTAGGTAGGCAGGCAGACAGGTAGGTAAGCAGGCAGACAGGTAGGTAGATAGGTATATACCCACGCACCCACCCTATGCAACAATATTTTCACATACGCACCCAACCACGCGCACGCAGGCACACACATGCGCGCGTATGCCACGTACATACATTTTATGTAATTAATACCGGTGCTAAGATAACATCACTCCCCATCTGGTATCTCATATAGCTACATCCGTTTAGTTTTCAGTCTGGGCTCAATCAATCAATCATGTGCCATGCCGGAAAGCGTGGGCGGTCATGACTCGCCATTTCACTCGATCACCAGTGTCGTGGATCAGCTCAATGATCCTGTCTCGTCCATGCCATGTGGCCAAGCCATCCAGGTATTTTCCTCTCGGTCTTCCTCTTGGTCTGTTCCATTCGATCTTGCCAGTTGTCACTAAGTTCTCCAATCCATTTCTTCTCATAACATGTCCAAAAAATTTTGACTGTCTACGTCTAATTTCTCTAATCAGTTTACGATGTTCATTTGTCTCCTGTAGTACTTGGTCATTGGTTTTTCTGTCTGTCCATGGTATTCTTTGCATTTTCCTCAGAAACCACATTTCTGCAGCCATCAGATGCTTTTCAGCTTAACTGCTCATTGTCCAAGTTTCACATCCATACAATAGAACAGGCTCTATGTATCCCCTCAACACTCTGGGCTGCCCAGCTGGTATCTCATATAACTACAGCGGTTAAGTTTTCAGTCAACAAACTGGAATTGCTCAATAATAGTCCTAACACACCCCATACCTCATTAGGGCGTGCAAGTGATTCGACGAGAGCAAGAACGAACATAAGAATACTACTTGACAGTAGTTAATACCAGGTGACAGATGCCGACGACAGTTTATCTAAGCAAGCAAACGGTGCTACATTAATAATAATAGGTCCAAACCTAGCCATATATCGGCCGCTTTTATGCGATGGCAAACTACTGAACAACAATTGCATAGTCAATCACAAACAGCCAATATATGTTGGGGTTATTTGCAATGTCCTGTACAAGACATGCAGCTAACTTTTTATGACTGCTGGAGGTTGAAGACACGGACAGACCCAGAGCCAGAGAAATATATTATACATTATTAATTAAGTCTATGAGAACTCCCATGTGGGAGAACAGCATGTGCGTTGTTACCGAGAAGGTATAGCTACAATCAATGACCATGAATATATAAATTAAAGTATTCTTAACCACCTTAATCTGGTTACGTCATCAACTACAAAATATTCCGAACGACAGGCGTCAAAAGGTCAAGTGCTACAAAGAGGTCGGAGAACGTGGGTGTGTGATGCACAGCAGAAGTGTAATAAAGTTACAATCCACATAAGACAAATACATGAGCTTCCCTTGGCGCATGAAGTAATGGCCAATGATTTCACTCTCAGACTCATTGTCATGTGGTGCCAAGTGGGTTCGACTCCCTTTCTAGTTATTTACAACTAGATGATAATTTGAAGGGTCAGACACATTAACCTGTCTCGATTTAGTTCGTATACAGTACAAGAGAGATACTACATGGGCAATATTGGCATAAAGTATTACCACAATGGTATAATGTCTGTTGCATAAAGTATTATCAGACTGGGTCTAATGTCTGCTATGTCATATCATGTTTGACAGACCCATGAACGGTCAGCAGTTTCTGCTATGTCGGTTTGGTATGGTATGTAAAAGATCACTATCATTGCACATCTTGATCCCTCCAACTGTCCCATGTCTCCTCCCATAGATCACACAATGACATTCTCAGCATTATTAAAGTCTTCGGAATGGTTTATGCGTGGCATACCATTGCGAATTCTTAAGAAGGTAATGTAGTAGTTTCCTCTTACTATCTATATCCACTTAAGTCCACCAGTCTAAAGTAGGTACTAGCAAACGTCTTGGGCCGTAAAGACATGTGATTTGGTCAGTATCACGCCAGTTGATGCTGACCACATCAGCCACCGAGTGCCGATTGGTCTACAACAATATGAGCCTAGGACTATATGCCCAATGCGCTTGAAGGCGTGTCAAAGAGCTCTTTCTTTGCTTTGCTTAATATTGTCAGAAACGGAAACTTAAACTCCATCCTGTGTTAAATATGTTAGACGAAGCCACAACATGCTCGTATCTGGGACGTCTGTTTACCTAATATAAAATATTATATCAGGCAGATTCAGTTTGTGTACTGGTGCGTATAATAAATTATACATACTATACATATTTCTACAGCTGTTGGGTTAAAATGTACAATGTCCATATGACAGACTTTTCTCACGCGCTCGTGCATGCGTGCATGCATGCATGCGTGCACACACATGGTTTACATAATCTCTCTGTATGTTTTTATGTTTGCCTGTTTTCCTGTCTGGCTGTTTCCGTGCTTGCACATGTGTTACATGTGGTACAACTATTCTTCCAACAAAGAGACATATACAGTGCAGACCTGACAAGGCAAACTAACCTGGGACCCAAAACATAGTTCTTCTGATCAGAAATTCCTCTTATAAGAGTACAAGCATTTAGTAATGCATTTATAACGTGCAATACAACGCTGTTTTTCACAACAGTAATTCACCACATCCGACATCGCCTAAAGCGGTTTGCACTGTATTTATTTCCTTCTGTGTTTAGTGATTATTACCTCGGTTCCAAAGTAACCGACTGCAAGTCTGGCATAACAGCATTGTTATATATATGTGTGTGTGTGTGTGTGCGTGTGTGTGTGTGCGTGCGTGCGTGTCTGCGTGCGTGCGTGTGAGTGTTATTTATATTTATATGCATGTATGTATATTACATACATATGTAAGATACCAACATTGGTGGGACATCTCAGAATAATAGAGATCGCCAAGCATTCTAGCAGCAATTTTAAGGGAAGGCTTGATTATTTCTTCTGCATCGGTGAACGGCTTCTTTTTGCGAGCCAACAGAAGAGCGACTTCATACGATGCAACAACAGCACTCTTGTTTTGTTCATTAGCTTTGGTGACAAATGACTGCTGCCTGGTCAAAGAACTTTATTTTTTTAGATATGAAATCGTTTCTTAACTCTGAATTGATCGAACATTAAGCATTTATGTCTGAATGTGTGGTTGTGAAGTGTCGTTCCAGATTAAATTTGTTTGTAACAGAAACACAAAATCCGCACATTAAGCAAACTGGTTTACCACTACGGCTAAGCATAAACATATATTTCTCCATCCAATCTTCATTGAATTCATGACAAGCAACGTCTTCACATTTTCGCTTTTTACCATTGTTTGATTTTAGATTTTCCACACTCATGTTTATAGGCTTTAACCGTAAATTTTTATTTGAAAATATCTAATTTCAACACAATACTACCGACTCTGCTAAACAGTTGTAACAGACGACAATATGGCGCCTTGTGCACTCTGATTGGTCAACAAGGCTGGGATATGGGAACTTCATAACGTTTTGTTGCAAACTGAACTATTCTGAATATTCGATCATATCTGAGCATAACAACCACAAGAAGAGTAAATTATCGCACGCTAACAGGGCGCTCCGAGTGCATTTTTAAAATTATTACAATATATTATATTAAACAACGAGGCCTCGTGTGCCACTTTCTGACAGCTGGCAGGGCACAAGTGACCTGCGGGCCATGGGTTGGGAACCTCTGCTTTAATCCCTACTGTGGCATAGGCCCTCAACCAACCCATGTCAATCTGTTATCTCCTACTGCTCCGCCCATGATCCTCCCATATTATTCATTTCTGTTGTTAACTCTCTTCTCCATATGGTTTAGGTCTCCCATTGTCTTGTATGCATCTCATTATTATTTCGCTATACAAATTACACAACCCTGTCTAACACCTTGTTTAATGTGTTGAAAAGTTCCGAACTAGTTGCAATGTGCGTGTATGTGCGCATGTGTGTCTATGTGCGCGTGCGTGTATATACACACATGCTTACCTTACACCTAGCTTTCCATCCACCCACTAGCACGCGGACAAATATTGATTATTGTGGTTGCATAATAATAATGCACAACACACATATACACACAAACAACGCACAAAAATAAGAAGAAGAAGAAGAAGAAGAAGAAGAAGAAGAAGAAGAAGAAGAAGAAGAAGAATCGGCAGCAGCGGTAGCAACAGCTGCAGCGGCGGCATCAGCAGCAGAACCAGTCTTTCTGACTGAATCGCATGTGATTATAGTGAAATAAACCTTGTGCAGGGGACATAACCCGGGTTTTCATTGTATTTACGGTCTTAATGATCATGTCCCTTTAAAATATGGATGCATGAAGCTATATCATAAAAATGTGTGATGAGAAAGAATAGAAAAAACTGGCAACATAAAGACTACCTTGCTGTTTTATGCGGTGCTAAATCTTGTCTGTTTCTTTTTTAGTCTACAACATTATATTTCAAAACGGTGCTCTTAAAGGGCATGAACTCTGTATTTGGGGCAGATATTTCCAAGGGTCCATGATTAGATATCTTCTATTGAGCCTTTTGTTCCATTACACTGCTTAAGCATTTTAAATAGCCCTTATATGACCTTTTAAAATAGCTTTCAGAACTATGGGAATATTTTATCATTTATCAATAACAGAACATTAAAACAGACCCAGACAGATACTGCACCAGATCCTTCACTTCCTCAACATATACATTATATAACAGTAAAATAAAAACAGAGACAGGAAGATTCTGCATTAAATCCTTCACCTCCTCAACACATACTTATATATAACAGTAAATTAAAACAGAGACAGACATATCCTGCACCAGATCTTTTACCTCCTCAACACATACCTTATATGACTGGCACCTTGCCATCTTGACAGACGATAGTTTGTAACATGGGGTTATCTCTCCATAACGCAAAGCCTGGACTGAATTTAGAGACCATGCGTTGCCCATGCAGCATGATCCCTCTTTCGGCCTGTCTAGTTTACTCCAGAGGAAAGGTGACATCAATACATCTGGAACAAGACAAACCGCAGAAGCTGCCAGATCAGCAAAGCAATGCTCTAACTGTCCGCCTGTCAGAGCTTCGATCCTAGACCAGTTACCAACCAAGGCTTATGGTCTGGTCTGCCATGCCATGACATTTAGTCTTTAGGCTGCATTTCATCACACCAGGATAAGGCTTGTACCCTCTCAATCGCGCTCTTATCTATATATATATATAAAAGGCAATCTCCGTCTGTATGTCTGCCCTTTATGCGTTCGCGAACGGTCCATCCGATTGAGATGAAATTTTCTACACGTCTTCCTCTCATTCCCGCGACGCCAACTGTCATAGTTTTTTTTTTCTTCTTCCTCCTCCTCCCTCCTCCCCCTCCCTAAATACGTACGTAAATATATGATGATGATGATGAAAGAATCCCTGAACCACAACGCTAGGAAAAGCGAAGAAAATGACGTGACTACACAGAATCGTCACACGGCAATGTCAATAACAATTCATCTTTTTATGTGTAAAGAAGTTATCCACCGTCATGTAGAAGGGAAGAACAATCAATGGAAGGAACGAAATCACAGAACCTAGACGAGTATGAATTCGGAATAGCGAACTACCTCCTCCTCCCTTTACCTCCTCCCTCTTCCTCCTCCTCCTCCCTCCTTCTCCCTCTTTCTCCCTCTTCCTCCTTCTCCCTCCTCCCTCTTCCACGTCCCTTCTCCCTTCTCCTCCTCCCTTCTCCCTATATCTCCTCCCTCCTCCTCCTCCCTTTACCTCCTCCTCCTCCCTCCTCCTCCATCTCCTCCTCCTCCTTCCTCCTTCTCCCTCGGCCTCCTCTCTCCTCCTCCCTCTTCCTCCCTCCTCCTCCCTCTTCCTCCTCCTCCTTCCTCCTTCTCCCTCCTCCTCGTAATACCTCCTCCTCCTCCCCCTGCTCCCTCCTTCTCCCTCCCCCTGCTCCCTCCTCCTCCTCCCCCTTCTCCCTCCTTCTCCCTCCCCCTGCTCCCTCCTTCTCCCTCCTCCTCCCTCTTCCTCCTCCTCTCCCCTCCTCCTCCTCCCTCTTCCTCCTCCTCCTCCCTCTCCCCTCATTCCTCCCTCCTCCTCCTAATCCCTACTCCTCCCTCCCCCTCCCCCTGTCTCCTCCTCCTCCTCCCTCCTTCTCCCTCTTCCTCTTCCATCATCCTCCCTCCACCTCCTCCTCCCTCCCTCCCTCCACCTCCTCCCTTTCCCTCATCCCCTTCTTCATTCTCCCTCCTCCTCCTCCCTCTCCCTCCTCCTTCTCACTCTTCCTACTCCCTTCTCCCTCCGCCTCCTCCCTCTCCCTCCTCCTCCCTCCCTCCTTCTCATCCTCCCCCTCCCCCTCCTTCTCCCTCATCCTCCCTCTTCCTCCTCCTACTCCTTCCTCCTCCCTTCTCCTCCCTCTTCCCTCTCCTACCTCCTCCTCCTCCCTCTCCCCT
>OY992877.1:147107784-147392784 GCA_963921405.1 Cepaea hortensis | reverse complement strand
TATGTCCTTTATGCGTTCGCGAACGGCCCATCCGATTGAGATGAAAGTTTCTACACGTCTTCCTCTTATTCCCGTGCTGCCAACTGTGATATTTTTTGTGTGTGTGAAATTGGCTGCTTACTTAATATTATTTAATTTTTCATTTTTCATTATAATTTCAATATAGAAAGGGGACTTAACTCTGTAAAAGTTATTTCAAGGGGCAAAACTTTTAATAACTTTTCTGTATACTTTATAGTCATATTTTTGCACCGTTTTCAAAGATTTATAAACTCTTTGTCTATAGTTATGTACCGGCATATCAGTTATAATAAATAATGATACAATCTTTAAGGCATTTTCAAAGTTTTCATAAAAATAATGCACAATGCATAACATTGTAACTCATCTTTTTATGCTTAAGAAGTTATCTACAGTCATGTAGGTGATTAGAAACAGTTTTCATTAAAAAAAAATGGATGGTGTGTGGAAGGACATTCTTTTAAGTTACTTTTTTTTTGTTGTATGAATTTAATGAGACGCTACCCGTCAGGAGCTGGGCAAAGCCACGCCGGGTCAGATAGATAGACAGACCCACCTTTTCGCTGCAGTTATCTACAGGCATATGCGTTATAATCCTCCTCCTTCTCCTCTCCCCTCTCCTCCTACCCTCTTCCCCTCCTCCTCCATCCTCCTCCTCCCTCTTTCTCCTCCTCCTCCCTCTTCCTCCTCCTCCTCCCTCTTCCTCCTCCTCCCTCTTCCTCCTCCTACCTCCTCCCTCCTCCTAATCACTCCACTTCCTTCCTCCTACCTTCTCCTCTCTCCTCCTACTCCCTCCTCCTCCTACGTCCTCCCCCTCATCCCTCCTCCTCCCTCTCCTCCTCGTTCCTCCTCCTCCCTTCTCATCCTCCCTCTACCTCCTCCCTCCACATTCCTCCTCCTCCTCCCTCCTCATCCTCCTCCTCCTGCATTCTTCTCCCTCCTCCTTCTCCTTCCTCCTCCTCCCCCTCCTCCTCCCCTCCTCCTCCCTCCTCCTCCTCCTAATCCCTCCTCCTCCCTCCTATTCCTCCCTACTCCTCCTTCTTCCTCCTCCCTCCTCCTCCTCTCTCCGCCTATCTCTTCCTCACTCCACCTCCTCCCTCCTCCATCTCCCTCTTCCTCCTCCCAGCTCCTACTCCTCCTTTTTCTTCTTCTTCTGCTGCTGCTGCCGCCGCTCCATTTACCCAAGTTAATTGTTGGGGAAGATGTAAAGATCTTTCAAGTGCTCTTTCTAATGCTTTTTGTAAGTTGGTCTTCGTTTATCTAAGGTTGTTCTAACTGCAACCAATAAATGATTAGACAGACAGGCAGACAGACAGACAGACAGACAGAGAGGGAGGGACAGACAGACAGACAGACAAACAGACAGACAGTCAGGAACGGGAACTTATATGACTACTTATATGAATTGAATTAGATGCTCCCCATCAGGGGCTGGACGAAGCCGGGCCGGATCAGACAGACAGACAGATAGACAGACAGACAGACAGATAGATAGTCGGTAACGGGAACGGGAGCTTATATGACTACTTATATGAATTAAATTAGATGCTCCACACCAGGAGCTGGGCGATGCCGGGTCAGACAGACAGACAGACAGACAGACAGACAGACAGACAGACAGACAGATAGATAGTCGGTAACGGGAACGAGAACTTATATGACTACTTATATGAATTAAATGAGATGCTCCCCACCAGGGACTGGGCGAAGCCGGGCCGTGTCAGCTAGTACCTTATATAACAGTAAAGTAAAACATCTATACTGATGGGTAAGTGGTAAGAAATAGACTGAGTGGTTGGGGTTTTATTGTGAAGGCTAATGGACGATACATAAAAAAAGGAGAGTCTGGCAAAAGAGGCTACGACCTCCAGCATGAGAATGGAGGTGGAAGTAGTCTGTTGGTTAGAGGAGACCACTGCAACACACACTGTATTCATTACAGACTCAAGGAGTATGCTTAGTAAGGTGGAGAAAGGAATGTATCATGTGGAATGGCTCACCTCACTTCAAAGGTCACAGATAATTGTATGGATTTTTTGCCCTGGCCATGCAGGAGTGCGGGGGGAATGAACAGGCTTTTAGGCTGGCAGGGAATGAACCTCTTGGCGGTAGATTACCTATTGACAAGGGGGAGGTGGTCGTGCGCTTGTGGAACTAGGTGGAGGAGGGGAAACAGATTGAGAACCAGTATGTGAAAAGGATGAGAATGCGGGGGATTGGCAGGGGTTCTGGTAGAATCACACAACTGAGGGATGACGAGAACTTTCAATCAGATAACGATGGGAATGATTGGTAGTGTGACACTTCGCTTGCTGTTGAACGAGGGGACGGAGCTTGTATGGGAATGTCCTGAGTGCTGTGATGTCAGTTCTTAGCTCAACTCAACTCAACAAATTAAAACAGAAACAGGAAGATTCTGCACCAAATCCTTCACCTCCTCAACATATACTAATAAATAACAGTAAATTCAAACATAGACATACAGATCCTGCACCAGATCCTTCACCTCCTGAACATATACCTTATGTCATTATCATCATGTGCCTTGCCGATAAGTGTGGGCAGTCATGTTTCACCATCTCACTCGATCACCAGAGTCGTGGATCAGCTCAGTTTTCTTGTCTTAACCATGCCACGTGGCCAAGCCATTCAAGTATTTACTTCTCTGCCTTCCCCTTGTTCTCTTCCACTCAATCTTGCCAGTTGTCACCAAGTCTCCAATTTATTTCTTCTCATAACGTAACCAAAACATAATGACTGTCTATGTCTAATTTCTCTAATAAGTTTACAATTTTTGTTGTTTCTTGTAGGACTTGGCCATAGGTTTTTCTGTCTGTCCATGGTATTCTTTGCATTCCCCTCAGAACCCACATTTCCACAGCCATCAGATGTTTTTCAGCCTGTTTGCTCATTGTCCCACAGGATTTCAAAGATTCAAGCATCAAAACACTGTACAAGAACAAGGGGGATCCGAGTGACTGTAACAACTATAGGGGTATCTCACTGTCACGGAATTACTGGAAGTAGTGGACCAGAAAGATGATAGGCCAGAGACAGTCGGTCTAGGCCGCTGCAGCTTTTTGTTGTGGGGGGGGAGTGTTTCATCAGATCAAACACAGCCAGGATTCTTTGAGATTTCCCCAGGATCAAAGATGAGAGAGAAAGCACTGTGGTAACTTGGTTGCCAGCCAAGTCAGTGATGTCACTCAGACAACATTCTCGGCTAAATTCTCTAACTAAATTGGGAGCAGTGTGCAGGATGGTTTGAGACAAAAAGGAGGGTGGAGTTGATCCAGTTAACAATATAAAAAGAAATCACGGTGTCTAATGTTGTGAACAGCAGACGGACATTTTTTCCCTTAATGTGAAGTGGTGATTTCGATTCTGACCTGGAAGAATTTACATAAGGTTCCACTAGAAAAGAGAATTTACCTACCACTCAGAGATGAGGAAAATGGCAGTACCCTGGTGCAGTGCTAACTGACCTCAACAATTGAACCCTGTTCCTCAAAGAAGGTCCAACACTTCCTGGTTTCATTTGAGTACAAATAGTGAATCGCGGGAAGAGAGACTGGTCAGTGGCTGTATTCCAAACAACGGAATTATTAACTGTGATAGTTACCAGAAGAAGTATAAGAGGGGGAAGACTATAACTAAATAACATTTTTCCCTAATGACATGAAACATTTCGTAGATTGACTGACAACAGTGTTTAGTAGAGATGTTATTGGACCAGTGGTTGTGTTCTTTCATCACTGGATTATATTAGATACATGTTCACTGTCTATGTCGACCTAAGGGACGGTAACTAATCAAATCACCCATTGGTGACCAGACATCCAAACTATCCAAGATATACAGGAAGAAGTCAACAATCGGCCGGAGAGACACATCATCGGGTGAGATCCTTCTGATCTTGAATGTTGTGCAGTTGTATGGCCGGAGCACGATGATGAAAGTTGACTCTGATCCTGAACCACCTGATTATATCTCACATTCACGATAGACTACACCACACATCTCCACACACATACATTGCAGACACACGTGACACTTTTCTGCATTAAATGTTTTATCATTTTGTTCGAAGCCAGTGTTGGTGTGATATGTTCTGGAGGAATGTGAGAAAAGATATTGTCTTATGGTAGGAAGTGAGAGAGATAGTGATCCAGAGACTGAAAGGGGGTGTGTAGACAAAGGTCCGGCAGAAGCCCAATCTGAGGAAAGGGAATTTAAAAAGTGTGCTTGTTGATTCCACTTCCCCCCAGGGACGACAGGTGACACTCACTACAGTGTATCGTATAGAAAGTATTTTCCAAAATTGTTCTGCGCAAACTTCAAGTCATGGGAGATCATGTCTACCCAGAATCCCAATGGGGCTTTCCACGGAATTGGGCTACTACTGATATATTCTCATTGCGACAAATGCAAGACAAATGCTGTGAATAGAATCAACCTGTTTATTGCCTTCATCGACCTCACAAAGGCATTTGATTTGGTCAGTCTTGAGGATCTGTTCAAGGCACTAAATAAGATCGGCTGCCCACCAACTCTTCTGTCCATTGTGGAATCATTCCACACAGGCATGAAGGGTATAATCAAGTTTGATGGTGCAACCTCAGAAGAGTTTGAAATCAAGAGTGGAGTTAAGAAAAGTTGTGTACTAGCTCTAACTCTCTTTGGAATATACTTTTCACTTCTACTGAAATATGCCTTTCTTTATATGCTCAGAGATTGAAAGCCAAGACCAAAATTAGGAGGGTACTAATCAGAAAGTTGCTGTTTGCAGATGATGCTGCAATTACCACCCACTTTGAGGAAGAATTACATCATCTACTATCTGCATTCTCCAATGCTTGTTCTGAATTTGGTTTAACAATTTTTTTTTTTTAAAGAAGACGCAGATTATGTCACAAGGTGCACATGGGGTACCATCAATCATTATTGACAACGCTGGACTGGAGATAGTAGACCATTTCACATATCTAGGATCAGATATAAATAGCAAATTATCCCTAGATCAGGAAATCAATATCAGGATTGATAAGGCAGCAACAATAATGAACAGGTTAACAAAGAGTCTGGAAGAACAGGAAGCTTACTGCCAAAACAAAAGTCCTTGTCTATCAAGCCTGTGTCCTTAGTACTCTTCTTTATGGCAGTGAAGCCTGGTCAACTTACTCACACCAAGAGAAACGTTTAAACAGCTTTCATATGCGGTGTCTGCGAAGAATACTTTGTATTAAGTGGCAAGACAAAATCCCAAATACTGAAGTATTGGAAAGATCAGGTTGTGTGACGGTTTATTCCATGCTCAGTCTTCGTAGACTTAGATGGATAGGACACATTATGAGGATGGATGATAGTAGAATACCAAAGGACATCTTTTTTAGTGAATTACAGACGGGTAGGAGATCTCAGGGTCGGCCTCTACTACAATAAAAAGATGTGTGTAAGCGGGACATGATTGATGCAGGCATTGATATTGCACATTGGGAGCAAGTCGCCACTGAATGTGTTGCATGGAGGGCGAAGATCAGAAACGGAATAAACACAAAGGAGGAAATGACTGCAGATAGGTCACACACTAAGCATGTGAGACGTAAGATGGTACATGATGGTGGAAATGACCATGTGTTCACATGCACCCATTGTGGGGTGAACATTTACAGCGCGAATTGCTCTTATCAGTCACATTCGCTACCGCCATGGGTTGAAGTTATTATGCCTTTTTGAAGCACAATGAAACAAACTATTGTCTGTCAAGACAGCAAGGTGCCAATAAATGAATTCAGTACATGTGCTTATCTTGTTGGGGTGATAAAAAATACATACAGTGCAACAATTTATAATCTGAAGATGACTGCTTATATCGAAACAATGACTTCAGAAACTTGCAGACAGGAGTATATGAGATAACATCTTGTATTAAAACATGAAAAATTACAGCTAAACATTTGTTGCAGGAATGTCCAACATATGCAGTACAAAGAAAAGAATTTTAGCCTACACTCGCTTCATTTGAGGACAAACTCTAAGGGGACATTAACAAGCTTAACTTTATTGCTGCTTTGTTTGCATTTATTCATACTCACATCTGAGGTGAACAAAGAAAAATAAGGAGCAGAAGAAGAATAAGGAGGAGGTGGAGAAGAAGAAGGAGGAGGTGAAGGAAGGACAAGGGAGGAGCAGGGGGAGCATATGCTTATATAAGTGGTCTTGCCTGAAACTGGTCTTAAAGAAATATGATTTCAACTGATAACTCTGATCACTCATTTAACTCACCATTTACACTGGCTTCATTAGAGGACAAACTCTATGGAGATGCCAAAAACCGCCAATTTATTTCTGTTTTCTTTAAATATATTTATATTAATGTCTGAAGGTGTTTGATGCTGATGCTGCTGCTAAACCAGAAGAGAGACAGGAGAAGAGGGAAGTAGAAAAAGTCAGCCTGGGCTATACAACTAAACTTTCACATCTTGAAGTTAATCTGTGATGGAACAGCTTGCTCTACTCAACAGCTCCTTTTTTCATTTTACGTCTGAAGTGTATGAAGGTGATGAAGCTGCTGCCGAAGAGGAAGAGGAGAAAAAGGATGAGAAGAAGAAGAAGGCAAAGAGCCATCCTTAGACTATACAGCTAAACTGCCACATCCTAAATTTCATCTGTGAGGGAACAGCTTCCACACACCAAACTTATCTACAATGTATATACTTGGATAGCTGGTAAACAGGATATTACAAATGGCCTAGCCTTACCTGTATCTGCAATCCTACATTGCGAAATGCAATTCTCTTCTTCAGATCATCCATTACTAGGTACTGTTTCAATGTAAGAAATGTCTGTAAATGTACCTGGCAGGAAAACAGCAAAAAGGATATAACTAATAAGCAATATGATAAAAATATACATATGTAATCATCATCATTATCGACAATTGTCTTGCCAGTTGGTGTGAGCTTTTTCACATCTTGCGATCTACAACAGCGTGTATCAATTCTTGTGTGAACACTTTTTTGTGCCACTATGTATGTCAAAAATCATCTCTCACTATCTTCCACTATCTTTGTTTCCACAAATCTTTCCATTTGTCACAACACACTATTTTTTTTTGTTCTCTTAAAAGCAATGTGTTAAAACTGGTTCTTCTTCTGCATTCATCCGGAGACAATAGAGTTGCGTTCTTGCACCGTAAGGCCAACACATCAGACTTCTGCAGGCATTTGTTGACCGGGTTAACCTTCCCGGAAAACTGGTTGTATGTAGTTTACAAGAATTCTTTATCTAACCTCTAAAGATAGGTGTTTATTGCAAATGCAAGAAAGTTATCCATATGCCTAGATATTTGGATTTTAGCCATTTATCCATCCATCCACCATATGCCATGCCGATAAGCGAGGGCGGTCATGTTCTACCATCTCACTCAAACACCAGAGTCTTGGATCAGCTCCGTGTTCCTGTCTCGACCATGCCACGTGGCCAAGCCATCCAGGTATTTACTTCTCGGTCTTCCCCTTGGTCTCTTCCCTTCAATCTTGCCAGTCGTCAACAAGTTCTCCAAGTCATTTCTTCTCATAACATGCCCAAAAAATTTTGACTTTCTACGTCTAATGACTCTAATCAGTTTACAATCTTCATTTGTTTCTTGAAGGACTTGTTCATTGGTTTTTCTGTCTGTCCATGGTATTCTTTGCATTTTACTCAGAAACCACATTTCCACGGCCATCAGATGTTTTTCAGCTTGACTACTCACTGTCCACGCCTCACATCCATACAAAAGTGCGGGTTCTTTGTAGCACTTCAACACCCTTTTTCTCATTTCAGTTTATATCTTTTTATTGGTCACTATGTTTTTCATCTTGCAAAAGGTTATCTTCGCAATGGCAATTCTTGTTCTAATCTCTTCAAGGCATCTCCCATTAGATGTTATGACTGTTCCGAGATAAATGTTCCGATTCACTTACTTAAGAATATGCCCATTTACTCATATATCACATTGTGGTAATTCCTTCTTCCCAGTGACGACCATAATCTGTGTCTTCTTAATATTCAGTTCTAACCCTAGTTGTTCGCTGTGTGCAACAACCGCATCTACTAAATTTTGCAGGTCCCGTTCATTGTCTGCAATCAAGACTGTATCATTTGCATATCTAATATTATTGATGTATCGTCCCCCAATGTTGATTCCTTCCATATCTTCTATATTTCTGAAAATATTTTCACTGTAGAGGGAAAAAAGATCTGGAGACATTACACATCCCTGTCTCACACCTCTTTTAATAGGCTGATATTGACCTACATCATTACCAATTCTGATGGCAGCTTGTTGTTTCCAATATATGTTTTTTACAAGTCTAAGGTCTTTTCCATCAATTTGTAGATCTTCAAGCATCTGTATCATGTCGACATGTCTCACTTTATCGAAAGACTGTGTAGTCAATAAAGGAAAGATATAGATCTTTGTTTACTGCTATAGAACATGCAATTACTGTTCTCAGTATATACACAGCATTTACTGTACCTTTGCCTTCTACAAACCCACATTGTTCTTCTCCTATTTCGGGTTGTTTTTCTTCCTAACTCTTTGCGTGATAATTCTCAGCAAAATCTTTGTGATGTGGCTCATTATACTAATTGTTCAATGTTGATCACATTCCAAGGCTCCTGATTTCTTCGGGATTGCAATAAATATAGAATTACATCATTCAGGAGGTATATCTCCAGTATCGTATATTGCGTTCAGCAGTCTGGTGACTTGGTCTACTCCATATTCTTCTAAGACATTGATCATTTCTATTGTGATGTTATCTGTACCCGGTGTCTTGCAAGTTTTCATATTGTTAAGAGCATTCTGAACTTCCATCTTCAAAATTGATGGTCCTTCATTATTATTTGGATGATCATATTGTTCTTCTCTTGTATCATCATAAAGATCTTTCACATAATCTGACCACGCATGTAAAATCTTATCTTTTTCTATTATGATTTTGCCATCTTTGGTATTTAGGCAACCTGTTGATGTGTGTGTTCTTTTGCTAATGATATTATTAATTCTTTTGTGCATTAATTTGGTATTCCAGGTGTTGTGTTGGTTTTCAATTTCCTTGCAATTTTCCTCAAGCCATGTTTCTTTAGCCTCTTTGCGTGGCTTCCTAATTTTCCTGTGAATCTCTTCATATTTTTCCTTGTTATCTTTGTTATTTCTTCTTACTTCCATGAGTTTTAAGATATATTCCGTCATCCATTTCTTGCGTCCTATTATCTTTATTTTTGGGATTGTTGTTTCTGCAGCTTGGTTGACTGATTTCTTTAATATTTCCCATTGGTCACTGACGTCTTGAAATAATATTTCCATATCGGTCAATGCATCAAATCTGTTCTTTACCTCTACGTTGAATTTATCTTTTATTTCCTCACTCTTCAGAGCCTGTAGATCAAATTTTTTGTTTATTGGTGAATATTTGACTTTCTTTAATTTTATATGTAAATTGCTTAAGATTAATCTATGGTCGCTGTAGCAGTCTGTGCTTGGTACAGTTTTTGCGACTTTTAAGGCATTTCGAAATCTTCTCTTGATGAGAATGTAATCAATCTGATTTCTGATCGTATGATCAGGACTCCTCCATGTCCATAATCTCTTTGGGTGCTGTTGATACCATGTGTTTCCAATAATTAAATCATGCTCTTTTTCCCACTGTACAAGTCTGCAACCTCTTTCATTCTGTTCCCCTAGTCCATACTTGCCTACTATGCATCTGTCCTGTTGATTTCCAACTTTGGCATTCAAGTCACCCAATATGATATTTACTTCAGAATTCATGCATTTCTTGAAGGCTTTCTCTAAATCATTATAAAATTCATCAATGCTGTCATCACTACTGTCTGCTGCTGGTGCATAAACTTGTATGACGTTGACATCAAAAGGTCTTCCACTCAACTTCACCAGTAACACTCTGACTGATATAGTCCAATATCCTTTGATCGATTTTGATCTCTCAGTATCCATTAAAATTGCTACTCCTCGCTGTTGTTTCTCTCTACCAGAATAGATTATTCTATATTCCTCAGATATAATGCCCATTCCTGTCCATCTGGTCTCACATATACCTAACAGGTTAATATTTAATCTTCTCATTTCATTCTCAATGTTATCAAATTTCCCATCCCCACTCATAGTTCTTACATTCCAAGTTCCTACTTTCAATGTTGATATTCTTTTGCACTCAGTCGCCTGATGATGGTCTGGAGTCACCTGGTGCACATGACTACCCCTACCGGGAGAGACTGCTCCTATGGAGCACCCATTTACGCCGTTTCTCTGATATTATCGATAAGACTGTAGTACATTTTGGCATCTGTAAAGGTAGTTTGCCACTGCTTTATTTCCTAGCAATGACCATACTGGTCAATGTCCATAGCCATCGTTTCCCAAGAAAAAAAGAGATCCTCTTCCTACCATCGTGAAGCTGGAGACCATAACCTACAATTATCTGTTGACTGCTCTTCAACTTCATCCACCACCTGCACACATGGCTTCACGTAACCCTGATCGGGTGGGCTAAACGGGTATTCCACCTTGCCAATAGGCTAGCGGAGGGAAGGAGGCACCCTACCTCTCCTTTGACTTGGAATACCCCTACCTCGCCACCCAAAATTGTGATTGCCCCAAATAACACCATTTACTTTAACTGTACATTTAGGGACAATCTGTTTCTTTGATACCACCATTACTTCTTTTTTTTCTGTTATTCAAGCTAAGGACTTTTTTTTTCACTTTTCACAACCATTGTATCTATAATTTGATGTAGTTGTTTCTGACTTGTTGCTATCATGATGATGTAATCAGTTTAACATTTTTAAAAAGTTAGTTGCATATTCTATACCAGTACGTCGCAGTCAACCCCAGAATTTTTTGGCAGTTTGTGCTTTCTTGGCAAGTTTTCTGGGCAAATGGCACCCATACCATTGTATAAAAACCAATGCAATGTGGTCTGCTTCCAAATCTCCCACAAGTGTTTTTCAAACATGGTATCGCGGGATTGTGAATTGTGTTCATAAGCCCTTTGTCACATCGCCGGTCAGCTTACCATAAATTATTTATATTGTGACCACAGAAATCCCTAGCATTTCAACTGAACTACTATACAAATATACTTATTCATTTCTCTTTCGATGGGAGTGCTTCACAACTAGTTATGCACTTCAGAGGTCAGAGTGTCTGACTACAGCATGCATTTGTGAAAGGTTTACTTCCTCTAAACAGATTCCATCTCAGGTGACAGGCTCTATCTACCCATGAAAAGGGTTTACTTTTCCTTTCAATTTTAGCCAGGCAGGTCTTATACTTATAGCCTACTCTTTTCCATACTAAGCTGCCATTAGAATGTTAACGTACTCCAGGGGCCTCCTTTTTTTCCCCCACATGCTAGGGGGCTAGGTATCCGACCTCACTACACTAATGATGGTGTGACTGTGATATTAAATATACCAATGCAGGGATTAAACCCAGTACCTTCTGACCCTTAGCGAACACCGTAACCTCTCAGCCACGGCTCCCCAATGCACAAATTATTTAGCAGAGTCTGGAAGCTTCACCAAATATCCTTCTCTCCAGTCTGCTAGTGTTTCTCCCAGACGCGTCCTAGTAGTCTGCGAGACCAAAGAAAAACCAGCAGACTCGAGAAAAGGATTTATTTGGTGAATGGGGAAATGCAAGACTGCGAAAATTATAAAGTTCTGTAATGTTATTGTTAAGTTATATTGAAGTGAATTGACTAGGGTACGTACTGAACGCTCCTTTAGTGCCTTTACTTTTTTTTAGTACTCTTAAATTTACTTGTTTAATCTTATATTTATTTATATTATATTATTAGCTATTTCAGAATTATCGCCCTTTTTTTAGCTCTTCACTTTTTTTTGTGTAGTTTCGCGGACTTTTATCTGCGTCATCGAACGATCACTTGCGGTTGGACATGTGCTGCTATGAGACCAAAAAAAAGCGAAAGCAGTGTGTACGATGAAAGGGGAACTTATTCTCATATATTTAGCATTGCGTCTGCTAGCTAAGCGCGAATTTATTACACCGAGAAAACGATTTGTCAGGATTGTAATTTATTTTTATTTTGTTCTGTTCACGATTAGTAAGGTAATTTGTCACATAACTCCTTGTAGCATAAAGAAATGTTAAATTTTTTTTGCATTTTTGAGTTCCCCGTTAAATTTTACATAAATGTGCCGAGTTGCAACATCCCCCTATTCGTCCTTCGATAGGAAATGTTTTTTTTTAGCAAACAACAAAGCAGCATAGCCAGATCAGCCATCTTAGAACCCACGACTCCATACCTTCAACCCCACTGGATGAAATGAATGGTTATCATCATTCTTGATGGACAAACAACATTGTATTGAGAATGAATAGACTCCTCTGAATAGCGCATCCACTTTGCAAAATTCTATCTGCGGCGACACCCACGCTATAGTATAGTAATACTATTATGCTATTAGTATTATAGGTGATCCTTTGATTATTTTATAATTTGAACCCTCAGTTTAATTACTAATTAATATTTCAGCATTTTACATGACTGATAATAATTTTGAAAGCCAGTTTTCAGACCCGTCTGTAAACTTGTAAGGTGTTACAGTTAAGTAAGGAGTACTTTTTTCTAAGCTGCGCTGCAGCACTTATTTAAATTTAAATACAGTACTCAGTACTGTAAAATAAGTTATATGTTTTAAATAAGTTAGTATTTAATTATTAGTTGCTGACAATTAGATACAGAACAGTGTGCTGTAATTGTAGAGCAGAAGTAGAAATAGAAATCAATTTTTAGTGAACAGTTAATTATTTAATATTTTAATTTTTTTATTATTTAATATCTTAATAATTAATTAACTGCTGCTTAATTTGTGCAACAGTCACAAACTTAGTTACTTACATTAATGTTTATAATATTTAATCAACAAAAGAAAGCTGTCGCAATGCAGTTAGTACATTAAGACAATATGATACATTTTCATGAATTGTTCTTTCACTAATGACGAACATTTCACATGACATTTAATTAATATAATAAATATGCAGCTATTTTTAACTAGCAATTAGGTCACAGCACATCATAAGAAAAAGTCTTATAAGTCAAGTGCATCTTTGTCAGAGACTCTGAGACTCTTGTGCTTTGTACGATGCTTTCGCCAGGCCGCTGTGTGGAAAGAGACTGAGCAAACCTGGTGCAATGAAGTTGATCCTCTCATTCCTCTCGACATTCTATCGAAAGAGGAATATTACCTTTACTTTCCTGTTACCAAATCATAAGTAGAAACCCCATTTTAAAATATTTTCTGTATATGCAAATACTAATAATAATCATCATCAAGTGCCGGCTGGCGTAGGCGTTCATGGCTTTCCACAAATCTCAGTCTTTGGTGTTCTGGATCCTAATACTAAATTATATTATACACCTGCGTTATACACCTGAGAGAAGTGAGGAGTCTCGTTCATGCCAACGAACCAGGCATGCTAATACAGGAAAGTACTCTTACTAATAATTTAATATATTAAAAAAATTAGTTGTGAAACATAAAAAGCAATTAACCAAAGAATGGCCATCACTTGTGACACTCTTCTTCTTCTTCTTCTTCTTCTTCTTCTTCTTCTTCTTCTTCTTCTTCTTCTTCTTTCGTTCGCCTAAATTATGTTTATAACTGCAATGTTGTCTCTTGTATGAATCTAACAGTCTTTTTTAGTTCATTCAGCGGTCCATAGAGTTTATCTTCCACTGTTGTCTCTCTAGGCCAGAAGGTTCGCCTGGATATGTTGTAGTTTGGGCAATCCTGGAGTATGTGCTCTGCTGTCTGCGACGCCAAACCACATGTGCACATGACTGAGTCACCAATCTTGAATTTTGCATACATGTGGTTGCGTAACCTATTGTGTCCTGTTCTGAGGCGCAGAAGAATGACCTGTTCTGGTCTGTCCATAACGTGGTAGTCGTCTTGAGTAAGGTTTGGTGGCCTTCTGACTGATTTGATCATTCTTTTCTTTTGGTGGTATGTAATAGGCACATCTGGTTGTTCTTCTTGTGCTCCTTCCTTAGCCAATCGATCAGCTCTGTCGTTCCCGGGTACTCCACAGTGGGATGGTATCCACTGTATGGTGATCTTACGATGACTGCTAAGTTCAGAAAGTAGTGTCCTCAGAACTGGCAATTTCCCAGACAGAAGCGCCTCTATTACGGATTTTGCATCTGTCAATATCACCACTATTTTTAAACCCAATTTTTAAATATTGACCAAAATAGCTACAGTTAGTTAGTCGACAGATCATCCTCATTGCACTATGTAACATAGCCACTATGTAATTAACCTCCCTATCCTAAAACATTAACGCTGATTGGCGCAGCAGCCTTTTTACCAGCACAAGGCCAAAGTTTGTGGTACTCATGTTTACTACAACTTATTACTCATAAGGAGAATGTGTCTCTCTTCTAGTCCTCAGTCACTTGTTAACTATTTTCTGAACGAAGGGTTGTAAATAAAGCCCCGTCTTATTACTCTTTATTCTAAACAAAACAATAACTGTGAACAAAAATTTTTTAACAATTTTCAACTTATTTGTAAACAAGGGTAAATACTATTCAATACACAAGACAATTCAACTAAAATCATAATTCATGAGCCAACCAAAACGAAGTCAAAACAGGATATCATACCCCCCAACGTTTTGAAGACAAATTTTCTTTCCCCTCATATCAAATAAATGTAATCAACCAATTTAAAGAAAGACATTATTCAAAATAATATGACATACATGATGAAACAAAAGAAATCATTTTTACATATATCCTATCCATTGTTAGTCACTTTTATGGACTAACAATAAATTATTTATCTATTAAGAAAACTCAACAAGTCAAATCTCAAAATCAAATGGTAATAAAAAATACATCTTCAAGACCACACGAGAATTTACATCCATATTACCTAACTTATTACCAAAATACAGGTTGTGTACCCTGGCTGGTATTTTGTAAACACTCTTTCTTGAACCATTTCCTGTGACATTCAAGATTCTGCCTGTCACACCTTTGCCACAGCCTGTGTCAATTTGATAAAACAATTCAGATGCACACCTTCCTGTGGTGAGTTTCTATATATTTGAATAACGAAGACACAAACAATAGATTGCACGATTTATTGCCTGGCATATTTCGCTGCATCTCGTCAGGTACATACTGCAGAAATCTGAAAATATAAAAAATATAAAATTACACAGAGTAATGAAGCTTAAATAAAAGAATAACAAAATACAAATGCCTACACAAAATACAATAAATAATCACGGAGAAGACCCTCCAGTGACTACACTGTTAATTAGGTCCGGGCACATCCTAAAAAAAAAAAAATAATACGTCAAGTTAGGCCTCGCCGCCCCGGACGCAATGATATATGGCACAACGTTGTCCGTTTACAAATAACAAGGGCGGCCATTTTAAATTATTAATTAGGTCACGGCAAATCCTATCGAAAAAAAGAAAAATACGTCAAGGTAGGCCTCGCAGCCCCGGACGCAATGATATATGGCGCAACATTGTCCGTTTACAAATAACAAGGGCGGCCATTTTAAATTATTAATTAGGTCACGGCAAATCCTATCGAAAAATAAAACATACGTCAAGGTAGGCCTCGCAGCCCCGGACGCAATGATATATGGCACAACGTTGTCCGTTTAAAAATAATCAAGCCATGGTAATAGAAGGCAAATAATAAACAGTTGGCGGCCATTTTAAATTGTTAATTAGGTCAGGGCACATCCTATAAAAAAAAAAAATAATACGTCAAGTTAGGCCTCGCCGCCCCGGACGCAATGATATATGGCACAATGTTGTCCGTTTAAAAATAAACAAGCCACGTTAATAGAAGGCAAATAATAAACAGTTGGCGGCCATTTTAAATTGTTAATTAGGTCAGGGCACATCCTATAAAAAAAATAAATAATACGTCAAGTTAGGCCTTGCCGCCCCGGACGCAATGATATATAGCACAATGTTGTCCGTTTAAAAATAAACAAGCCACGTTAATAGAAGGCAAATAATAAACAGTTGGCGGCCATTTTAAATTGTTAATTAGGTCAGGGCACATCCTATAAAAAAAAATGAATAATACGTCAAGTTAGGCCTCGCCGCCCCGGACGCAATGATATATAGCACAATGTTGTCCGTTTAAAAATAAACAAGCCACGTTAATAGAAGGCAGAATTTCTCAAGTTTCCAATCTTAGGGCCGCGATAAATCCTGACTTATCAGTTAATTCTTCATTGGACTTCCTGGTATTAAATTACGTCACCATATAATTCATAACTCCGCTTAAAATCAACGTACAGTCTTCGTTGAGATACCGTTGGATTCGTCTCGTCAAGCTCTATCTAACTGGTATGATTTCATAAGTAAAAACCCAATTTTTAAATATTGACCAAAATTGCTAATATTATATCTATCTTAACTTAATTCTTAACGTAACGTTTCGGTTTCGTTTATATACTTCACGGACCAGACTCCACACACACAAACAATTGATGAATTAACAAACAATGTGCACTTCTAGGCGTACCTCTTCAAATTATTAACTGTTTTTCTTCTTGCATGCAATGTTTGGTTCAGTTGATTAAAAACCAACAAGCAAGCCACTTTCTACTTTCGATTTCACTCACGTCTGCATTAACCGGAAGTTTGTGTCTGACGGATTCGGCTTTTTCATTACTTATCAATAGCATGCAACACATTTTTCCAACATAATCCTAGGAAACTGTATACATGGAAAAGCCCTGGAGATAGAACAAGAAACCAAATTGACTACATTATGATTAGAAATAGATTTTTTTTTAATGTTAAAAATGCCAAAACATACCCTGGTGCTGATATCAACTCTGACCATAATCCTGTAGTTTTAAAACACTACCCAAGAAGCCAAGTGCTGTTGATTGTGAGGAGTACAGAACAATTAGCTTAATGAGCCATATAACTAAGATACTACTCAAGGTCATACAGGAAAGAATTCAAAATAAAATAGATGGAGAAGTAGCTGAAGAACATTTCATGTTCCGTAAAAACAGCGGCACCAGAGAAGCAATTATCTGTTTGATGATGTTTATTGAAAAATATGTAGAAGTTCAAAAAAATATATATGTCCGTTTTATAGACTAAAAGAAAACTTGTGATAGAGTACAACATGAACGACTAATTACGTGCCTTCAAGATATAGGAGTAGACGGAAAGGACAGCAGACTTATTAGTAACTTGTACTGGGAACAAATGGAGTCTATTAGATGCGGAAATAATTATTCGTCGCCCATAGAGATTTAAAAAAAAAAAAAAGAGTATGGCAGTGATGTGTGTTGTTCCCAAGTCTATTCAACCTATTTTTTTTCGCATATCCTTTACAGGACATTGCAGTCAACACCAGCATGTTTCAGCTGCTGTTGATGTCTTGGCAAGTTTTACGTTCAGTAGTTTGCCATTGCTTTCTGAACGACCGGCTCACATACCTCCGTAAGTAACCAGCGCGACGCGACCGGCTTCCGAATCTCGCGCAGCTGTGTTTCGTACGAGAGTATACGGGATTACGAACAACGTACTTAATCTCTACGCCAGGGAGACCGGCATTCAACCTATACACAGAAAGAATTTTTAAACAAGTCGAACTGCCTGGACTTAAACATCAATGGAAGAATCATAAACAATCTTAGGTATGCTGACGTGTTACTAGCAGAAAGCAAGCAAGAGTTACAAAATCTAGTGGAACAAATAAACAGGCATAGTGCAGAATATGGCTTAGACATTAACATTAAAAAAAAACGAAAAAATACTATAAGTAGCAGTGGAAAGGGAAGGTCATCAATAAACATTACAGTAAAAGGGAGGATACCAGAACGAGTAACAAGCTTCTCCTATCTGGGATATGTAATAACTGATGATGGCAGAAGTGAAATAAAAATCAAAAATATAATAGGAATGGTCAAAAATGCTTTCAACAACATGAAATCAGTATTAACAACTAGAGAGATTAACAACGCATTAAAAATGAGAATTGTCAAATTTTACGTATAATCAACACTACTGCATGGCGCGAAAGCCTAGACATTGAACAAGCAACTAGAAAGTCGAATAGAGGCCCTGGAGATGTGGATATGCAAGTCTTATACAGACGAATATGTCGTATTTTTGTGAAAACAAAATCAGTCAAATACAGAGGTTCTAGACAAAAAAACTGGTAATGAAAAGAGAGTTGAAAGAAATAAAAAAGAGGCAAGTGAAATATTTCGGACACGTTAAAAGACATAATATTCTTATAAAAACCATACTGGAGAGAAAGGTTGAGGACAAGAGAGCAAGAAGTAGACAACGATACAAGTGGAAAGATAAAATCAAGAGATGGACGAACATCAATCTGACAGAATGTACAGTCAGTGTGAGAGACAGACAGTGTTGGAGATCCATTGCAGCAAACCTTCATTGTGAAGACGGCACCTGATAGACGACTAGTGATTCCCAAACTTTTGCACACTTCCACACAATTGTTTGTTATGACGTATCTCTAACGCCAGCTCTCTCCCTTTTCATCGCCGCACACATATACAACTGTGCCTCTTTCTGATTATTATGTTCTGAACGACTGGCTCCCATACCAACACGCAAAATCAAAGCCGTGGATGTCTATTACTATCAACAACGAATAGTTGGTTGGCTGGTTGATTGGTTCATTAGTTGTAGGTCTTCATAATATTCTTCTAGCTGTTCATCACTATAAATAGTTGTTGGAACATTGGCACCTAGCCGTCTTGACAGACGATAAATTGTTAAATTGTGTTTCAAAAAGGTTTAATAACTACAACCCATGGCGGTGGCGAATATGACTGATAAGGCCCATTCGAGCTGTAAATCTTCGTCCACAGTGGATGCATGTGAACACATGGTCATTTTCACCATCATGTACCATCTTAAGTCTCACACGCTCGGTGTGTGACTTATCTGCAATAAGTTTCTCCTTCGTCTTCATTCCATTTCTGATATCTGCCCTCCATGCAACACCTTCAGCGGCGACTTGCTCCCAATGTGCATTATCAATGCCTGTATCAATCACGTCCCGCTAACACACGTCTTTGTATTGTAGAAGAGGCCGATCCTGAGATCTCTTACCCATTTGTAATTAAACAAAAAAATATGTCCTTTGGTATTCTACCATCATCCATCCTCTTAACGTGTCCTATCCATCCAAGTCTACGAAGACTGAGCATGGAATTTACCGTCACACAACCCGATCTTTCCAATACTTCAGTATTTGTGATTTTGTCTTGCCACATAATACCAAGTACTCTTCGCAGACACCGCATATGAAAGCTGTTTAAACGTTTTTCTTGGTGTGAGTAAGTTGACCAGGTTTCACTGCTATAAAGAAGAGTACTAAGGACACCGGCTTGATAGACAAGAACTTTTGTTTTAGCAGTAAGCTTTCTGTTCTCCCAGACTCTTTTTCTGTTGGAGCATACTTCTGAAGAATTACTATGTCGAAAAGTCTTGCCTTAATTTTGAGTAGTAACGCCCTGAAAGACTGTGACTTGTAACTCGTATGTCCCCAATGCATTGAGAAGGACTATCATCATTCAGATGAGACTAGTGTACAAACTGTTCTCCTAACCCGATGCCAGTGTACCATCTCCATAGGCACTTTGTTGCAGAGTTCCCCATTCAATCTCCAAGACCAAAAACTAGCAGGGTGTCCAAAACGAGTACTAGGACTTCACATATTCGGCAACTTTAGTTTAGTCGACGGATCAACATCACTGCACACGGGTGTAACCCATAATTGCTCCGTTCTACTCCTAACTCAAGCCTGAGTCCGGAGAATCTCAGCTCAATGCACGAACTCCGTAGCACCGGCGAGGATCCTGAAATACTTTGGGTAGATTTTTAACTCGACCTTTTGCCCGGACAGCGCCGTTAGGCAACTCTTTTTCGATTTCCAACTGCCAAGGGATTTTTTACGTGCGCAACACACACCTGCGTCCGATCTCATTACCCAGAGACCAGGGGACATTTTGTTACTAGAAGTCCACGTGAAAAAATCCTGGCCCTCACCGGGGCTTGGACCCGGGACCTCCAGCACTCGAGGCGGACACCATACCTCGAGATCACTCAGCCATCACATATGCGGCAAGACGTGTTAGAATGAAGTCACATGCACATTCAGCACACCGCAATTAGTTCTCTTACAGCGCGATGTGCTATAGTCATTTGGGGGCGATTTTTTTTTCTTCGAATCCCAATGTGGCCACATTATCGCTGCTCTGCCTTTTGGCTAAGATCAATCAACCGGTAAGATTTGTGGAAAGAGAGATAGGGGAAGACAGCGTGAGAAAATTCTTGACAGTTTTGTGTCATGGCAGGTAAGGGAGTCAACGCACGAACTGATCCATGCCGTCGGAGATCGCAATTTGTGGAGGGGTATGATCACCCACGCCAGCCGGCAAGGCACTGGATAATAATGATGATTATTTGGCCAGGGTGCAGAGTTGGTCATTCAAACTGCAAACTTATTCACCAAATCACTGGCCACTAACACTGGTAGACGAGCCTTGGTGGACCACAACTGAAAGGCATATAGTGGGATTTAAGAATAAAAAAGTCAACAAAACAAAGATATTGACAACTGCGTCCTCTTATTTATTTTTCTTTCCATTACTTTTATGAGTACCTATTAATTCCTGCGATCTAATTTTTCTTTGGCCTAAAATGACTTCAATACTGTTATCAATGTTGTATTTCTAAAGTAAACCAAGAATTGTTCCGGTAATAGATTAATATTTTTCAGCTGAAATTAATATTCCTCGGCTTAAACCATAAATAAGTGAAATATTTTTAATATTTTTTTTTACTTCTAATAGTTATTAGCACTATTAATTATATGTGCACAAGATGATTAGTTTTCTCTTGTTTTGTTGTGTAGCTCTTATTATCTAGCACTACCTAGAAAGATTTTAATTGTGTTACAGATAATTAATCTGAATGATATAAAATAGCTTTGAGTCAAGAAGCGACATCCCAGCATTCAGGACATTCCCAGGCGTGTTCCGTCCTCATCTGCAACAAGCAGACACATCTAGAAGATTGACAGACTAACCCGATGCATGATAGATGTAATGGTCTTGGAAGTGGAAGACTAAAGCGAAACAACTTTGAATAATCTATAAGACCATAACAAATCCAGAGTAGTATAGCAGGATACTTACGCGGTACATTTTAAGGAGGATATCTACAATATAATTTTCTTCTGATTATCGGTCCTCCTCATTTTGAAATCTATTCTTAGATTGTTTTGACATTTTTTTTCCCTGCGCTGCCTGGACGTGAATCAAGGGCGGAAGAGGGATGGTGCACTAAGGGGAAACAACTTGTGCTGCTAAGTTACGTGTATTAATTATATTTTGTAATACATGTTATGTGTGTTAATTATGTCTTGTTAATTAGTTTATTGTAATTGTCGATGGCGACATCTGGTGAGTGTTATTAAATAGGTTGACATAAGAGCAATTTTTCATAAATTTCCATAGTAAATTAGTCTGAATGAGGGTACAAACGGGCTCTATGCGGAGCATAATAATGGTGTTTTGTTGATCCGATCACCAGAAACGCTAGGCTTATTTTCCTTATATAGCTAATAATAATTTACCACTAGTTTTCAAAAGGCAGCCAATATACACCTCAGCTATTTCCAAATTGTTTCTTTCCTTTTATATATCATTCTTTGTGGGTTTTACGGTTTTAATTTGAAGCTCCTTTGCCCACACATTTCCAACCAGTGGACCTATAAAATATATCACCCCAACCACTTGACCTATCAGCACACTGCCGTAACCCTAAACCTTACCCCTACACCTGTGTATGATGATAGTGATTAAGTCATATCCATTACAACCAATAATAATCGCCATCTTTAATTTGTTACTTTATTTCGGTTTTCATATGAAGATCTGTAACCCATAACCCTAATTCGTACCCCTAAACTTGTGCATGACAGTGATGTTTCTACAACACTTATTACACTAAACCATACCCGCCTTTACAAACCAGTGGTTACTTATTATTAGATATATAAGGAAAACAACCTTAGCGTTTCTGACGATCGGATCCACAAAACGCCATTATACTCTATAGAGAGCCCGTCTGTGCCGCCAGCCGGACTAGTTTACTAAGGAAAACTGTGAAAGTTTGCACTAACGTCAACCTATTTAATAACACCCACCATACGTCGCCATCGACAATTACGAGAAACTAATTAACAAGATAAAATTCACACACATAAAATATATTACTTTTAAGTAAAAAATATAATTAATACACGTTACTTAGAAACACGAGTTATTTACCCTTAGCGCACCACCCCTTTTCCGCCCTTGACCCACGTCCAGGCAGAGCCAGGAGAAAAATCTATAAAATCTAAACATAGATTTCAAGAAGAGGAGGACGATCGATAATCAGTAGAAATATAGAGTAAATTATGCTACTATCTTGTAATTAAAATATCAACAGCCAAATCCATTTACAATGCACACAGGTTCCCAGCTTGGGGACAGCAATGTCAGCCTGAGTTGACAGAAAACTTCCTTGTACTGAAATAAGAACACTTAGAATGAAGCAGAAAGAATAAAATCAGCCCTAGATTACACACATGCAGGAGTATCCAGCATACGCAGAACAGAGAAAATCATTGGAGAACACTATCTATACATGGAGATGTCAACAAGCCCAAATTGATTGCTGCTTTCTTTACAATATATTCAGGCTGACGTCTGAGGATATACGACGGCGATAAAGATATATCGGCAGTGAATTCGGCGAGATATCAAATATGTGACATGTTCTTGATTGTTGTGCGCAAGCTGGACACTTGTGCTGTTGGCACGACTAATTAATTGGAGTTACTTGTGACGTGTTGTTGATTTTATGGCCTAGAGAAGAAAACATTAGTCTCCAGGAAAAATACGCGTGGGTACACATACGAATACAGAAAGGACATGCGGCTACATTACGTACGCTTGGCTATGGACAGAAAGTGACGGAACGACGACAATTCATGTTTTAAAACCAAGTCAGAATGTTTAAATAAGTCATTCATTTGTGGAAGCCTGAAACCAGTGCGCCATGACGTTTTCTTGCCCGTATTAGTATTTGTGTATTGGGAGCTGCGGTAGCGTGATATAGATTGACACTCGTCTGTCATCCCGATGTAAAAGGTTTCGATCTCCATTAGGGTGGATTCGGCTTCTTTTTTTTCTTTTTTTTAAATTAATATGAGCTTCCAGGTCAACACAACCTACAATGGGAACCAGGAAATGGCTTGGAAAGTAAAGGCGCCAGGTGTTTTACTGACCACATCACCCGCGAGTGCCGACTGATCTGTAAAATATGGATCAGCAACAAGTCCAATGCGAATAAAAGCACGTAAAAGAAACCTTTACTTATTCAAGTATTGTTACGTTATTACTGTTTAAGCCCTGTGCGATCTTGGTCAATATTACGTTCATGATATAATATTTATGTATAGTGTATCCCAAGTGCACATCTTCTCAGAACAACAATGTAATATTGACCTTTAGTATACGGCATGTAATTGACTACGTGAGCGTAATCTTGCCTAGTACATCAACAGCAGCTGAAAAATGCTGATGTTGACTGCAACGTCCTGTAAGGGATATGCACACAAAAAAAAAAACGTTTAATGAGAAGTACTGGACAGAATTAGAAATGCCATCATGGTCTTAGATCGATGAACGGAAACTTCTAACTGAAAGACCTACTGGTAGAAAGGCCCGTCACAGAGGAATTCTATAATTGTCAAATGAACTAATTGGATAGCACGTTCAACCCCTACATCGGTCAGTTGGACTAAAATGTTGATTTCTCGTTCTTGACTTGGGGACGTGAATAATATGGTAAATTAAAAGTACCTTAGAAGTGGGTTCGCCTGATGGCAAGGGATACTGGTAATAGGGAAAGCTAATCCACACGCAAAAATCAATCCAGTGCACCAGAAATAGCAGCACACGTATGGACTACACTTGAGTTCAAAGCCACCGGACGCTAAAACAACAACAACAAAACCCATAGATTGCCCCGGAACTGAGGTGGGCAGGGCTGTCACATGTCATGACGGGCGGAAACTGCTGTCAAAGTTGGCAGTCACTAATCGCCCATCGGGATGCGAAACCAAGAATAAATTCATATCTGGAATGGAGGAGTGATACGTTCAGAAACGTCACATCAGTCTTCGGAGAAGAACCTAACATAGGATGAAATATGGCGACGTGGAAACATTGCAAATTGTAAATTCGAGTACCTTTGCAATGACAGAATGACAGACCAATGACAAGGTGTTTGTGGGCGTCGGGCGACTATTAATACAGTCAATATGATATGTAATGGCACATTAGTTTAGGAGGATGGATGACGGTAGAATAAAAAAGGACAATTTGTGTGTGTGTGAGTTACAGAGGAAGGGGCTGACCACGTAAACGATGAACAGAGTAAGTAGCAGTCCATGGGAATCTCGAAATATAAAGTCCAAGAACGGGCATTCTCCCGCTGTTATGCTGAGATGAACGGCAATATGCATCCACTACCCCATGTGGACAATAATCGCCTTCGGATTGATAGGACTGTAAGGGTAAAATCATATTAAGCTGCTTTTGTGTCTGTCTAGTCACAGGACTATCGTTCTGGGCCGGCGATGGACCCTACTATAACTTGTGGTTGAACGGGGTAGGGGCAATGGTGAAATCGAAGCGAATCTCCCGGTGTTTATACTTCACCTCGACACCGCAAGGTGCGGAACAAGATGAGATGAGACAGATGGGTAAAAGATCTCGGGTCGGCCTCTACTACGATACAAGATGTGTGTAAACGGGACATGATTGATACAGGCATTGATATTGCACATTGGGAGCAAGTTGTCGCTGATCATGTTGCATGGAGGGCAAAGATCAGAAATGGAAAAGACAAAGGGAAAAAATGATTGCAGATAGGTCATGCACTAAGAGTGTGAAACGTAAGATGGTGCGTAATGGTGGAAATGACCGTGTGTTCACAAGCATCCATTATGGACGAACATTTACAGCGCGAATTGGTCTGATCAGTCACATTCGTTATCGCCGTGGGTTGTAGTTATTATGCCTTTTTTTTTTTTTTTTTTTGAAGCAAAAAGTAACAAACTATGGTCTGTCCAGAATGCAAGGTGCCAACAGCATATAATGAAATTAAAAGCTATTTATAGATTCCTCAGACACACACACACATATATGTGCCGTCTGTCTCGGGCTCCGAAGGTTGTGGGTTCGATTCCGGGCCGCAGCCTTCAGTTCATACGTGCATTTTTTCGGAGACTCCTGACGGTCGTCGCTGGAGCTACGGAGTTCGTGCTTTGTATGACACTTTCCGCGCTGCGGAAAGGGACTGAGCCATACGGGATATAAACCCGGTGCAATGAAGTCGACCCTGTCGACTTTCAAGCGACACATATATGTGCAGTTATATTTCAGTAATGGTCAACAGAAACACGATGCGTGTCATTAGAAGGGGAAAGCTGGGGTATGTCTTCATATCGGGAAAGTTGGAGGGAAGGAGAGGCAGGTGGATACCAAGAGACATTATTGCATGGAGGATCATTAGTATCAGAAATGAGTGGTAGCACACTAGACAGAAGGCTTTGGGCAGACATGGTCACCAACACCACACGGCACGGACTGTTACAAAAAGAAGTAATTAAAATACTGTGGTCGAGAGGTCAGCGTGGCCGAATGGATAAGCGCGCTCGTTCTTAAACATCCAATGTCCTGATGCTGAGGTAGAGGGTTCAACCCCCTAAACCGGTCAGTTGGACTAAAATGCTGACTTCTCGTCTTTGACTTTGGGGTGTAAATTACAATTACCTCTGAAGTCGGGGTGGGTTCGCCTGATGGCGAGGGACACAGATAATAGGGAAAGCTAATCCACACACAAAATTCAGTCCAGTGCAACTAGAAGTAGCGCGGGTGTACTACACTTGAGTTCAAAGCGAGCGAGCGCAAAACAAAAAACAAAAAAAAGTAATGTGGTTTGTGTTAAAACAAGAACATTGAAGCCATGGGAAGAAAAGCGATATTTGGGCCCTCATCATAACATATTAAGACCATAAATCAAATGCCTGTGTGCAGAATATAATCAGTGTATACAGAGTACGGACGGCGAGACTGGAGTTCCTAATGCGAAAATAGGCACACTCCAACGTGAGTGGAATACTGTCTTATTTGGATAAGTAAGTGCATGCGTTAAGCCCAACTGGGTTGTCCAACACTTCGTTGACATCAATGGGGAAGGGAGAGAAGGGGGAGTCTGTACTGGCTAGATAAAACCCAGAAATGGGCATAAAAACTCCTGCGAAACTCAAATTCAAATACTGACAAGGGACACACATGTGCTTGCTTGTGTTCGCTGGCTGTGAACTCCAGCGTGAAGTCCTGATGTCGGACGAATACATCCTGTTGTCCAACATCAATGTGATGTCATACCGAACCTGAGGTTTGCGTGAGTATCCGTTGTCCCATGTCTGGCTTATTGGTGTGCAGACTGGTGGTTCCTCGTCATGCAGGCAGATACTCGCTGGCTTCGGAGGAATCATCGATCCTACTGATGTTAGCCAGGTCCCCGAAGGGACCTGTTGCCCAGGACGCACGGCGTGGACGTGTCAGCAGGTCTTGGCCAGTATAGATCCCGGCCCTGTTGCCTTGGAAACACCTCTGCGTCCTGGACAAACATGTAAAAACAAGTCACGCAAAGCAGAGCGCAGAGTGGGACGGCCCTACAATTAATTAACCTTCTAAAGGGCATATAAGTAGGTAAGACAAAAAATATAAGTGTGGATATACAGACATTTTTTTAGCTTTACATTTATTGTCAGGGAAATGAACAAGTAATCTACTATAATTCTTACAAACGCATGATTATTAACAACGTTCAAAATGAGGTAAAAATCCCGTTTTCACCTGTTTGGAATAGTAACGGAGTAAAGTCGCTTCATTAGCAACGCTGGGGTGAAATACAGCCAATGGTATTATGTTATTGAAGTACTATCATCCAATGAAACACACTCGGCGGCGTTCGAACAATCCCGCAGTTTCACGTCTGGCTGCCGCAGACGAGTCTTTGCATGTTGCTTGTTTCTTCTTGTTTTGTCTCAACTTTATGATCCATGTTATACAATGACATCGAAACAGCTTGTAAGTTTAGAATCTAGTTGCATATAAAGTGTGGGAATCTTTAGTAGAGTGTAATAATAAGAAATTATTTACTTGGTATTTTATAAGTGTGTATTTTCTATTAATACTTAACGATCGATCGTCTCGTCAAAGTCTAGTCTGTGCAAGCTCTTGTGTGTGTTGACAGCAGCAGACACACCACAGCCAGAGAGTCATAGTATACTCAGTATACTGTTACTGTTAGTTAGTTAGTGTTGTGACCGTTGAGTAGTTTGATGAAATACTATTTTTTTTCTAAAGTATGGTTCTGTCTTTACCTTTTTCCTAGGAAAATATGGTTTTTAAATATATATAAATTATATATAATAATAAATGAAGCCAGTTCTGGATTTTAACTAGAAATAGAAATTAAAATGTAACCCAACCAACTGAACTGTGATAGCATGCAAGTGAAATTAGTTCCAAGCAGAGATATTAGTATCAAAATTACCATTTAGCATGGATTACTTATGAATAATATGAAAACAATAGATACTTGTACATTTGATGCTGTATCCATAAACAACGTTGACCTCATCATTGACATATTAAATAATTAATAGTGAAGACAAACAATAGGAGGTGATGGAATTTATTGCCTGGCAAATTTTGCTGTATCTTGTTAGGTGCATACTACAGTCAGCATAAAATGAAACAATCATTCCATATAGATGAAATATGGAACACACGTAATGGTGAATGCCACAATAGTTTTAACAGATTCTGTGCCAAACAAAAAGTGGGTTTAGATTAGAACAAACAGAAACATATGGCAGAAAATGGGAAGTAGGGGTGTGTCACAGTAATGGCTTAAAAGTTGTTAATATGGTAGCAGACATGTAATATAAAGCAATGACATTTCAATGATATACAAGCTCATGGCAGATAGAGAAGTTGCTTAAGATGATTAATCATCCCATAGCAGTTAATGAGTTAAACTGACCATCATATCTTGGAGCAGGATATTCAAGACAACAGTCGAATCATCATTCCCAACAAAAGAAGACTACAAGTCACATCATCATTATCTACAAAAATAATAATTTATATTAAGAAATACCACCATCACAACTTTGAAAGAGAAGCGGTGGTTGAGTGACTAGAACGCCAGATTATCCTTCAGAAGACCCGGATTCGAATCCTCTGTTAGGTGTGGGATTTTTTTCTGTCGGGGGCAAAAAGAAAATCCTAACCTGCACAGTTCGTGGCAACTGCACTAGCCAGGCGGCCTTAATTCCTCAGGCTCAAAGACCCCCCGCCATACACCGCACGGTACTATATTGGTGGTAAATGATATGACAACTTTGAAAATGAAGGTGATTGTCATCAAGTGACAATATCATCTTCATCTATTACAACAACAATGACTATCACAACTACTGTTGTGGATACATAGTCTCATTATGGTCTTATGTAATGGACGCGGGTTCACATCTCCTGCACTCCAGATCCAGGTGAGATCATACAGTACAAATGCCTTTTTTATGCTGATTAAAGACAAAGTCCTTGGATACTGAAGAAAACAGCCTCTGAAGTGGCTCATTGAAAAGTAGATAGCTGCACTTGGTATTCAGAGAAGGAAAGTAGTTTGACATCTAGAGACATTTTAAGATGAAGCTGCTAAACAGGGCATTTCATCTCTCCGCTGCTCTCCTTCTGGTAATTATTTATAATAATCCAGCAATTGATTTACATATACTTAGCTCATGCGTTAGCACATACACGATTAGCTGGGAAATAATACAAGAGTGAGAGTTATAACTAACCTAATAATGCTGCGTCAGTATGACGATGATTATTGAGTTCTGTTGTCTATGAGTGATGAGTCATTTGATGGTGTTAGTGTGTGATGAAAGAATGAGTTATGAATGAAATGTTTTTATACAATTTTTAAAAATGGAATGAAGTAAACCTGGGGTCAGAGCTCAATTTCAGACTATACAGCTGGTTATAACGAGCGGAGTCGCTACAGATATTCTCCTTAAGTCCTTCAAATTGCCTTTCCTCACTTGTGAAAATTAAATATAGCCAAATACAAATATGTAGTGTCTTGTATCTACACATCAAAGCTCGAGAGACACCAGCTGTGCAGCAATGAGATACCTCCTTGACTTCCCAACAATGGAACACAGGATCAAGATCTGGAGAGCTCGTGCATACTTAAAAATAAGTGCAGATGAGCAGCACCCTCTGCATGACGCTATATTCAGAGAAAAGGGTGACAGACTAAACAGAGGCAAATCATGGATGGGTCGGGCGGAAGATGTCGTCAGACAGGTCTGCAGTCTTACCAGTATCTACCGCAGCAAGGAATGGGTGCCTGTTCCTCCAGATTTTAAGTGCACTTTCTTCTGCATCATCACACTCGACAGATGATGCAGAGAGCAGAACCCTGCCGCTGTCAATGCAGAGGTCAATGCGCTCATCTATGAACACTCAGATAGCCCCGAAGTGCTCATCTATACAGATGGATCTGTTGTAAAGCAGCAGAGAAGTGCGTGGGCATTTACAGCCCGCTCAGCGGGCCGAACCGTTCAAGAATCCAGTGGTGCCCACTCTATGACCACGAGCAGCATGACGATGGAGGTGATGGCAGTTACACAGGTTTTCATATGGCTGGAGTCACAGCATTATACCAACATGTGTGTACTAAGTGACTCAATGAGCATGATTCAGAAGGTCGAAGCTGGATCTGTACGTAGACAGTGGACTGAGTCGCTGCGGAAGTCTGTTGTCCGTAAAGTCACCTTCATCTTCATCACGGGAGTCGAGGGAAATGAACTAGCTGATAAACTGGCTGGCTCTGTACCCCCTGTAGATGGCCAGCCCATGGATCGTGCCGATGTTATTAACGTCCTTAAAGATATGGCGAGAACAGAGGACTTTGATGTCAGTGAATCCACATCGCTGTCCAGGATGAAAGACTTGGGTGTAAGAATAGGCACAGCCAAACGCGAGAGGTATATCGGAAAAACAAAGTGCCTCGTTAACCAACACAGAACTGGCACTATTAGCCACCGGATGCTGATGCATATGCTGGGGGAGGATCTGAGCACCTATGGACCTGTCCGGAGTGCAATGAAGATACCCCAACTGATAACTGATCAAACACTCAGTGGCCTGCTGACAGACTGGAGTCACCTAGTGCACACGACTTTCCAACCTGGTAAGGCTGTTCCTTTGGAGAACTCATTTGCATCATTTATGTGAATTTGTGTCAGTTGTCATATCATAATATACTTGAGGTGTACACTGGTAGTTTTCCTTCGACTTCCGACAGTTTGCAGCTTAACTTCCTTAGCCTTTGTCTAGATAGATAACCCTGCAAGGCAGCAAGAGGGAGTGGTTATGGCATCTCTCTCTCATCCACCAATGGTTGTATCATAAGTGTAGGTATTTTATACAATTAAGTGCTCCACATAACTGACCTGTGATCATACATTGCTGCTTATTCAGTATGCATGACTAGTATGTTGAAGAGTGGTTACCAAAACAATTAAGTCTAAACTAATATGGCTGACATGAGATGCTGTGATAATGTATGCTTGTAAAAAAGTCTTTGAGAAGCAGAGCTTTAGCAATCAGTTTTGTGGCATCTTGCTGTTATGTTAGGCCCATGATTTACAGTGATTTAAATGTAAATGAGTAATATTTGCATCATGCAAACTGTCATTATTCTTCCCAGATACATCTCCATTCTATAGGGGTGTTGGCCTGTTTTTATTGGCCCTTTAGGCCTTGTCAGATGGTCAGAAGCAGGCAAGTTCTGAGTATTGGTGGTTGTATTAGATTATTTTACCTAAGGCCACAGAGTTCGTAGCTGAGTGCATGTGTATGAAGTAGTTACTTGAATATACACTCATCTACCAACACTGGCTTAGGGTTTGATCCCCTGTGGTGCCTGACATTTTCTGATCGTTAACAGCCAAATAACTGTTGAATATCTTCAGCATGGCAGTTCCCTTATGTTTCATTGCCAAGGTAATGTTCACATTAACTAAGAACACACTGGGTATAGATTAAATTCCTGTGTTTCAGACAGTTGTAATAAACAAGTTTTTTAATGTGTGCTGATTTTTCACACATGTGATTAATTAGTTCATAATATTTATGTCCTTTACAAAGTCATTAGTCATTAGTGGCGGTTCCAACTTCACGGCAATGGGTCGTCCCCATTATGCTCCGTTCCTGTGCCAGTGAATATCACACAAAATGCTCCTCACTGTTCTATGTGACAGGAGTCTCAACGAGCCAACAGCCCGCATAGGTACACTGTGCATAATGCCACCGACAGAATGCCAACACAAAAGTCCTCCACGAAAAATACAGTTTAACGTCGATGGAAGCTGCAGTCACTAGAAAATAATTACAAAGTCAGCAACCTTGTATTTATATAGTCAGCATCTGTCTGTGGCTTAGGGGTAGTGAGTGCAGTTTCAAAATCCCTTCATACCGGGTTTGAAGCTAGGCACCGGTGATTTCTTAGCTGATCACTGTGTATTGTTTTTTTTTTTACAATGGTGTGAGTGTTGGCTGTGAGGAAAGCTATAGCAAACAATTGAACCTAGAATTACCTAGAAAATCACAAATGGCCAATAAATGCTGAGGTTGCTTGTGACATCATTAAAATGACACGTAGTTAACCATTTTTCAGATAAAGTTCTTTTGTTTTGTTTTTTTGTTTGTTTGTAATTGACTCTTTCTGTTCTCAGAGTGTGAATACAAGACTAGCTGACATGGATAACAACATTGATGTGTACCTGACACGGAAAATGAGACCAAGTCATGGAATCTCACGGCTTACTCTTGGAGAGATTGGCAATCGTGTGTCTGCCATAACTATAGACACTTCAAAAGGTGGTGCTATCAAGAAAGAAATTTTGCAGCCGGCTAGTGGAGTTTTGACACATGTACAGACTGCTAACATTAGAATACCATCTACGGTCTGTGATATATCCACACATAACCAAAAGGACATCAAACAGCTGCCGCAACATACAAAAATTCTGAAGGCTGAGACGGTGAGTATATACATATTTGTTGGGTTAGTTTATATTTTAACAGATTATTATAAATGATAAAATAACCGGTGCAATCCAAACCTATTTCATTTTTAAAAATAAACTTCATATTAAAAATTAAAAACTTAACCTGTCTTCTAAAATATTAGCACTTTATATTTCTTGCATGTTTTAACATATAGAGGAATATTTTTTAAGTTTTTTTTTAACAAAACATTTAAGATATTATTATTTAAATATAACTTGATTAGTTTGCTTTCGCAGTAAATACTTGATGCTCTAACAATTAAACAGTAGTAAATAGTAGAGTTAATCAGTTTTAATATTACATTAACATGAATTGTTCATTTAGATATTTATGGTAGTATTTTGTTCCTTCTCACAACATTGCTCTTTGTTAAAAGATATCATTGTGAAAATTATATATTATGGTTCTTAAAATATTGCTTCATTTTTAATCTGTTGAATAGGATTTGGCCCCTGTCAAAGTTGAATGGATACCTGACCACAATTTATTACCTAGTGTGTCTCACGTCACGGAAAGTGATGCTGCCTTGTTTGAAACCTTGACCCATGATGTGGCTCCTATGGACATTAGTGACCATGGGATGGGCATTTTTTCTCAATCGGCTTTAATCGAGCAGATTGAGGACATTGACGCAGAGGATAGCGACAACCCACAGCTTGTCAGTATTTATGTGAACCCCATATATTCCTACATGAGGCAACTTGAGGTAATTTGCTTTTAAACATTAATTTCTGTCTTCATAATATAATAGATGCTTATTAAATACAGGACATTTTGTTAGAGATGTGTTAAGTGTTATTTGATGTGTTATTATAATGAGTCTGCAGAGGTGGTATTAGAGTATATTAGTTTTTTTCTCCTATTTGTTTCTTCTTTTCATTATTGCCACATATTTCAGTGTGAAACAGAGTCACAGCTGTTCTTGTGCCTCAGTTTCTTTGGTCTGCTTTTCTAATCTTTCATTAAATTATCTTTGGATATTAAAATTTTTTGTTGTTGTTTGCTTTGTTCTCTGGTTGAGAGCGCTTCTTCAGGACATAGCTCTTCTTTGCATGTCTTTTCTTGAATGTCATCATTTTCCTGTTGCACTCATGTCTGACTCTTTTCCAACATTCTGTATTGTTATTAGAAATGCCAGTCAAATGTAATTCGAAAAGTATTTATAGTGGATGTATATACATTTTGAGACTGTTGCATTTCTGACACATACAATTGACAGTTTTACATTTGTGTTACATTGTGTAGTCTTTGATAGTGGCCAGGAAACATAATCCATGCTGGTCTAAAAGCATAGATGGGATATTTGCTTGTTCATGTTATGAAATCTCTAATGGTTCTCCCTCTTCCTTGACTTGTGACAGATATTTAAAGTTGTTAGCCCTCTGTATGCATGTATGCATATGTTTACAATTTCCTGTGTTAAAATTAACTACAAGCATCTTTTGCATTAAGCTGTTTTGATCACTGTAGTTAGTGCCTTTCTTTATT
Organism: Cepaea hortensis; assembly: GCA_963921405.1. NCBI lineage: Eukaryota > Metazoa > Mollusca > Gastropoda > Stylommatophora > Helicidae > Cepaea > Cepaea hortensis. The sequence continues at coordinate 147,358,901 of OY992877.1, read as the reverse complement.
TGTAGTTCAGAAAGTGATACAGTACTTCTTCTTCTTCTGCGTTCATCCGGATTTTTTTTTTTTTTTTTTTTTCGGATGTGACTGCGTTGTGCCTGTTTACAGCAGAGCTGTGTTCTTGCGCCGTTAGGCCGACACATCCGACTTCTGCGGGCTGATACAGTACAAAAACTGTCCACGATCTTCAGCCTTCAGTTCTTTCCAATTATCAATACTAGCAGATGTATTACACATACGTACAGATCAAAAGCCACTTATTTTAAATTGCATGAAAATATTGATCCCATTTAATTATCATGCAGTAGCTCACAGAACATCACAGTCTGTCCAAAAGATTCCCGATCCTTTGCCTGTTCCCCTACCTCATGTATTTTCATGTCTAAGGTGTCTTCAATGTTTCTGTGTAAGTATTCAAGATAATTGACCTCTACCTCTTCTGCCATGAGCTAAACTGTCAATCACTGTTCTTTCAAACCATTGTGATGTTTATTATGGTCTAGGTATTTCAGTTTCTGAGACATGACACTGATTATGAGACAGTCTTTTTTAATGTTCAGATCTTAAAGAATCTTTGTTATGTTACCTCTTTTTATTCCATAGTATTCTCAGAATTGTTCTTTAACATTTAAATTCAGACGCTCAAATTTTGTTCTTTAGTGATTGGGAAATTGTTCATGACTCACATCCATAGATGGAGGTTTTTTTTTTTTTTTTTTTAATATTCGCATATCTTTTACTGGACATTGCTGTCAACAGCAGCATCTTTCAGCTGTCTGTTGATTTCTTGGCAAGATTACGCTCAGTAGTTTGCCATTAGATGGAGGTTAGCATGTACAAATGTATAATAGCACTCGTTCTTAAACATCCGGTGTGCTGATGTTAAGGTAGTGGGTTCAACCCTTTCACTGATCAGTCGGACTAAATTGTCGACTTCTTGTCCTTGACTTGGGGACTTAAATTTAAAGTACCTCAGAAGTCGGAGTGGGTTTTCCTGATGAGAGCTAATCCACACGCATTAATCAGTCCAGTAACTAGAAGTAGTGGCACATGTATGGACTATGCTTGAGTTTAAAGTGAGTGAATGCCAAACTAAAGTCCATATATATGTTGCCACAGGAAAGATACATGTTTTTAAAATGTGACCTTAATTTGTTTGATTTTGTTGTGCCATAAGCTCTAATACAGTTGAACTGTTGCATTGCTGTGGCCAATCTCCCATAAGCTCTAATACAGTTGAACTGTTGCATTGCTGTGGCCAATCTCCCATAAGCTCTAATGGAGTTGAACTGTTGCATTGCTGTGGCCAATCTCCCATAAGCTCTAATACAGTTGAACTGTTGCATTGCTGTGGCCAATCTCCCATAAGCTCTAATACAGTTGAACTGTTGCATTGCTGTGGCCAATCTCCCATAAGCTCTAATACAGTTGAACTGTTGCATTGCTGTGGCCAATCTCCCATAAGCTCTAATGGAGTTGAACTGTTGCATTGCTGTGGCCAATCTCCCATAAGCTCTAATACAGTTGAACTGTTGCATTGCTGTGGCCAATCTCCCATAAGCTCTAATACAGTTGAACTGTTGCATTGCTGTGGCCAATCTCCCATAAGCTCTAATACAGTTGAACTGTTGCATTGCTGTGGCCAATCTCCCATAAGCTCTAATACAGTTGAACTGTTGCATTGCTGTGGCCAATCTCCCATAAGCTCTAACACAGTTGAACTGTTGCATTGCTGTGGCCAATCTCACATAAGCTGTAACACAGTTGAACTGTTGCATTGCTGTGGCCAATCTCCCATAAGCTGTAACACAGTTGAACTGTTGCATTGCTGTGGCCAATCTCCCATAAGCTGTAATACAGTTGAACTGTTGCATTGCTGTGGCCAATCTCCCATAAGCTGTAATACAGTTGAACTGTTGCATTGCTGTGGCCAATCTCCCATAAGCTGTAATACAGTTGAACTGTTGCATTGCTGTGGCCAATCTCCCATAAGCTCTAATACAGTTGAACTGTTGCATTGCTGTGGCCAATCTCCCATAAGCTCTAATACAGTTGAACTGTTGCATTGCTGTGGCCAATCTCCCATAAGCTGTAATACAGTTGAACTGTTGCATTGCTGTGGCCAATCTCCCATAAGCTGTAATACAGTTGAACTGTTGCATTGCTGTGGCCAATCTCCCATAAGCTGTAATACAGTTGAACTGTTGCATTGCTGTGGCCAATCTCCCATAAGCTGTAATACAGTTGAACTGTTGCATTGCTGTGGCCAATCTCCCATAAGCTGTAATACAGTTGAACTGTTGCATTGCTGTGGCCAATCTCCCATAAGCTCTAATACAGTTGAACTGTTGCATTGCTGTGGCCAATCTCCATCTGACAGCCCTTGAACAGTCCCCATTGGTTGTTGATTGTGGAACTCAGATTTCAACAGTTATAACATTTTCAATTTCTTCATTCTTGGTTATTATTTGTGGTTGACATGTAGTTTTATCTGTGAATGTTATTGTTTTTGTTTAAAAAGTTCAGTCAAATATTTTGATCTTCACTGTGCTTTTTGACACAGACTTTTCTAATTCCCTAGTAGTGTTTGAGGGGAGGACTGTGTCATATGTGTTTCTGAGTTCTGGAGTTGGATTTCCACCAGTTATAAATGGATTAAAATTGTCACTGGTTCCAATATAGTTTTGTTTCACATTACATTTTATTTGTAAATGTTGAACAGGTATAGAGAAAGAATGCAGCTCTGTCCTCAAACCAGTTTGGTACTTCACAGGCTGCTATGGCAGCTGCATTTTGCTCATAATAAGATTGAATTAAGTGGATCAAATGTGCTAGAAACCCCTCATCTCTTATGATATTCCACATTATCTGACATTTAACACTGTAGAAAGTCTAACTCTAATCTAAGAAAGCAATATATCAACAATAGTATATGCAACTATATATATAGTTATATATATATTGCAAGTATATGCAACAATATCTGCATTGTACTTTTTGTTTTCAAAGATGGTTCTCATGTTGAAGATATGGTCCCTGGTTCTCCGCCCTGTCTGAAACCTGCCTGCACTTCTTGTAATTTTTATTTTAACTCTCTTCCAATTCTCTTCATGATGATGAACCCTAAGATTTTGCTAAGTTGACTTATTGGTGTGCTAGTACAATAGTTGGTGCACAATTTAAAATGTCTTTATCTGGGAAAGCTTTGGACCAAACAGCGCTGCTGCATATATCACATATGGTGTATAATAGATATGGATGCTGTCTAATCCTCCTGCAGACTTTTAATTGCTGTTTGTACTTCCTCTAATAAATGTGGTTCTTTCTCTTCACTTACAGGGATATTATCTTTAATTATACTTAAGTGACATAGTGATACTGCAGCAGAGTATTGTGACATGAAAATAACAGCTATTTTGGCATGAAATATGAAATTGTTAAAAGGTTTGAACATGATGAAAGTAGCATTAACATTAGAAGAGAGCGAGGCTTCGGTGAGTCAGTTTTACAAACTATTTTGGTTAAAGTGTATCAAGGCAAACTTGCATCTGTATCTTTAAGCTTGCAGTGTATTAGAAATTAAAGTCTTTTATTGATCAAGATCGTATAGCTGGGTTCGTTAGCTAGCCTCATACCAATCTTCCTTGGTTCCCTGTCAAACATCATACATGAATGGTTATGAAGTCACTAATCTTGTCTTCACTGTTTGTACCCCAGTAACACAGAGTTTATAAATGTTACTTTACAAAATCAGAATTTTTTTAAAGTATATACCAATGTTTATTTGTTGTGGGTTCATCTTTGCTGGTTTATTAATTTTATACTTTCACTGTATTAATGTTATTTCATTCAGAACAAGTACAGAATAAAACAGAACCTGCTAGAAGGTACAGATATTACAGGCAAAATGAGAGCCATCTTGATTGATTGGCTATGCCAAGTACACACCCGGTTTCATTTACTGCAGGAAACAATGTACCTCACTGTTTCCATCATTGACAGATATATACAGGTGGGCTACAGCTTGTGGTTTTTGTTGATCACGTTTCAATTGTTTGTGTACAAATATCTTTATCCAAATAAGTAATGATTATAGCATTTTGTATCACTGCTAGTGTATGATGGGAACATTTTGTTGAGGTCTGAGGCTTATAGACTGCTTGACCAGGCAGTCGCCATGGAGTGTGTTCTAACAAACAGTGTATTGGCTAGGGTGTTTATTTTACATCTGATAAATTACTCCTTTGGCATGCAACTCTTGATGTGAGAGAAGCTAGTTTACTAATCTCTCAGCCATCCATTGTTCGTCGTCATTGTCTAAATTATTAAAGTGGCATTTGCTTGCCAAGTCTGTTAAATACAATGCCTGAAGTTAGCTTAGATGTAAAGATGCGCAGCAATATACAAAATTATACATCACTATCCTGCTTTGTGGCAAAGTAAATTCAGTATGGAAAACTTTACACAGAGTGACAACCATGCCTTTATTTGTTGTCTGATTGATTTAAGAATCAGCTTCATAGCACACCGGACAAACCCTAGATCTCAGTCTTCCACAGAAAATATTGTACGGTATAGATGCTGATCGTTCCAGTCCGGGAAGGTTAACCTGGTCAACAAATGCCCGCAGATGTCGGATGTGTCGGCCTAACGGCGCAAGAACGCAGCTCTGCTGTAAACAGGCACAACTCAATCACGTCCGGAAAAAAAAACTCCGGATGAACACAGAAGAAGAAGAAGAAGAAGATCGTTCCAGCAGAGCGCTGGATGTAAACACCTACTCTCCCTTCCAGTCTCCCACAGCAATATTGTACGGTATAGATGCTGATCGTTCCAGTAGAGCACTGGATGTAAACAGCTACTCTCCCTTCCAGCCTCCTATAGTGAATACTGTACGGCATAGATGCTGATCGTTCCAGTAGAGTGCTGGATGTAAACAGCTACTCTCCCTTCCCGTCTCCCACAGCAATATTGTACGGTATAGATGCTGATCGTTCCAGTAGAGCACTGTATGTAAACAGCTACTCTCCCTTCCAGTCTCCCACAGCAATATTGTACGGTATAGATGCTGATCGTTCCAGTAGAGCGCTGGATGTAAACACCTACTCTCCCTTCCAGTCTCCCACAGCAATATTGTACGGTATAGATGCTGATCGTTCCAGTAGAGCGCTGGATGTAAACACCTACTCTCCCTTCCAGTCTCCTATAGCGAATATTGTACGGTATAGATACTGATCGTTCCAGTAGAGCGCTGGATGTAAACACCTACTCTCCCTTCCAGTCTCCTATAGCGAATATTGTACGGTATAGATACTGATCGTTCCAGTAGAACGCTGGATGTAAACACCTACTCTCCCTTCCAGTCTCCTATAGCGAATATTGTACGGTATAGATACTGATCGTTCCAGTAGAGTGCTGGATGTAAACACCTACTCTCCCTCTCTTATGTCTTTGCCAGACTCACGCTTAAATCCAAATTCATGCATCTGTAACTGTTGCTTCATCTTCTTTGTTTCTTTAAGGTCATGCAATTTTGGTTTTTTTTACTTGAAGTATTATTTCTATCTTTCTCTGCATTTTTTGATAACCTTGCTGAGGTTCTTCCTATCCAGCTCCTTCAAATCAAGTTGCATGCTTTTTTTTTTTTGCTGATCAGTGCTGATCACTTCCCTTTGTTTTAGTATCTCAGATTTGTTTAATGTATACTTTATGTTGTCTTCCTTTGTTGGGATTCTTTCATTAGCATTGCCTAATCATTTTAATCTTTTAGATTTTGTTATGTAGATTGATGGATTCTTATACATACACACATCGTGATTGTAACTGATTCAGAAAGCATGCTGAGTAGGGTGAGGACAGGCAATCTTCATGCAGAGTGGCTTGCTTCGCTTCGGAAGTCACAGGTGACAAGCATCATCTGGATCTTTTCAGCATGCTGGCGTGCTGGGGAATGAACAGGCGGACAGATTGGCTGGCTCTGCAAAACTTGGTGGAGTATTGATGCATGATAAGGCAGAGTGGTTGCGGCCTTGTGGGAGCACGTGTACACCTCGGAGGAGCAAATGGATCACCATGGTCTGGCAAGAATGAGACAACGAGGAGTGACGAAGGGATCTGGCCGACGATCGACGCTCAGAGGAAAGGCGAGACGGACATATAATCAGATTGCTACAGGTACTATTAGTGTTGGAACTCTTTGCTGGCTACTGAGGATGGGGACGGAGCGCTTATGGGAATGCCCCAAATGCTGTGATGTCAGTTCCTAAATCAGTCATTCAATCAATCATTGATGGATTTTTACTTGCATGCACACAAAGCTCTTGAATGATTGTGTGTGTGCGTGCGAGCGAGTTAGCGAGTGAGTGAGTGATAGATTTCTTTATGTTGAATGATGGATCTCTACATATATGCAGACAATACTGTTGAATTATTTTGTGTCTGTTAGATGTTATTATATTGCTTGATTAATTTTACATACTTCTAGACAATATTTGAATCATTTTGTGTCTTAGATTTCATTATGCTGTGGGTTAGATTTCAGTTTGTTGATTGGTAGATTTTTGCATACTTGCAGACAAGACCCATGAATGATCTTATGTGTATGACATATTTTATTATTTGATTAATGGATCTTGACATATTTGCAGACAAGACTCTTGAGTGATTTTGTGTGTCTGTTAGATTTCATTATGTTGATTGGTGGATCTTTATATACCTGCAGACAAATCTCTTGAATGATTTTGTATGTCCTTCATGTCTAGGCAAAACCTTGCAGCAGAACAAAATTACAACTGGTTGGAGTTACTGCAATGTTGCTTGCCAGCAAATATGAAGAAATGTATGCTCCAGAGGTTGCTGACTTTGTATATATCACAGATAGTGCTTATACAAAAAAAGATGTTCGGGACATGGAACAAGACATCCTTCGCACACTTGATTTCAGTTTAGGTCGACCACTATGTCTTCATTTTCTGCGGCGAAATTCTAAAGCTGGACAGGTAAACATTGTTATGATATTTGTTAATATAGGTACATACATCACTCACCTCATCTTGTTCCTCTTGTATCTTGTTGTGAAGCATAAACAGCAGGAGAGTGCCTGTTTATGGGCTTCATATATCAAGATTTCCATGGACTCTGTTATTCTCTCTGTCTATCGTTTACATGGTCGGTCTACATCATTGTTGTGGTATAATATTAGCTGTTAGTCTGGTTATATGGCGAACCATTTAACTTGCTGTTTTTTAATGAAATCTGGCGCTGCCATAACCCTCACTTTAGTCCTGATTTCTTCATTTCTGATTTTCTCTCTTCTTGATACATTGAGTATTCTTCTCAGAAATATAATTTTCGTTGTTGTATCACTGTAGGTGATAAATGTGAATGAGGAAATGGTGGAGCAGTAAAGCATTAGCACCAATATCTGTATACCATTAGACTTGTATTCATAGCTATATAGTAAACGCACATAATCTTGATTTGGTTGCGTTTGTAAAGGATCACTTTAATGGCACACATGAACACTTGTATCGGCAAGGATCCAGATATCTGCATATATCACACACACTACGAGGGGGATTCAAATTAAAACCTTAAAAGTGTGATAGAAATTACAATAACCATGCCATTGTCTTGTAACTTGTCAATACTGTTAAGGATGTCAAGAGTGTTCAGCAAGTGATGTCATGAGGACAGATTAAAGATGACCACTCTACTTTTGACATGCCAAATTTCAAATAAAAGCCTCAAATGTTTTTTTTTTAATGAGTACATTCTGAAAAAAAATTAAAGAACAAATGTACCTTTTTTTTTGATGTAGTCACTACTGTGTTCAGTGCAAGTCCTCCAGCACTGATAAAGTGCTTGGAGTCCTGTAGAGAAAAATTATCTTGGTCGCAAGTGTAACCACTCATGCACCACCTGCTGTACCTCTTCATTGGGCCGAAAAGTCTTTCCTCCCAATAACTCCGGTCACAAATATGGAGGTTAGGCAGTGAAACGTTTAAGGCCTGTGGGTGTTTATGCTCGTGGCCACCGTTGTATTCGCATTTTCCTCATGTTGGACTGGTAGTTTGTGGTTCCATCGCCCTGCTACTGAGTTGAGTGCGTGGCACGACACTGTGAGCTGTGAATTTCATGTGAAATGCTTTTAATCTGTTCAGAGCAATGGTGGCTGGCTATGTCCCAGAATTGACCAGTTTTTTCTGCCTTATGCAGAAATGTGTGGCTGCCGGTCTTCTGGTTGACTGCCGCCGCTTCCTTTGACAATGAACTGTGCTTTCATGGAGGACTGTTGTTTTCGGCATTTTGGAGGCGGCATTATGTACAGTGAAGTGCTTTTTACGTCTGTCCGAGGTGTAGTGGCATGAACTGCATGCTCGAAAATGACATCTAGAAACGGAACGACAACATCTAGAAATATCTGCCTGTATGGCAGCTGGTGTGTCGCAAAAGCGACTGGTTTGTCTTGCCTTATGCAGAAGTGTGTGGCTGCTGGTTTTCTAGTGACTGCCGTTCCCTTCGATGATGGTGACGGCATTATGTACAGTGAAATGTTTCTTTACATCTGTTCGAGGTTGGTTTGTTGCGTGCATTTTGAGACAAAATGGTGTGGCTGGCTAGAAAACATCTAGAAACAGAACAACAGCATCTAGAAATATCAAGACTTTGTAGGCGGACATCTGGTTGGGAAAGTGACTGCTGTTTCCATCAAGGATGAACAGTATATTTCGTAGAGGACTTTTGTGTGGCATTCTGGCAATGGTATTATGTACAGTGAATTGTTTTTACATCTGTCCGGGGTTGTTTTGTTGCGTGAACTGCATTTCGGAGGAAAAATGGCGTGGCTGGCTAGGAAACATCTAGAAACAGAACAACAACATCTAGAAACATCGAGACTTTGTAGATGAACATCTGGTTGGGAAAGTGACTGTCAATTCCATCAAGGAAGTTCGGAGAGGACTTTTGTGGTGACATTCTGGCGGCGGCATTACGCACAGTGTGCCTGAGCGGGCCATTGTTTATTGAGACTCCTGTCTTTTCCACTTTTCACATGGGGCAGTGAGGTACATTTTATGTAATATTCACTGGCACGGGAATGGAGCATAATGGGGACGACCCTTTGCTGTGATGTTGGAACCACAACTCTTTGAGTTGTCCAAACACATGAAAATCACTTGGGGCTATTTCTTGACAAGCATCAGTGCGTCGTTTCAATTCTGGAGAATACTACTGTGGCACCCACCTTGCAGACAAAGTGTTTCTGTAGCACATCATGGATGATGTGGCGTAGTGAACAGTCTGTGACAGAAGTCACGCCATTTTGAAACTTCCTACTCCAATCATACACTTGCTGGACTGACAGGCAGGCATCACCATATTGGACCTTCATTTGTATTTGAATTTATATAGGTTTCGCCCCTTCACTGATCCAAAAACGGATAACTGAACACTGCTCTTCTTAGTGCATGTCAACAGTGGGGTGATCATCTTTAAACCATCCTTATGACGTCACCGTGTTTGTCTGCACTGTGATGTCACATGCTTAACAGTCTTGATATCCTTAATATTGACAGGTTACAAGACAATGTCATGGTTATTTTAATAATTTCTATCACACTTTTCAAATTTTCATTTTAAGCCCACTCGTATACGGAACTTGCCATAAGTCTTTACCCTGGCTATGAAGGAAATGTTATAGAGAAGTGACATTTGTATAAGTTAATTTCTTTTCAGAGGAGCGGCTGGCCGAGTGGCTAGAATACCGGGTTCTCCTCCGGGAGACCTGGGTTCGAATCCTTGGTAAGGTGTGGGATTTTTTTCTGTTGGGGGCAAAAAGAAAATCCTAACCTGCACAGTTCGCGGTGACTGCACTAGCCAGGTGGCCTTAATTCCTCAGGTTCAAAGACCCCTCTGCCATATACCGCAAGGTATTATACTGGCAGTAAATGACAGTTGACAGTATTTCCTTTTCAATATATCTACCACTTGAACTGATGCACTAATGTCATCTCTTCTTGATGTTGATAATACCTTGGAAATAGAACTTGTTTTTAGTTCCCAAACAAACCAGTTGTCACATGCCAGTATAACTTCTTCATCACTGTCAAAATGAATAAGTTTGAGTTATTTTTTACAATATGGGTTTAGTTTAGTGGATCAACATCATGGCACACGGGTGTAACCCATAAGTGCTCCTTTCTCCTCCTAACTCAAACCTGAGTCTGGAGAAACTCAGCTCAGTGCATGAACTCCGTAGCACCGGCAAGGATCCTGAAATACTTTGGGTAGATTTTTAACTCAAAATTTTGCCCGGGCAGCGCCGTTAGGCTACCAGGATTTTTTTTCACGTGGACTTCTAGTAATAAAATGTCCCCGGTCTCTGGGTAGTGAGATCGGACGCCTTTGTGTATTGTTGCGCATGTAAAACATCCCTTACAATATGGGGAAAGGTAAAAGTCTGGATCCAAATCCGGAAAAACAAAATTGGGCGTGGACACATCTCAATTTTCAAATCGTTGACTGCTAACAGCACAAGTCATATTTTGTGAGAGTGTGCGTTGTCTCAGAGCAAGGGAAGATTTTGATGCATGCTATCCCTTTTTTCTGGTCACACCTTTTTTAGTTTGCATGAGTATTTTTCACTTACGTTTGCTTGTTATGTGTTGTTTGTGCCCTTCAGTACTTGGACAAATAATTTTGCATGTTTCAAGAGAGCTATATGTTTCTCTGTCAACAGCATTTCCTCAGCAGTTTTTAAGGTCTCTACTTCTGCTTTGAATTTACTTCAGAATTTTCCAGTTTGCACCGATTGTATATTCTTTGCTCTATTTCTTAGACTCAGGGGAATTATCCACCTCCATTTTCTGTTGAGTTTATTTGCTGATCCATCTACATATCCGTTGGTCCAGGTGCTACTTGGGTAATGTACTTCTGTGTAGTTTAGAGTTGTTTTCCTTATGTCTGCTCTATTCTGTGTGTTCTTTTTCTCACTCACAGGAATGCTTTCAATCATCCCAGGCAAGCACCGATGTCTTCATGTTGAGAACTTTTATGCATTATAGATGAGTTTGGTGGTTGGTGTGTAAGACATAGGATTTGTCCTGGTCTTTATTTTTACAGATTTCACAAAGTTGTTTTGCTTTATTCTTCCCCTTTCAAGACCATCACACTTCTGATATGTGGGGTTATTTGTCAACCTAAGTTTTCTGCTTGATGCTGGACTTTGTTATCTCTTCTATCCTGCATTGGTTGTAGACATATGATCTGTTCCAGTTTGTTAATGGGCATTGTCTTCAGTTATGATCCACATTCCTTGATTCTGGAATTTGATAAGTTTATTAAAGTTTGACTTAGCTGACTTTGCTCAAACTGCAAAACTGTATTCAAGGTCTGCGGTATATAGTTTCCTGAAAAGTTTCTCATGTTCCCCTTGTACCAGTTGGCCTTTTCACGATTGTCATTCTTTGCTTTGCTTTTATTTAATTTGTCTCAATTTGCGTGTCTGCCATGTCAGGCGACAATCAAAGGCGATGCCTAGGTAGTTTGCATTTTCACCCTGATGCAGTATTTTTCCATTCAACACTACCTTTGAGTGCTGTATTTTCTTCAAGAGGGTGAACACTGTGCATTTTGTTTTCTCCTCACTGATTTTCATTAGCCATTGTTTTGACAAATCTTCTAACACTGAAAAGGCTAGCTGAGTTCTTGTAAGTAAACAAGTTAAGAAGCCTTGTGCATGCTTTCAGGCATGTTTGGTATATGGTGCTAACCCTGTATCTTATAGACCATCAGCACTCACTAGTAACAGCATTTCATAAAGTACCTAAGGGCAGGCACAGAAATTAAACATGCAGATGTGTGGGGAAATGTACAGATGAATCAGCAACTACCTTGAAAACATAACTCCAGGACAAAAGTACAAAGACAAACCAGCGTGAAGATGGTATGGGAGCAGGGTGTCCCCCAAAGGGGAGTTTTGCCACGAACGTTGTTCCTGGCATAAGTAAATGACATTACAGAACAGTTCTAGTCAGAGTACACACCTCCTTTGCAGACTACCTAGCCATATGGACCTGTGAAGAATATATTTGTGCAGCTAAAATGGGAGCTGCTGTGTCACAGTGGCCAGCACGCATTCCTGCTGGCCCAGTGGTCACATATTCAAATTCATATCCAGGGTTTTAACAATTGACATAGGCTCCCACATTGACCCAGTCCAAAATGGGTATCCAGAACTGCCCTGAGAAGTAAAAGTGACCTGCATTATTTTTAACTCATCATCCATTGATTGCAGACTTGTCCATACAAATATGGGACTGGCACCATATCCTCAGTACACCTCGGGTATGGAGAATGGTCCTTAATGTAACTGTATGTAAACAGCAAGAGTGTTACTTGCATTAAATAGTACACCCAGTAGCAGATGATGTCTTTTAGTGGATGTGTTCAGAACCATAGCCTTCAGGGAAACATGACAATTTAGTCTGTTTAGAATACATGTCAGTCATATCATGTTGACAGCTTGAGATTACAAATAGCCGTAGCTATTGTATAAGGTGTCACATTTACCTGCAGGTTGATGCTACAAAACACACACTAGCCAAGTATCTGATGGAGCTGGCTATGGTGGAGTACGACATGGTACACTTAAACCCGTCTTACATTGCTGCAGGAGCTTTGTACTTGGCCATGCTTGTGCTGGACGGCTCACAATGGGTATGTTTTCTTACTGTCATGAGAGCACTTTCAGATTAATTTCTCAATTCCGTGTTCTCTTGGTTTTTGCTTTTTATTTGTTCACAGAAATGTTAACATAGAAAGTCAGAATGTCATACTTGCTCAGTTCTTCAAGTTACAAGTTTTTGACTGACATTGTTTTCTCTTAATCTCATGAACCCTTTATGCCTTAATTTTAAGACTTTCCATGGCATTTATTTTTGGACAAAACTTTTTTTATTAAAGTTAGCCAGTTGTTTGTAGTAGTTCCAAGGCATTTAGATATAGAAATCTATGCATTTTATGACAAGTGATTCTAGCTCTTAAATGCTTATCATCACCAACACAGTGAAGGTGTGTCAGCCTTAAAGTTGGCACCTTATCTCTATTATTGGAAGTTTTTAATCATCCTACTAATCAACTTCAAGCAAGTACTTATTTCTTCATTTCCACCAGTAGTTTTGACTAGGTAACATTTTGTAAGAAAGTTTGTATTGACATGTTTTGTGTTATGCACCAAGCATTGAAATTCCTAACCAGGGATCACATGAAAAGCACTTATTTTGCAGACTCCTACACTACAGTTCTACAGCTTCTACCCAGAGGATGAGCTTCTTCCTCTAATCCAAAAACTGGCACAGCTGGTGTTAAAAGCTGAGTCAAGTAAACTTACAGTAAGTGTTAACCAGTTTTCTGGCGGCAGTAACATAACATGGAAGTAGTAGAAAACATGGTCTGAGGTTCAGTGGTATAGGCTTACGAGGGGGCTTCACATGAAAACCTTAAAAGTGTGATAGAAATTACAATAACCAAGCCATTATCAATATTGTTGTTAAGGATGTCAAGAGTTTTAAGCACGTAACATCACAGTGTAGACAAACACCGTGACATCGCGGTGCAGTTGAACACGGTGACGTTATAAGAACAGTTTAAAATATTACTGCCCCACTTTTGTCATGCGTCAAAGAGGAACAGCATTTTGTTATCCGTTTTTTTTTTAATCAGTGAAGGTGTGAAACCTATAGAAATTCATCGGCGAATGAAGGTCCACTATGGTGATGCATGCCTGTCAGTCCAGCACGTGTATGAGTGGAGTGGGAAGTTTTGACCCGCAATCAAATCCAAACAGCGTGGACTTCTGAGCAAAGGCGCCCTTTTGCAACATGACAATGTTCGACCCCATATTGCCCGTGCAGCGGTTGAAACCATCGAAGACCTCCACTTTCAGTGTTTACCACATCCCCTGCTCGCAACAGACCTTGTCCCAAGTGATTTCCACTTGATAGGACAACTCAAAGAGTCATTGGGAGGTTTACGGTTTTCATTTGAAGCCCCCTCTCACTATGTCTTGGCTGTGTTGTCGCACGTGCATATCAGGGAGTTTCTGTGACGAGGTAGTTGTCTGCCTCATGCTGTGAAGGTTGTTGGTTCATATTCAAACTGCTGTTCAGACTACAAGTGCAGATTTGACTGAGACCCCTAGAGGTCATCTCTGAAGCTACTGTGTTCATGCTTTGTGCGATGCTCTCACCAGTTGCTTGCTGTTCTGTGGAGAGAGACCCAGCTGGATGGAGTTAAATGCGGTGCAGTGACGTTGAAACTCGAGATGCAAAACATCTTAGAAATATGGAGAGCAGTACAATGTAGGATACCTCAGAAATATGGAGAGCAGTACAATGTAGGATACCTCAGAAATATGGAGAGCAGTACAACATAGGATACCTCAGAGATATGGAGAGATGTAGGATAACTCACAGTTATGGAGAGCAGTACAATGTAGGATACCTCAGAGATATGGAGAGCAGTACAATTTAGGATACCTCAGAAATATGGAGAGCAGTACAATGTAGGATACCTCAGAGATATGGAGAGCAGTACAATGTAGGATACCTCAGAGATATGGAGAGCAGTACAATGTAGGATACCTCAGAAATATGGAGAGATGTAGGATACCTCAGAAATATGGAGAGCAGTACAATGTAGGATACCTCAGAGATATGGAGAGCAGTACAATTTAGGATACCTCAGAAATATGGAGAGATGTAGGATACCTCAGAAATATGGAGAGCAGTACAATGTAGGATACCTCAGAGATATGGAGAGCAGTACAATTTAGGATACCTCAGAAATATGGAGAGATGTAGGATACCTCAGAAATATGGAGAGCAGTACAATGTAGGATACCTCAGAGATATGGAGAGCAGTACAATTTAGGATACCTCAGAGATATGGAGAGATGTAGGATACCTCAGAGATATGGAGAGCAGTACAATCTAGGATACCTTAGAAATATGGAGAGCAGTAAACGTAGGATACCTCAGAAATATGGAGAGCAATATAATGTAGGATACCTCAGAAATATGGAGAGCAGTACAATGAAGGATACCTCAGAAATATGGAGAGCAGTACAATGAAGGATACCTCAGAAATATGAAGAGCAGTATAATGTAGGATACCTCAGAAATATGGAGAGCAGTACAATCTAGGATACCTCAGAAATATGAAGAGCAGTATAATGTAGGATACCTCAGAAATATGGAGAGCAGTACAATGTAGGATACCTCAGAAATATGGAGAGCAGTACAATCTAGGATACCTTAGAAATATGGAGAGCAGTAAACGTAGGATACCTCAGAAATATGGAGAGCAATATAATGTAGGATACCTCAGAAATATGAAGAGCAGTATAATGTAGGATACCTCAGAAATATGGAGAGCAGTACAATGTAGGATACCTCAGAAATATGGAGAGCAGTACAACGTAGGATACCTCAGAAATATGGAGAGCAGTACAACGTAGGATACCTCAGAAATATGGAGAGCAGTACAACGTAGGATACCTCAGAAATATGGAGAGCAGTATCATGTAGGATACCTCAGAAATATGGAGAGCAGTACAATATAGGATACCTCAGAAATATGGAGAGCAGTATCATGTAGGATACCTCAGAAATATGGAGAACAGTACAATGAAGGATACCTCAGAAATATGGAGAGCAGTACAACGTAGGATACCTCAGAAATATGGAGAGCAGTATCATGTAGGATACCTCAGAAATATGGAGAGCAGTACAATATAGGATACCTCAGAAATATGGAGAGCAGTATCATGTAGGATACCTCAGAAATATAGAGAGCAGTACAATATAGGATACCTCAGAAATATGAAGAGCAGTACAATGTAGGATACCTCAGAAATATGAAGAGCAATGCAATGTAGGATACCTCAGAAATATGGAGAGCAATGCAATGTAGGATACCTCAGAAATATGGAGAGCAGTAGGATACCTCAGAGATCAAGACACTAATGATGTATGGTCGCAGTCTCTAATAAATACCAGGTCATGCAATAGTGGACATGTGTACAGAAGACTATGGTTCCATATGCATATTAGTGGGCCTCTGTGGTGAAGTGGTCAGGTCATCTGCCTCCCGCCATGAAGATTCATTTATTGGATTTTCCCATTCTGACCACAGTTCAGTTTTTCCTAAGAGTCATCACTGGGGCTACAGAATTTGCACTTTGTGCGATGCTCTCAGCAGTTGGTTGCTGTTCTGTGGAGAGTGAGAGCCAGATGGAGTCAAATCCAGTGCGGCCCTCATTGTTAACTCTTTGACGTGTGTGTTATTTGTGAACTTCATTCCTGGGTGTTACACAGTGAGGAAAGTACAGAGCTACAGACTAAATATTCACTAGGGTGATAGCAGGTCCGCATGGTCGAATGGATAAGAGCGCATGTTCTTAAACATCCGGTGTGTTGATACCGAGGTAAGCGGTTCAACCCCTACACCGGACAGCTGGACTAAAATGTTGACCTGTCGTCCTTGACTTGGGGACATTAATTACAAGTACCTCTGAAGTCGGAGTGGGTTTGCCTGAAGGCGAGGAACACTGTTAATAGAGAAAGCTAACCCACGTGCAAAATTCAGTCCACTACAATAAATAGTGTGTATGGACTACACTTGAGTTCAAAGCAAGCGAGCGCAAAAAAAAAAAAAAACTACAATGATAAAGGTGCAGCAAATTAAATGAATGCAGTGGGACGCAGAGGTGTTTCCAAGGCACCAGGGCTGGGTTATATACTGGCCAAGACCTATTGACGCGTCCTCGTCGAGCGTCCTGGGCAACAGGTCCCTTCGGGGTCCTGGCTGAAGTCAATAGGATCGCCGATTCCTCCGAAGTCAGAGAGTGTCTGCCTGTACGGCGAGGAACCACCAGTCTGCGCACCAATAAGCCAGACATGGGACAACGGATACTCACGCAAACCTCAGGTCCTGTATGACATCACACTGATGTTGGACAACAGGATGCCTTCATCCGACATACAGGACTTCACGTTGGAGCTCAAGCCAACGAACACAAACAAGCATAAATCATATCTAACAAAAATGTTGTGTTAAAGTTTGGCGTGCCTGCCAGGGAGTGCATTGTAGCTTTTATGTAATCAAACATTACAACTACCGTCATTTTTTAAACAAAATAAAAAAATTTGGAATATTCACAGTCATTTTAGGTAGCCTTGACTTGCTGACAAAGGCCACCTGTTTGGTTTGTTTTGTTAACTGTAATCACTTAAATTCTATTTTTTTTAAAATAAAATCTAGAGAAAGAAATTTGTTATTTTGTAAATAAATTCCAGAGTTAAGCTTCTGTTAGCTTCAAGTTACTGTTATCAAAATTTGTCAGTTGATATTGTCAATTGTTTTTTCTTGTAGACATTTGCTTGCCGGTCTCCATGGCAAAGAGCTTATGGACGCAATTCGTAAGCCCGCTTACCCGCGTTCAAAACACAGCTGCGACTGATTTGGCAGCAGGCCGCGTTGCACTGGGTTTTAACAAGTTGGTATGGGAGCCGGTCGTTCAGAAAGCAATGGCAAACTACTGAACATAAACTTGCCAAGACATCAACAATAGCAGTAAAATGCTGGTGTTGACAGCGATGTCCTGTAAAAAGGATATGCAAAAATAAAAAGACATTTGCTGGCTTTGAACTCAAGCGTAGTCCATCCATGCTACTTCTAGTAGCACTAGACAAAATTGTGCACATGGATTAGCTTTCCCTATTACCAGTGTCCCTCGCCATGAGGCAAACCCATTCTGACTTCAGAGGTACTTGTAATTTACATCCCCAAGTCAAGGACGAGGAGTCAAAATTGTAGCCCAGCTGACGGGTGTATGGGGTTGAACCCTCTACCTCAACATCAGAAATGTTAGACGGGCCTGCGTGCCCAATTCTTAACCCTTTGAAAATAAAATTTGTTCGTTTGTTCAGCACAACAGATGTTTAAGAATGAGTGCACTTATTTATTCGGCCATGCTGATCTCCATTGCCAATTGTAACTTCCAAAGTAGTTTTAACATTTTATTTTTAAAAAAATGGTCTTTTCTTGTCCTGCTTAGAAGAATACTTTAATATGTTTGCTATTTCTTTAAATAGTTATGTAAGTAGATTATAGATGTATATACCATACTTTAATGTGCTTGATATTGTTTTAAATAGTTATGTAAGTACATAAAAGATGTATAAAGCACACTTTAATATGTTTGATATTTCTTTAAATAGTTATGTAAGTAGATTATAGATGTATATACCATACTTTAATGTGCTTGATATTGTTTTAAATAGTTATGTAAGTACATAAAAGATGTATAAAGCACACTTTAATATGTTTGATATTTCTTTAAATAGTTATGCATGTACAATGAAGATGTACATACCATACTTTAATACTTTTGATATTTCTTTAAACAGGCAGTAAAGACCAAGTACTCAAGTTCAAAGTTCATGAAAATTGCTGTAATTCCCCAACTGAAGTCAAAAACCTTGTTGGAAATAGCATCATCTGGAAATGTCAAAATATCATAGAACTTATGGGCATATTCAAGTGTTTCTGAGAAATGAGTGTTTGAATTGTAAACGAGACAAACAGTATTGTCGTCTTGTTAGTGTGGACATGAGACTAAAGTATCATCATCATGTCACCCTCATGTTTCCAGCATACGTTGGCAAGAATTAGCAATACATTTACAGCCCAGGAAGTAAAGTTGTGACATGTAGGTACTAGAGTGTGCATATGTTAGTCTTCCGCCCCATACGACATGTGTTGAATCCATATGTGGTGTGCACGTTATATTTAATGAAAACCATTCACACCATTGGAATATTGAATGTAGTCATTGTTATCTCTTTGATATAAAACATAATGTAGCCAGTGGTGTGATCTTGGAATAATTCCTAATGTAATCCAGTGGTTTATCCTTGGATTAATTGCTAATGCATTCCATTAGTATCTATTTGGAATAATATTTAATGTAATTCAGTGGTATATCTTTTTAAAGCAATACTTAATGTAGTTAATGGTATATATTTGTTATATGCCTAATAAAGCCAGAGTATGTGCTAGATATAATTCCAAATTTAGACCAGAGGTACATTTTTGAAATAATATCTAGTGTAGTCAGAGATATGTTCTTGGAATAATTCCTTTTCCAAATAATGTCTTTGAGATAATACCTAATATAACCAATGGTATGTCTATGAGATAATACCTGATGTAGCCAGTGGTATGTCTTTGAGACAATATCTAATGTAGCTAGTCATATGTATTAGAGATAATACCTAAAATAACCAGTGGTATGTCTTTGAGAGAGAATGCCTAAAGTAACCAGTGGTATGTCTTTGAAATAATACCTAATTTAGCCAGTAGCATGTTATTAGAATTGTACCTAATGTTGACATTGGTATGTTCTTGGAATATTTGATGAAACCATTTTTGATATTGTATTTTTTTTCTTCCATGAATGAAGTCAGATGGGTAAACCCATGAGTTAATTCTTAACAGTTACAAGATAATTTTTATTTTGTACCTACAAATTTGTCATACTCAAATTTTGTTATCTCCATTATAAGCAAGAACAGTATATTTTCAAGACATTTGAACACTGGCTTACCATTGCTTGCAGAATTGACATTGCTAATGATTATAGTGTTAGCCATCTTTTAGCTGGTCTTCTTTCATCTCATAATGGAGCATAGACCCTCAGTCAACCCACTCCAAGTCCTCCTATCCTCTTGCAGCTTTCTCCATGTTCTCCCCATATTATCTCTGTCTTTAATTCTATACTCTGTGTATTTAGGTCTTCCTCTATTTATTTTGCCCTGTGGGTTTGTGAGGAAGGGTATAATGTTAACAGAATTTTAAGAAATGTGTTTTCCATCCAGCATCAGCGCCTTTTCCTCACCTCTTGATTAATTGTAATTTGTTTTGTTTTTTTCTCCATGAGCTCCGCATTGGTGATTCTGTCATACTATTTTAGTCTTCCTATTCTCTGCAGGGACAAATGATTGAATATGTGCAGTTTATTAGTAAATGGTTTTGTCATTCTTCATGTTTCTGATCCATACAGTAATACTGATTTGGCGTTAGAGTTAAATAATTTAAGTCAGATGCTAGATTTACTTTCTGTTGATTTCCACACATTTCCTAGTGGTATGAAAGCTCCTCCTGTCTTTTGTATTCTTATTTTACATGACTATTTGTTCACCCAAATGTGTCCACACTGCTACCTAAATTTGCACATGATTCCACCTTTTGAAGTTAGATTTCACGAGGAAAAGTAAGATTTTCATTTGCTTGATTTATTCTCATTAATTTTATCTTTCTATTATGAATTTTTAGGCCTAATTGGTGTGATCTACATCAAGTGTATTTAGTTTATCTTATATCTGATTTTGTGTGAGTGAAGGAGGTCAGTGTCATCATCGAAGTCTAGATCATTAAGCTGCTATACAAGCGTCCACTGAATTCCATTTCTGGTGCTAGCTATTTTTGTTGGAGTCCACTTTAGTCAGTCAGAATAACGGGCACCAAAAGACATCAATGCAGCATTGTACTTCAGCATATCCGTAAGCCTTCTCTCATGCAGAAATCTGCATAGCATGTCCTTCTATATTGATTCAACAATATTCTGTGGGCTCCCATGGTTTCTCCTCAGTTTTTAAAGCGATTCTCTATTAATGCCATCAAAGGCCTTTTTGTCTTCCACTATTCCAGTATAAAGTGGTGAATTCATTTCAGTGCTTTGCTTTGAGTCCTAGGAATGCACAGATATTCAGCTTTCTATTAAATGCAAAAACATTTACATATTTTTATGATGTGATTGACAGGCCAGTGGCCCACCAATTTACGACTGTGTCCAGAATTATGTCCCCTCTGGATAATATTGTTTGGCAAGTCAGAACACTGTGAATTTACTAAAATATTATAACACAATTGTAAATATTCTGTGTACAAGGTAAAGCTGGATAGTTTCTAAGGTAGGTCAGAAGTGACTGCATATGAATGCTTAGTCTAGATCAGTCTAGACATATAGTATGGTTCACTTCCATTTTGTATGACACATTTGACAGTTATTGTTTCAAACAATAAGTGACCTTATCTGACTAATTTACTAAGTGCATAGTTACTGTTGTGATCAGTGCTTTGCTAGCAAACACATCATGTCTATATGTATGAGATATCTGAGCAGGAGTTTTGATTTGATTGCTGGCATGGGTTTATTGTTGATACGTATTTGTACAGTGAATATTCATGTTCATACGTGTGACATGATTGTTTATAGTGTCTTCATGTGCTCACAAACAAGTGACTCTATTTGCAATGATCTTGCATATTATGGGATGTGGGTTCTAATGCCCAGTAAAACAAAGGGCTTTTGTATCTGTCGGAGATGACAGAGAATTCCTAGCTTGCACACTGCATGATGACTGTTTGGGCAGTACCATTTAATCCTCAATCTCGACGAACCTGCTTGACAAAAAGCAGTGGTAAAAACTTTATCAGAATAACACAACACCACGTGAATATTATCATAAAGCTAGTTAATATGCATTGTTTCGTCAAGCCTGTGTATTGACATCCTATTTCGACAATCATATTTTCAGATCTGCTTTCCCTAGCCTTTGCCTGCTCCGTCTCCCTGCCAAGCAGCAGCTTTGTGTCTCACTTCATTTGGTCCCTATTCCTTGACCTGTCCTATCAGAAGCTATGCTACCATTGATATAGCCATTGGGGTTATTGGAACACATACGGCCCTCTACTATTTCAAGATGGGGACACAACAGAACAAAGGGGATAATATGAATTAAGAAACAATAGAGAAATGTGACTATAAGATAATACAATGGGAAGTCATTACAGACCAGGAATTTTACCAGTTATGTTTTTACAATAGTGCAAACCAGAAATTGTGTGTTATTTCTCAATATAGTCCTTCTTGCCCTGTAACACACTTGGTCCACTAGCTTGTTGATGTCTTCTAGTAAAAGGCTTTTGGGTGTGGCCTGAAACCAATTTTGCATCACCTTCATTACCTCATTGTCATATGCAAAACTCAAACCCCGCATATGTTCTTGCAACAGTCCACACAAGTTAAAGTCTGATGGTGCACAGTCTGGACTGTAATCTGGATGTTTAAAGACCTCACATTTCAGAATATATTGTACATCCACTGTATATGAAGGCAGATTTTGTCATGCAGCAATAATACTCCCTTTTGAGATACGCCCTCAGTGTTTTGATAATATCACAAGCTTCAGTAGGTTCACCAGCATGTCACTATGTCAACCGCTAGCTACAATTCTCATGCCTTTCCAGGAAATGCACCAATATAGGGCCTTTGATATTCTAAAAGATGATCACTTTGCCAGTGATTCCTGAAGACTTGTCTTCAATTTTTAAATCTTTCTACTAATGTATACACAATCCCCTGACTCAAAACAACTCTTCATACCGAATCATTATTCTTCTGTAGATTTCACAGCCTCTGACAACTGAAAATGGACTCTTCATTGTTCTTCCAGAGTGCGAGTTAATAGTGAAATAGTCATTTTGTAATCACGTAAGTGCAAACCGCTTAGTTCTCACGACCCCTACATGGGGCATTGCTTAAGAGCCAGTTTGTGTTTTAAAATTAGATTTTCTATTGTCCATACTCTTTATAATAAAATTCCTGTTACTTAATTACCTTCCCTCGTACATATGACATCTCTGTAGATACATCAGCCAGCAAGGGCAACTAGAGAAAGACACTTGTGATTGTTATGATAGATTATTATGCATTTAAAAAAAGTAAATTCCTGTTGGCTGTACTTTATGTAACAATCAGTACAGAACTCAGAATATGTCTACACGTCACAGTTCAATAGAGAAGACAGGAATGAACAGAACATGCCTGACTGAAGCAGTATTTAACTCTTTCTGTCCCAAGCAATGCACCATGTGTGTTTGGCTATTCTGTGTGCGTACCAACCCAAAAGTCATGTTTGACAGTACTTCTGACTTTCAGTCATTCTGTTAAAGAAATCAGACATGATATAATTTGTATAGGTGTGTTTATAGGATCCTTGTGAAAGTAATACACCTGTGGTTTTGTTGATTTACCTCACTGAACAACTGCTGTAACTTTATGAAACAGAGAGTTCAGAATGAATATTTATATTTTGTCTGGTGTTTTTCTGTTTAAAGCAAAGTGCAGGCAATAGTATTTTGTATTACAGTAATGATTGTAAGTTCTTTTCTCTCCACAGTCATTAAATTTTTTTTTTTTTTGCGTATCCCTTACGGGACGTTGCAGTCAATACCAGCATTTTCAGCTGCTGTTGATGTACTAGGCAAGTGTTACGTTCAGTAGTTTGCCATTAAATTAGCTTGTGAAAAATGATGTTCTGTTTAAGGAGGTTGCATTAAAGGAGATACTAAAACTGAAATCACAATTCAAAGGCAAATGGAATAGATTGAAGACAAACTGTGGAACTAAAAGGTTAGTGTAGATGTCCAGCATGAATCAATGCCATCACTACAGTTGTCAATACATGATGATCCTGACTTGTATACAGTTTGATGGCTCTGTGCTTGAGCAGTAACATGCCTGCCAGTTACTGTGGCAGTGTGGTTCAGTTCCCCGTGATTCATGCCACTGTCCTTGGACCAGCAGTATTACTGTATCTTCTTTTCTTGCGATCAGCCTATATCTGCAGTGTCATTTCTCGCATGAGTTGTCTTGTTTTCTGTAGGGTCCCAAGGGGGTTTGACTTCTAGGGCAGTTTCATCTTACCACATCCGATGTTATGCCTTTCAGCGTTAAGTTCTGTTTCATAACGCTGTATAGAATATGCCTTTCCAGGTTGTAGTTTGTACAGTATTTTAGCATGAAGTGCTTGCATGTGTGTATGATTACAGCATTGTACAACTAAACACAATTTGTATGTGAGGTACCTTGTGCATTCCAGAGTACAAAAGCGAAAACTACAAAATGAGTTGCACGATTAGGTTCAGAAGTTACCAAGTTCAAATCCCAACTGGGAAGTTTTACAAGAACCATTGGTTTCTACTGATTCACCCTTGAAAGATAAATTTTGGCTATAGAACAGTCAAACTGTCTCTCAGTAATTTGTTGTCTGGCTAGGCCAGGCCAGTTAAGTCCAAGTGTTTATTTCAACTCATTTCTCATTACAATTGATCCTGTAAGTTTTGCACAATAATTCATTTAATTCCATCTGAGATAGGTAGTTGATACACTAATGAAGTCGTTGCCTGAGATAAGAAGAATTCAGCTGAAAGATGCTAATGTTGCATCTGAGCATGCCAAAATAAAACAATTGTTCTTTCTTACATTATTCTATTTAAAAAAAAAACAGCAATATTAATGCCCATAACTTTTGTCTGATATTATTACAAAAACTACTAATACAGACAAATACTTGATGATGCACAACAAAGATAACCTGTGGGCATACAGTTGTGCACATACATTCTGCTCCCTAATAGCTAACAGCTAACAGGATCTGCAGCATTTATTGGATGTAGTTATTGTACACAGTGAGCAGCTGATGTTGGGATTGAATTGTAACAAAACAGAAATTATGGTCATTTCCGGGAAGAAATTAATGCCACAATGTAACATCCTGATACTTAGACTAGTGAATCAGTACAACTATCTTGGGATGGTCATAACATCTGATGGAAGATGCCATGTAGAGACTAGAACAAGAATCATAATGGCAAAGGTAGCCTTTTGCAAGATAGTAAACATACTCACTAGTGAACAGCTGTCCATTGCAGCGAAAAGAGGTGTTCGTGTTATATAAAAACTATTCTGTTGTGTGTTTGTGAAACATGGACAAGCTGAGAAACATCTCATGGCAGTGGAAATGTGGTTTCTGAGGAGAAAGCAAAGAAAACACAGATATGAACACTGAAGCAGTTCTTCAAGAAACAAATGAAAACCATACAGTTATTAGAGAAAATGATGTAGACAGCGAAGATTTGTTAGATGCAATATGGACAAATTCACTTGAAAACTTAGGGAAAATGGGCTCAATTAACTGGAAAACAGCAAGGGGAGGACAAAGAGAAATATAGCGGGAATGACAGTACATTTCAGGCCACATGACATAATTGGTACAAGAACACAGACCAGGTCCAAGGCTTCTGATCATGTGAGATGGTGGACCAGGACTTCCCACGCTTATTGTCATGGCACACAATGATGATGAATAACAGCAAATGCATCTCAACCATCGCTTGCTTTTTGAGTTGTTGCATACCAGCACATGATCTGAGTAACCAAATCATCTTGATGCATATCTGATATCTTTCTTTTCTGTTGCATTACTGTATCTATTTGTACATACCATTGCTAGTAATGGTAGGCATATGGTAAATGTATAATCAACACAAACTTTTCATGTACAAGATGTGCTTTATGAAGCAATATACAAGTTTCATGTTATATGTTTACTGTTATAACTTTTGTATTGAGTCTAGACTAACAAACATGTGAAGTTTTACATAAACATTAACCTCGTTCTTTCTATTCCATTGTTCATAGCTTGCCAAATGTTATATTTGGCATGTTTAGATAAATAATTGTAAATATTAAAATATAATGGTTCTAAGTTAGATTGCTGCATTGTTTGCTTATTCACATTCATTTTAATGACAGGACATCTCAGAATGGAGATGTGTTTGCCTGTCCACATTCAATTTAACGGCAGTACATCTCAAAATGAAGCTGTGATGGTTGCTTATTCATATTCATTTTTATGACTACATCTATGAATGGAGCTGTGGTGGCATAATGGTTAACGCTTTATTACTGAGACTGGTCCTTGTTTAGCCTCATAAAATGGGAGCTGGACAATTTCAAAAGTGTGTGTGGGAAGCAAAATGCAGCAAGAAGAAAACTAACCCACCTTATTATGGCGTAGAATGTGTGTAGGCCCAACACTTGACACCCAAACATCAGTTTCTGCACATTAGCCTTACATATTAGAATACATGTGATCCACTGTCAATGTACGAGTGTTTTGTTCAAAGCTAAACCACAAGGTCAAGGACCCTTTTCCAAGCCTGAAGGTGCTGTGAGAACATGGTGCTAGACCTATATTTATATCAACCAATCAGTACATGATGGGCGATGTGGTCAGTATGACACAGGCTGCTTTTACATCCCAAGACAGTCCCTTGTGTCCAGATAGGCTGGATCAACATGGGAACCCATATCAGTTATATAAAACTGACCAGCGTGGATTGTAGGCAGATCCAGCAGAAATTCCTGTTAAAATTGTGTGCAGTTAGGCTTAACAAAACAGTGCAATGTAATTCACATGACGATTATTTTGTAATTTAAATCACAATGACAGAATTTACAAGTTTAACAACAGAAGGTTTTCAAAACACTTGTTTATTTAACAAGAGCATATAAAAATCCTAGCAACAATGAAGCTTATTTCAGAGCTGTGGCCCATGTTGTGCTGCTTGGAGGTTCTGGAAAGACCCATGAGCTTGGTATGACGCTAGATCCTGGGGTAGTCTCTGGTACCAAGAAGGAATCCCATTCATGTCTGAGGAACATCATATGAGACTATATTACTTGCTGGAGAAGCCTAAAGGCTAACAAAATGGCACGAAAATTAAATGTACAGGTATTCAGCGGCATTTATAGTGAGGTAAGGAGATATCAAAGAAAGGACACTCTAGACAAAATAATAATTAAAAGTTCTTGGCTAATAGGGATTCAAATCTACCCCCTTCAAATGATGAGAGTGCACCACTGAAGAAATAAGTGTACTCCAGCAACACGGCCACGTCATGACAGTAGGTCACAGAAGGAATAAGTGTACGTCAACTCACGGCCATGTAACGACTGGGTCACTGAAGGAATAAGTGTACGTCAACACACGGTCATGTAACAACTGGGTCACTGAAGGAATAAGTGTACGTCAACACACGGCCATGTAACAACTGGGTCACTGAAGGAATAAGTGTACGTCAACACACGGCCATGTCAACACACGGCCATGTAACGACTGGGTCACTGAAGGAATAAGTGTACGTCAACACACGGCCATGTAACAACTGGGTCACTGAAGGAATAAGTGTACTTCAACACACGGCCATGTAACAACTGGGTCACTGAAGGAATAAGTGTACTTCAACACACGGCCATGTAACAACTGGGTCACTGAAGGAATAAGTGTACTTCAACACACGGCCATGTAACAACTGGGTCACTGAAGGAATAAGTGTACGTCAACACACGGCCATGTAGCAACTGGGTCACTGAAGGAATAAGTATGTCAACACACGGCCATGTAACGACTGGGTCACTGAAGGAATAAGTGTACGTCAACACACGGCCATGAAACAACTGGGTCACTGAAGGAATAAGTGTACTTCAACACACGGCCATGTAACAACTGGGTCACTGAAGGAATAAGTGTACTTCAACACACGGCCATGTAACAACTGGGTCACTGAAGGAATAAGTGTACGTCAACACACGACCATGTAACAACTGGGTCACTGAAGGAATAAGTGTATGTCAACACACGGCCATGTAACAACTGGGTCACTGAAGGAATAAGTGTACGTCAACACACGGCCATGTAACAACTGGGTCACTGAAGGAATAAGTGTACGTCAACACACGGCCATGTAACGACAGTGGGTCACTGAAGGAATAAGTGTACTTCAACACACAGTCATGTAACAACTAGGTCACTGAAGGAATAAGTGTACGTCAACACACGGCCATGTAACGACTGGGTCACTGAAGGAATAAGTGTACTTCAACAGTCATGTAACGACTGGGTCACTAAAGGAATAAGTGTACGTCAACACACGGCCATGTCAAAACAGTGAGTCACTGAAGGAATAAGTGTACGTCAAAACACGGCTATGTCACAACAGTGGGTCACTGAAGGAATAAGTATAGGTCAACACATATGGCCATGTCACAACAGTGGATCACTGAAGGAATAAGTGTACTTCAACACACGGCCATGTAACGACTGGGTCACTGAAGGAATAAGTGTACTTCAACACACGGCCATGTAATGACTGGGTCATTGAAGGAATAAGTGTACTTCAACACACTGCCATATAACGACAGTGGGTCACTGAAGGAATAAGTGTACTTCAACACACGGCCATGTAACGACTGGGTCACTGAAGGAATGTGTACTTCAACACACGGCCATATAACGACAGTGGGTCACTGAAGGAATAAGTGTACTTCAACACACGGCCATGTAACGACTGGGTCACTGAAGGAATAAGTGTACTTCAACACACAGCCATGTTATGACAGTGAGTCACTGAAGGAATAAGTGTTCTTAAAAACATTTCCATGTCACAACAGTGGGTCACTGAAGGAATAAGTACTTCAACACACGGCCATATAACAACAGTGGGTCACTGAAGGAATAAGTGTACTTCAACACACAGCCATGTAACGACAGTGGGTCACTAAAAGAATAAGTGTACTTCAACACACGGCCATGTAACGACAGTGAGTCACTGAAGGAATAAGTGTACTTCAACACACGGCCATGTAATGACAGTGAGTCACTGAAGGAATAAGTGTACTTCAACACACGGCCATGTAATGACAGTGAGTCACTGAAGGAATAAGTGTACTTAAAAACATTTCCATGTCACAACAGTGGGTCACTGAAGGAATAAGTGTACTTCAACACACAGCCATGTAACGACAGTGGGTCACTGAAGGAATAAGTGTACTTCAACACACGGCCATGTAACGACTGGGTCACTGAAGGAATAAGTGTACTTCAACACACAGCCATGTTATGACAGTGAGTCACTGAAGGAATAAGTGTTCTTAAAAACATTTCCATGTCACAACAGTGGGTCACTGAAGGAATAAGTACTTCAACACACGGCCATATAACAACAGTGGGTCACTGAAGGAATAAGTGTACTTCAACACACAGCCATGTAACGACAGTGGGTCACTAAAAGAATAAGTGTACTTCAACACACGGCCATGTAACGACAGTGAGTCACTGAAGGAATAAGTGTACTTCAACACACGGCCATGTAATGACAGTGAGTCACTGAAGGAATAAGTGTACTTAAAAACATTTCCATGTCACAACAGTGGGTCACTGAAGGAATAAGTGTACTTCAACACACAGCCATGTAACGACAGTGGGTCACTGAAGGAATAAGTGTACTTCAACACACAGTCATGTAACGACAGTGGGTCATTCAAGGAACAAGTGTACTACCATGTGGATACCTTAAAAAGGTACCAGGTCTTTCATTCATCTGAACATACAACAATGAAATAAGCATAAAAGTCTCTGTAAATGTTCATAATGTACTAGACCCAGCAAAACGGCCCAACAGTTATGTATTTGTTATTTATTTAACCCATGCTTGGTTAATATACATATACACATACACCTCTTGCTATATAAAGCAAGAGCATTTATAAATGATGGTACAAATTCTGTCCATATTCCAGTTGTTGATTCGGGTGGATGACAGTCCTGGCTGATGTTGACACATTCTTAGAGTGTCTAATATCAGTGTGCTGGTCCCCAGGCGAACGGAATTAATGACTTTCTCTGTAATATCGTATATCTACATGAGGAACACAGCTGTGCGAGATTCGGCAGCGGATCGCGTCACGTTGATTACTTACAGGGCATGTGAGCCGGTCGCTCAGAAAGCAATGGCAAACTAATAAGCGTAATCTTGCCAAGAACATCAACAGCTGAAAAATGCTGGTATTGACTGCAACGTCCTGTAATGGATATTCAACTTTAAAAAAAAATATGTGTTAAATTAGATTTCTTTCTTCAACAAGGTGATACCACTGTTTGAATCTTGGTGTGCCTTAAATTTCAATTGTTATGTTGTCTATTATCTCTACTTTCCTTACTATAAGTGCCAATAATAATGTGAGTGCTGGACAAATAAGCTTTTATCAGCAGCTATGGTAGCATAGTGGATAGAGTACTGCTAACAGTAGTCTGAGGAGGGAATTTTCTGTTTCACCATATGTGGTTCTAAGAGTCACCCACCAAATACCCAACATACTTCACTCACCACTGGGTACTGCACCTTCCGACATGGATATGCTGCCTGGTGCTCAGATACCCCACAGAAAACTGCGGTCACAGCAAGAAGAAGATGCTATGGTAATACCACATGCTAGAAACTTACTATCAAGAGCAACCAGTAGCTTCTGACTGCCACTACATTCTGGATGTGAGAAGCTTTCCTTTAGCTTGCCATCATCCATTTATTTAGGCTTAATCCCAAGGCAGCCAGAGGAAATGCTTTAAAGACACTCTGAAGATCTCACTAAAAGCTTTTCAAATTTATCATGACACATGGGAGACTGCTGCCAAAGACCAAAATTCGTGGTGTACATCATTATGCAAGGGTACAGTCGCTTGTGAAGCAAACAGGACTGCAAGAGCTGTGAAGAAAAGACAGAACAGAAAAACCACTGCAGGAGATCCTCCTCCTGGAACATCAAGCATTCTTTGCTCACAATGTAAAAGAACATTTCGAGCCAAAATAGGCCTTATCAGCCATCTTAGAACTCACAGCTCCATACTTTCAACCCCACTGGATGAAATGAATGGTCATCATCATTCTTGATGGACAAACAACATTTAGGCATGATTTCGGGGCCTACACCTTAAATGGACCACAATCGCTTCAAACTGTCTCTCTAGGAGACAGCATTCTTTCTGAAGCCTTTCATGTCACTTGTGACGAGTTCTCTCTGGCTGGATGTTGTTAGGGTCAAGTTTGATAACTGATAAAGTATTGGACGAAATATACTATTTGTCATTTGACTCCCATCATAATATTACAAACCTGATTTGTAAAAATGCCTGGAGATTGCCCTCTGCTTGTCTGTAATATTGAGCATAAGGAAATCGAGGATCTGAGACTGTCATCTCTTCTGTTGACAGAATGCATTAACACGTGAATTAATTTTAAGCTGCAAAGAAAATTTGTTGTTTCAATAAAATGCTACCAGTTGAATGTAGGTATCACATATTTATTATCCAATTTTAATTCATATTCAATGTTTCCTGTATTTGTTCCTAGTTAACTATTTCTTCTTTGTCCACAAGGTTAGAAATTCCAAAGTGTATTCTTTAAGTAAACCATTATATGCTTCTCTTCTGTCTTTTAAACTGTAACTTTCAACAGTATGTAATTTCAGCGCTACTAGCAGACATAATGTGTTAACTTTGGTGCACCTCTAACCTCAACCTAACTTAGGGACTGGTGTTATCTCTAAGAACACCCTTTGTGTAAATTTCCAAATGAAGTTCTTTGTACTGAGAGACAGCATGTCTGAAACTGCATTAGATACCCCCCTACTGTTGATGTTTAAATATGTCACAGCTCCCAATGGGGTATTAGAGTTTGACTTGCCCCACAGTGGCTTTGTTTTGTGAGTTTGAGAATCCTTGTTGTTTTAACTCGTACCTTATTCCTAGCAAATTCTACTTGGGTAACTTGTATATTGCTTTATTATCATCATCATCATCATGTGCCAAAGTGTGTAGTCTTTGATGTCTCTCCACAGAATTTGGTCACTGGTTTTCTCGCACTGATCTAGTTTGAACAAAGACTTGGGAAGATAATACAGACGTTTCCCCTTGCCTTCCTTTTTCCATCTTGGTATATGTTACCTCTGCCTCTGACAGTAATTTCTTGTTAAAGGACATGAAGAAAGGAAACTTGTATGAGGAAGACAATGGTACATGTGGGTGGACAACACCAAGAGATGGACTCAAAAAAGCCAGTGTTTGTAAACTCATTACAGATGCCATTCAATGCAAAGATGCAATCGACTGATTTATTCCTATCAGATATCTTCATTAAGTTATATATTTGGTACTTTTAACACATGCAGAGGGTAAGCAGTATCAAGAAACTAAGGCACAACACCAGCAAACAAGTTAAAGCGAGCTTTGAGATCATGCATTGTTCCTGTGGCATCATATGAATATGAGTTATGGACCATTTCACAATCCCTAAAGAAAATCAGGGCCTTTGAACTTAAATGTTACAGAACAATTCTTAGAACATTGTGGACCAAGAAGAAGAAGAAAAAAATACTCTCTACCAAATCTGAACATTGCAGAAACCAGCTCATAAACTTAATTTCTGGGAAAATGAAACACTTTGGCCACCTTAAATGTCCCAGTGGCTTGGAAAGAACAATGACAGAAAACATGGCTCCTAGAAAATGAAGCAAGGGTCAACCAGAACAAAGATG
Source organism: Cepaea hortensis (assembly GCA_963921405.1). Lineage (NCBI taxonomy): Eukaryota > Metazoa > Mollusca > Gastropoda > Stylommatophora > Helicidae > Cepaea > Cepaea hortensis. The sequence continues at coordinate 147,326,566 of OY992877.1, read as the reverse complement.
GACACGGGATATTGAAGACACTTCAGGAATACACATGCATGAGGCAGGGAAACTGGCAAAGGATGGATAACCTTTTTGGCAGGCCGTGATGAGAGAGGTTCTGTCAAGAACCTGCTACATGATGATGGTGCATAACAATTTTGCTGAACTAAACAACGCCTGTGACCAACACGATTTTAACTGTTGGCTCAAATCAGATATCATCATCATGGACCTGCCAAGGGACGTTGGCATTTATACATCTCCACAGATCCCATCCTTGGTATTCTAAATCAATTTCATTGGTGATATTCCTTCAGCCTTCATTGATGATATTCCTTCATCCTTCTTGATGATATGCCTCCAGCCATCATTGATGATATGCCTCCATCCTTCAATGATATATTCCTCCATCCTTCATTGATGATATTGCTCCATCCACAGTCTCAGTCCATCCACAGTCTCAGTCCATCCAGTGACTCAGTCCACCCAGTGTCTCAGTCCATCCAGTGTCTCAGTCCATCCACAGTCTCAGTCCATCCAGTGACTCAGTCCACCCAGTGTCTCAGTCCATCCAGTGTCTCAGTCCATCCACAGCCTCAGTCCATCCAGTGTCATTTCCCTTGGTCTGTGCTTGTGCCTCATCTACAGCTGATCTTTCCAGTCGTCACATTATTTTCCAAACTTGTTCTCATTGAGGCTGTAACAAGTACATGACTATGTGCTTATTCGTAACTCTACTTCTTGTTCACATAGAGAACTGAATGTGTTTTAATTACCATTAACATTTGCTTGATCTGGAAAGATTTAAAGAACACAAAAACAAATCTTGAGTCAACACTAGCCTCCAACAATAATTACACAGTATTACATCAAGAGCTCCAGTTCACACAGAAACAAATACATTTGTTTACCCTGAGATCCAAACAACATGCTCTGTAGGTCCTCATATTCTTCTCTTTCTTTTTGCTTTTCTTTTTCAATCTGAGCCAATCTGTCATTTTCTGTGTCTTTCTCATGTTCTGATGTGATAATTTGCTGGTGAGAAAAGAACAATAACTTGAATGGTAAAATTATAGAATCCATGATAATCATACAATACAGGGTATTCTCTGAGCTTTCGGTGGTCCCACAACATTATCAGACCATCTTAATCTTCACCATTTTTTTCTTAATATTACAAACAGTAATACATTCTTCACTTCTGACTGCAGCACAGCTTACCTTTCTATTTTAACAGCTTCTAAATATACTTCACATTGTTTGTCCCAGCTCAGTTTCAACTGCATTTGACCATACATATCAAAATGCTTTGGGTATGTGATACGTCTATGACATAGGGGTCATCAAAAGCTCACTTTTATTCATACAGAAAAAACTATACATCCTTGACTTTATTGCAACTTCAAAACTTGTGCTACAGGGGATTCTTCACAATGTTTGGTAACCTCAATCCCAACATCCAGTTCTGTTACTATGTTCCCAGGTCACAATGTTGGCGACCCTAATCCTAGCATCCAGTTTATTAGTTCTGTTACTAAGTTCCCAGTCAGTATGTTTGGAAACCCCAATTCCAATATACAGTTTATCAATTCTGTTACTAATACTATGTTCCCAGTCAGATTAGGTGGTTGTGAAATATGAACAATGGATACATTGTCCTGAAGGGGGAAGATCACAATGTTTGGCAAGCCCAATCTAAACATGAAATTTGATTACTTCCTTCCCAGTCACATTATAGGTTCTGAAATATGGACAATGGCTAAACATGACGATAGAGGCATTTGAGATGCGGTGTTATAAGAACATGACAAGGACCAGCTGGACTGAAGAACTGATAAATGAACAGGCTCTGAATAATCTACAGAGCGAAGAAGTCTTCTGAAAGTAATAAAAACAAGAAGGCTGACATGGCTTGGTCTTCCTAAGACTGAAGAATCATCAAATAAAGTATTAGAGGCAAAATAATGGGATCAAGAAGACAGGGTGGATCAAGAATAATATCTATCACTGCAGACAGACACACGTGGGATTAAACAGATGCACAAGACAGACAGCTATGGAAAAGAATAAAGCTTCACAATGAGCACAAGAGCTGAAATACATGATGATAATACAATATTCCCAGCCGCTATGCTAAACTGTCTAGTATATTTATCCTGCACACAAATACTAGACTAACAATGTTTAAATACATGTAGAGCACCTTGAGTTTTGCTTCCTCTTCTCTGTAGCACTCCAACTGCGCTTGGACCAGCCTGGTCATGTCAGCGATCTTTTGCTCAAAAGTCTGCCGAGACTCACCAAGATCTGTGTCTCCTGCAAGAAAACATGCAACCATTACTGGTTTTCACTACACATGGATAAATTGATAAGTGCTCCTATCATTTCCATTTAATTACAAAAGGAAGATATCAGCAGTGTGCTATCCAGATTACAAGGAATCTAATCTGTGTACAGAAATCACAGACTCCATCAATATTTTCTTTGCTGGGTAAACTTTCACATTTTCAATTATTGCCATGACAGCAGTCTAATGGCCTCCTACTCTGTACAATTTCCAACTGCTGTGGGAATTTATTTAAGTGCACCATGCACATATGCCCTCTAATTTTTGTACTCTTATCCAAGCAGACTAGGATATCAATCTCAATATCCAGGGCATTAGAACGATCACATCACTAGAACCGATTAGTTCTAAAAACATTTTCACCATTTACTTGTCCTCAAACTAGAAGCGAATCTTTGACATGAAGGTCACAACATAAAATACTGGAGGGCAAAAGAAACAGAAAAACTCCTAGGAGAAACTACTTCACAGAAGTATGCAAGAATGTTGAGGTATAGACTTATGTTCATCTGAAGAGAGTTGCTGAGAATAGAAAACATTGGAAGGGCATCTGACAACTTCATTCTCAGCCTTTGGGCTGAATAACCTAATGAATGAATGAATTACCTTCTTCATGCTATGAGCAAGCCAAGAAAACCTTATCATGTATTGCTCTGAGCAATTTTACATGTTCATTTACATCTTCTGAAACTGTGATGGTGTCATGGTTAGTTTATTCACTTATTTCCCAAAACAGTGATTCATATTCAATCCCCAGCAGTCGCAAGATTCTATTTTTACCCAGGCTAATATGGCTCTGGGATCAACCCAGCCTTGTAAAATAAGAACTGGATAAGTTTCTGAGAATTGTCCTGAAAGGAAAGATGGTGATGCAGAAAACACCTCAATAGGCTGTAGTCTATATGCAGGCCTAAGACTTCCTGCCCTGACAGCAGTTAAGTGACTACCTACTTTCACCTTTTACTTCTTTCCAGATAATTATGATGTTTTTCAGTGCAGTTTATTCTTTCCATTCTAGGATAAAACACCACATCACAAATAGCTCTAGCTGTCTCAAATAAATGTTGATGATAGTCTACTGAACAAATGCATGCATAAAATATTCTCCTTCATAATACAAATATGCCCAATGGATAACACAATAGTGTATAAATGTATCCACCCAGCCAATGCTGATATTTAATCAACAGTAAATTTATAAAATCAAGATACAAACAGCCTATCAGGTGCTGACACCCAATAAAAAGTGAATGAAGTCTGACCTCGTTTTTCAGCTGCATCTCTGCGAATCAGTCTCAGTTTCTGGAGAGCTAGCATGGTATCAATTAGTCGATTGGCATCTTGGATCTCTCTCGTTACTTTACTCAAAGTGCGATCAGCAGCTGCTTTTCTAGATTTTCTCTGTTGAGACAAGAATTTGAAAGATTCTGAATTCTTTATGACTCTGATACATTCAAGGAAATACTGTTTATCCTACCACATGAGATACACTTATAATCTAAAGTAAAAGAAGTGTGCATATCAGATATATGGTGTTGGTCCCATATTTGTAGACAAATTGGTGTAGATTCTTAAAGAAAGTATTGTATGGCAAGAAGAATGGTATATTTTCAACTTAGCAATGAATGTTAAACAAACTCAACGCAGCCATTGTGACGCATTTATCTCAAAATCAAAAACTTCTGCTACCCTTCTCTAATGTAATGGCAAATGTGGACAAGTCATCATCTATATGAAGACAGATAATAGGTAGATAGAACGTATGTATTCGCATACATATAATTATATACAGGTTATATGAGGCTTGGTGGATTTTTAATCAGATTGCTACTAGAATAATCAGCATGGAAACTCTTTGGTGGCTTTTGAAGAGGGAAACGAAGCATGTTTGAGAATGTCCTGAGTACAATGATGTTGATCCTTAAATTCAATATTCAGTAATTATTCTAAATATGTAACTAGTAAATTATCAACAACAAAACTTATTACAACAGTTATTTTACTACTGCTGATGTCTGCAGATTTGAAGGTTGAAATACAAAGGCCACTTGCCCTTGCTGATGCCATACAGGCCAGATTTTTTAAATTGTACATTTGACAGATGAAAACTTTTGTTTCCACACACAAAAGACAGGTATCCTAATTGTTTTTACATGCTTTGCTTTATGTAAAGTTACGCAAGTTATTGCACAACTAATTTTTACATATGGCAAGCAAACAGAAATCACTTGAAACCACAGAACTGTCATTTTACAGAATAATACTTAAAATACACTAGGCAACTAAAATACTATTCTGCTTTATGGCAGTGAATCTTGGAGTGTAAACAATCAAACTAAGAAGAGCTTGAAGCAATGGAGATGTTGGTTCTGAAATTAATGTTGTTAGTACTTTAGCTGCCAGAACGAGTGTCTGTAAGATGCTAATAAATGTAAAACATTATATACAACTATAAGGCATTCTCTGGTCATGCAATGAGCAGTGAGGCATTGGAAAACATTGTGATGATTGGAAAGACAGCAGTTTAAGAGACAGAAACAGACAGAGAAATTATGCTGTATGGCCTACAGTATGGAGGAATATCACCAATAGAATTGATCCAGAAAACCAAGGAAGATATTGTGGAAATACAAGAATGCCTACGTCAGTTGGCAGGGCCTATGGTGATGAGCTAAAATGAGTGATCTGAATGTTTTCAGACATAAAGACAACTTACCACAAACATCAGAATGAGGCAGTTGACATTTTATGGGTCACATTATGAGAAGAGAGAAATTGGAACATATTGCAACAACTGGAACGATTTATGCAAAAAGAGACAAAGGAAGACACCAAGAGAAGATTCTTGACAACCGTTCATTATGGCATTTCAAAATATCAGCATATAAATTCAAACATTCCTTTGGAGATCACAAGATACACTAATTATGATATCCCATGCCAGTTGGCAAAGCATCTGATGATGATGATGATAATGATGATGATGATGATGGATGATGATGATGATAATGAAAGAAACTACTGTAAATTTCACGATGATTTTCAATGTTCTGATGACATTCTGTAACCCTTACCAAGTTTTCCTCTTTAATCTTGAACCTGTGTCTTTCCTGCCACTGATCTATTTGTTGACTCTTCTGTGCCCATGTCTCCCTCACCTTCTGCTGCTCCTCAAACTTCCTTTCTCTGGCCTGTTTTAACAATGCCTGATGCAAACAAAGATTCTCACTGAGATGACGATTCTCACATTAGGTCACACAACACTGTTTTATCAGTTTTACAATGGTAAATAGGTAAAGGTAACCCCATGACCAAATACTGTTGTGTGTTTGTGACATTCTAAGACCTTCACATACATTAGGCTTTCTGAAGTGAGGTAACTAGTTCACTCTCATAGTCTTTCTCATTCCCTAACTCAGAACAATGCCAGGTGTTGAACTATTGTTCAGATAAACATGTCCGTGTGAGAATCAAAGTCTGCACAACCGTGAATCTTTCTTCTGTACTCATCAATCACTCTAGTGAAATAAGGTAAAAATACAGTCTTGTGATGTGCTATATATGACCCTGAGGCCTACTATATTTTACACTGAGACTTGCTATATTTGACATTGAGACTTGATATATTTGACACTGAGACTGGCTATATTTGACATTGAGATTTGCTATATTTGACATTGAGATGATATATTTCTCACCGAGACTTGCTATATTTGACTTTGCGACTTGCTATATTTGACATTGCGACTTGATATATTTGACATTGAGATGATATATTTGACATTGAGATGATATATTTCACACTGAGACTTGCTATATTTGACATTGAGATGATATATTTCACACTGATGCTTGCTATATTTGACAATGAAACTTGCTATATTTGACACTGAGACTTGCTGTATGTGACATTGAAACTTGCTATATTTGACACTGAAACTTGCTATATTTAACAATAAGATTTGTTATATTTGACATTGAGGCCTCCTATATAATTGACATGAGGTCTATATTTGACTTTACGGTCTGCTATATTTGTTATAAAACACACTCAAATTTTCTTGATTTGCTAAAACAATTAACAACCTGTTAAACTGCTAATTCTCAATGTCTATGATTGATTTACAGGGTCCATGAACCATCTGCATTGTACTGTGAAACTACCTATTAGGACCCCATCTCCCACTTCAAGGGTTTCTCATCTCAGTGCAATAACTCCATGGCACTGGCTAAGATCACAATGTGCATCTCATCTCATCTCATCTCATCATGTTCCTCTTGTACCTTGCGGTGTCGAGGTGAAGTATAAACTTCGTGAGAGTGCCCGGTTATGGGCTTCGTATATCGACATTCCCATGGATTCTGTTATTCCCTCCGTCCAGCGTTTACGTGGTCGGCCTCTTCCTCTGTTTCCATCTGGTCTGTACGTCATTGCCTGTTGTGGCATGCTGTTGACTGGTAGCCTACTTGCATGGCCAAACCATTTGACTTGCTGCTTTCTAATAAAATCTAGAGCAGCTTTAACCCCCTCTAGATTTTATTAGAAAGCAGCAAGTCAAATGGTTTGGCCATGCAAGTAGGCTACCAGTCAACAGCATGCCACAACAGGCAATGACGTACAGACCAGATGGAAACAGAGGAAGAGGCCGATCACAATGTGCATATATTAGAATTCACACATACTATAAATATTCTGCCATGGGTAGATTTTCTTATCTTGAAATTTTGTCAGGGCAGTGGCTCAATTGCCTACTCTGTAAGATTTCCAAATGCCTAGAAAGTTTCCCCCAGAAGGGAAGCAAAGTACAGTAACACTGTAACCGACTATTCAACATTATTTTTTAAAAGCCTGCAGCAAGAACCTGCCGTAAGTTTGTGAAGTGCTACCATTATATTTTTTTAGACCTGAGTGCATGGAGAAATAAGAAATAAACGACCAGGCTTTTCGTTGTATAGTGAGTGGCGAGTGCAGGCATCGAACCCTCGCCAACTGCCCTGACACCATTGCCAGCATAACATCCTAGCCATGACACCAATGTGCCGTACCCACAGTAACCTACCATGCATGTCATAAGAGGCGAGTAAGGAGGGTTGGCGTGGCTGGCTAACTTATTCTGTAGCAAACTTTAGCTGCAAAATACAACTATTTATAACCAAACCCAAAGCCTTGACATGAGTTAATTAAGGGCCTATGCACCATTGAAAGATAAAGAAGAAGAAATGTTTAACATCTGCAATGTGTACACAGGATCTCCTGGTCTTCAGCCTTGTCTGAGAAGATTAAACAACCGATCCATTATCCAGAGATCAGGGGTTAGTATGACACCATTTGCTCCCTCTGAACAAATTATCCTGAAAATATTGGCAGTTTTTGAGTTTGAGATAGATGCTATGTATGCCGATCACTCAAAATCCCAAAGTAAATAATGTCAACAAAAATGCCTTGAAACTACCGATGTCTGCTTGCTAGCCAACCCAGTGGTCATATGCTCGATTCCCCATCAAGACAGAGATTTTAAAATAATTAGATTCAACTCCAGGCTGCCCAGTCTAAATTGGGTACAAGGAAATGTTGATGCAAAGTAAAAGCAGCTGGCGTGATAATGACAGCATCAACCACAGAGTGCCAATTAACATGGAGCCAGCACCGTATTCCCAGTCCGCCTCAAGGCATGGAACAAGATCTGGCTTTATTTGTACTGTCTACATGATATGGTTTTTTATTCTGGAGTGTTCTGATGTATTCGCTTCTTGGTAAAAAAAATTTCAACTTTCGAAGCACTGTTTGTTACAACAGTTTCATAACTCTCAATGCCAGTTACTGTATTTCTCATGCTAAACTAACAAACTCGGCCAGTTGCAGAGAAAAAAACAACATAAAACTAACTCAATTTCAACAACAAGAAAACGGTAATGCCAAGTTACTTAGCATGATGTCAATTTTTGATCATGAATAATTAAATGGATAAGAGCATTCATTCTTAAACATCTGGTGTGCTGACGCCGAGGTAGTAGGTTCAACTCCAACACCTTAAGTTGGACTAAAATACTGACTTCTTATCCATGACTTGGGGATGTAAATTACAAGTACCTCTGAAGTCAGAGTGGGTTCACTTGACGGTATGGGATACTGGTAACAAGGAAAGCTAATCCACACACAAAAATCAGTCCAGTGCACTAGAAGTAGTAGTAGCACATGTGTGGATAATGCTTAAGCTCAAAGCGCGCGATAAATAAAATACTAGAAGAATTCAACAAGACCTCAGTGGTTGACCCACAATTCTTAAGGATACATAAAGTATTAACATGACAATAAAGGATATAAAATGGTGGCGCCATCTTGAAGGAGTCCAAAAGTTAAAGTTATGCAAAAAATGAGTTGGTTTACACCACATTACTGAAAGAGAAATGTAAAAGTTATAATTGTATTAACTTTACAATCATCAATTTACAAAATGTCATAAATGCAATTGTGCCTTGCAAATTGGCAAAGTTATTAAAATGAATAAAACTATATATTAACTAATTCTTTCTCTTCTCCCGCAGTCTTCCACTATTTTGTGTGAGGAAAGGAATGCTCATTGTACCTGTTCACAGAGTTGCAGTATTTGTGCTTTTTAATTGACAGTGTTGATATCTTCCAACACAAGCTCCCAGCTGTAATAATGACAGAGCAACTCCCTTCACAATAACAGCCATGCACATCATGAGAACTTGTACGTCAGAATAATCAATTAAAAACAGCAATCAAAATAATAACGCATGCAATAAGAATTAATTTACTAATCCACATATCTGAGATGATTATGACAATCAGTTTCGACTGTATGACTTAGGAAATGCCACGTTACTTCGACTTATTTAGTCTAAAGACTAGTATGAATTAATATGAACACATCATATAAATCTTTTATAACTGATCGTAAACTTATTCTTGGAAGGGAAAGTGATGTGTTCCCCTTAATTTCCACATACTTAGTAAACAGCGCCAGTAAAAAGATATCTTGTACTGAACTTTTTTCTGTGATGATAATAATGTATTACTTATGCTTCACAGCAAACATACCCTTTTATTTTGTTGTCGGAGTAATTTCTTTGCTATTCTTTCTACGGAACTTTCATCTAGCAATGACTGCAGACTGAGATACTGGCTCTGTGAATAGAGAATATCGATGAGTGAATAATATAACAATCAGTACATTCTCCTAGTCCTATATGTTAGATAGTTGCATATCCTTTACAGACATAGCAGTCAACCCCAGCAATTTGTGGCTGTTTGTGATATTTGGCTTTCTTTTAAATTAACTTCTAAATAAATTTTAAAAATAAATAAGATGCCTGTCTGTTCATCATTTGATTGTGTCCACCTTCTTCAATCTGATGAGCATCAGTTACAAATTAGACAATCAACTAAAGGATGACTTTATGAGTTGTAACTACACGCAGCATAGGTAAACAGACAATCTTTTGATTAAAATAAGACTGGTGAATCAGTAATATAGATACTGCATTTGACTTCTTCCATTAAAACAAAATCTCACTTTATTCTTAATTATTTAGCCTCTTAAAACCAATAGACAGCAGATAGTTAGTTAGTCGCGGTTCCAACTTCATGGCAACGGGTTGTCCCCATATTGCTCCGTTCCTGTGCCAGTGAATATCACAAAATGCTCCTCACTGCCCTATGTGAACAATGGAATAGACAGGAATGTCGGCAAGCCAACAGCCCGTACAGGTACACTGTGCATAATGCCGCCGCCAGAATGCCAACACAAAAGTCCTCCACGAAAAATACAGTTCATCGTCGAAGAAAACGGCAGTCACCAGAAAGAGTACATTGACCGGGTTTTTATCCCATATGGCTCGGTCTCTTTCTGCAGGACGACCCACCGAAAGCGCTGCACAAAGCACAAACTCCATAGCTACAGCGACAACTCCCAGGAGTCTCCTGAAAAATGCACTCGTGAACCGAAAAGGCAAACCAGTCAATCCAGCAACAGCCGGCCGTCATCGTTCCGAACATACAGTTCACGTGATAAACAACTGCGGACAGATGCAAAAGCATTCCACGTGAAATTCACAGCTCACAGTGTCGTGCCACACACTCACTCAGTAGCAGGGCGACGGAACCATAACCTCCTTAGTCGCCTCTTACGACGTGCATGGTAGGCAACAGTGTTAACTTTATACAGCAGATAACTTTATAAAAACCACAGGAAGTCACCTCCCATTATATGTATCAAAATGTTTACCACTTCAAGTCACATGCCTAAGAACCAATTACCTTTAAAGCTTCCAAATCAAGTGTCATACTCTTCCACACATCTGTGCTGGCTGAGGAAGCACTGTCCTTGAGTTCTTGCAATTTGGTGGACATAGTTGTGATCAACTGTGTCATGACTCGAAACTGGTTCATTGGTTTCCAAATCTGGAGACATTCAAGTTAAAATATAATGCATGTCAACTTTTTCTGCCCTAGACCTATTAACTTTAAAGGACCCAAAGGTTTTAGTGAGGGTTTTTCTGGGTTTCAATTTGCTGATATAAATTAAGGGTTATTTCCATGGTTTTCAGGACTATGTTGCCGTAATAAGTGGTAGTAACAGGGATATTTGAAATGTACAACCAGGACAAAAAATGAAACCAAAAACTCAGCAGAAGTTATGCCATCATGAGCACTAGTAAATAAAACTGTAAAAGAACCTTTTACACAATTTAAGGCATGTTAAGCATATGGTGCTAGATCCATATTGTTATAGACCAATCTACACTCGGTGGGTATCTACACTCGGTGGGTATCAACACTCGGTGGGTACCTACACTCGATGGGTACCTACACTCGATGGGTACCTACACTCGGCGGTATCTACACTCGGTGGGTATCTACACTCGGTGACTGATGTGGTCAGTATCATACCAGCTGCACTTACTTCCCAAGACATTTTTGGGTATCCATTTTAGACTGGGTCAACCTGGAGCCCAGATCAATTTTACAAATTCAAATCTGCCCCAACGTGGATTCAAACCCATTACCACCAGGTGAGCATCTAGTCCCTACATTACAATGGTTCCTGGTTTAAAAGTCCAGTAGCAAGAACCCTCTGTGGGTATGTAAAGAGTAAGGACCAACACATTTTGTAGGCTTTAGAACATGGAGGAATAAGAGGTCAGTCTTCACCTTCCAGGACAAATGATGAGAGATGGCATCAAACCCGCAATCAAGCACGCTCATTAAGACCATTAAGAGTTACCCTCCTTCTGTTCTAGTTACTTAGTTAACTCCCATCCTAGACTTGTTACTGAACCTGCTTCTGTCCCAAACAGTTATGTTAACTCCTGACCTAGACTTGTTGCTGAACCTGCTTCTGTCCCAAACAGTTATGTTAACTCCTATCCAAAACATTTAGTACTAGAGGGCAGAGTGGCTGAGAAGCAAAGGATCCACCTCTGACTTATTTAGACCATGTACACCTGACTCTGTGGACTTATTCCAAATAAAGAATCTAGGGATGTTATACTGCCCTCTGATCTTAGATTAAGGGTCTGGATGCCTAGTCTTCTCAGACATGGGTGAAGAAAAGAAGAATACTATGTGCACATGTTCTTGGCTGTAGAAAATTGACAGAAAATAGAGTTGGTAACAGCCAGTTTAAAATATATCTTGCACGTATAGGCAGTTGCTTGGCAACATTTTAAAATGAGAAAACTATCAAGAAAAACAAGATTTCTAGCATGTGTGATTCTATTTAGATCACTGCTACAGAGTGTGTGTGCCGTGTTGATATTCTAAAAGTGTAATCGACAGGAAGAGACTGTAGCACTTATAGAAACAGGTTAACTCTTAATGGTCTTAATGAGCGTGGTTGAATCAGTACAATGGACTGGATTATGAAGACGACAATAACTACCACCAGATATGGAATTCAATGGACTCTTGCAGGGCAGCTTGATGATCAGGACTTCGCAGATGACATTGCCCTCCTGACCCTGATGCAAAATGAGAAGTAAAATAAATTAAACACACCTGATGGGAGGCCACAACAATCAGGTCTAAAAATTATTAGGGAAAAGACAAAGATCATGAGAATAAATCGAGCGAAATTATACCCCAAATTCCCTTGGTGAAATGTCATTTCCAGAAGTGGAATCAAACACATATATTTAGGTATTAATGTTGACAAAGATGGAGGAAAAGATAAATAAAATAATAAAACAAAAGGCAAGAAGAGCCTCCACAGTACTAGGAAATCTGTGGAAGTCAAAGGAAATTAAACTAGTACCAAACTTAGAACATTAAATCAATACAACTGTATGAATCAGAAACACGGAGAAGGACTAAAATAATTACTAATCAACTACAAACATTCATCAACTGGTGCATGTGCAGAATATAAGGAATAAAAGGTACGACAGAATAAGTAATTTTGGGGCTTATGGAAAGAACTAAACAAATTCCAGTGAATCAAGAGGTGGGGAAAATATGCTTCTGCTAAATAGAACACACATTGAGAATACTTGTTAATCATATAACTAGACTGTCTTTTTTCTGGATCAGACAAAACTAAAAAACAAAAAAACAGAGGGAGATATTGAAAAGAGAACAAGAACAAGAGAGAGATGAATAATATGGCAAGGACATGGTGGAGCTGCAAGAGATGACAAAAGATAGAAATGCATGGCATGAAGGCCTATGCACCACTGGGGGATAAAGGCAGTAGAGGAATTCGAAATCCCAAAGAGAAGGCTGAAAGGCTGCTGCCCTGGCAAGAATTGGGGAAAGAAATCTCACAAGAAAAAAGAATCTACTACTTTGGACAGATTCTGCCTAGAGGAAGTAAATATTACACAGAAGTATGCTGCAGTTAGACATACTGACCTCTAAGATTGAATGGTATGTAAATAAGTGAGAAGCACACCCTTCAAAAGAGGAACAAGAAGAAAATGCATACATCTGTAATATACTATTTGAATATCACTATGCAATGTCTAAACAGTCTCTTGGGAGTTAATCTATAACATATGGTTAAAATTCAATACGATAATGAACAGGAACATGTCTAATATATGAGTAATGCTCATATAAAAATGCTTACCTGCTCAGATGATTTTTGTTTAGACAGACCTTTTGAGTGTTGCTTCTTAGATTTTCCAATCATTTGAAGCCAGTTCTCCAGTCTTTGTGATCCTAAATCTTTACCATCTGATTCACATTTATCGCTTTTCACACTCAACTGTGGATTATTTATTCCCTCATGCTGGCTTGTGCTTGTTGTTCTGAGATGCTGAAAATGATCTGGTGGAACACCATGGGTGGGAATTTGTGGAAAACGTTGGTAATTGGGCATCTCCTGAAAGGAGTTATGCATTGGCATTGGCCGTGGTTGAGGAGTCATTTCTAGACCGTGTGTGTTTCCAATGGTTTGGGGACTGGGTACTCTCTGACCTGCCCCGGGCATGGTGTGACTTGGTGGAGGCATCAAGAAATGTTGATACAGCGGCGATGGTTGTAGATGTGAGTGTGATAGTGGTGGTGGTGGCCCTCGTAGTGGTGGCCCTTGTGGTGGTGGCGGCTGCGGCCCTCGTGGTGGTGGTAGTCTTTGTGGTGGTAGTTGTGGTGGCGGCAGTTGTCGTGGTGGTGGCATCTGGTGGTGTGGTGGTAATGAGAGCGGTTGATTCTGGTGCTGCTGGTGTGGTGGTAACGATAGCGGTGGATTCTGGTGCTGCTGGTGTGGTGGTAACGATAGCGGTGGATTCTGGTGCTGTAAGTGTTGGGGCATGTACAAATGGCTTCCATCATTGTTGTGAGGTGCCCCAGACATAGGTGTGTAGTTATGAAATGGTTCACGAGGTGGAGGGCCCATCTGAGGGATTCTCTGATTCTGCATCTGTAAGTTTTCATGCCGCCCGTTTAACGTTTGCCTCTCTGGGAAATGTCTAGGTCCTCTAAAACCAACATTTCTTTCCAAATTCCATGAATGGTCATAGGATGACATCTCTACAGCTGATATAAGATTCTTCTGTTTTACCTGCTGAGCAAGCATAAGCCATATTCAAATAGTCATATCACAACACACATAATCTTATGGCACAGAATGCACTAAAAAGAGCACATTAAAATTATCTGCTGGTGTTTACTAACGTGAGATTAATTAGACATAAGTAAAAGGTACAAGACCCTTTTTTATCTTGAAGAATATGGTGCTATTGTTATAGGCTAATTGGAACTTAATGAGTGATGTGAAAACAATGTCATTGGCCGCATCTACATCTCATTTGCTGGTACACATTTTAAGCTTGATTAACATGAAGCTCGGGTCAATTTGTTTTTAAAATCCCAATCACGCTCAATGTGGATTTTAACATATGGCCACAGTGCCAGCAAGCAAGTGTGCTAGCTTCTGTACCACCACCCACTCTTTATCTTTCATGTATGTGCATGCATGTGCATGCATGCACATAAACACACACACATTTGGGATAATAATTCAACTATTAGACATTTTAAAAGTGTAAAAAATTTGCTACTGATATATTTTTGAAGAAATAAGTTTTGATCATGGCAAGTAAATATGTTAGTAATTTGTTGGCATATCTATCAGTGTTGAACCTAGCTATCCAATACAGAAAGTCTACATCACACAGCCACAACTGGATCAGAACCATATATCATTTTGTTCGTGATAATGAGAAATCACATTAATATTCAAAATGGCTACTCATTAATATAAATAGAACCAAATAATGTTATATGATGTTTATTAAAATATAAAATAAAACCAGAATGTCTAGAAAACCATAAGTTTTTCATTTGGCTTCTATACCAGAAGTGGCGAGAGGTGTCAAATAAAACAAAACTAGTTAGTTATGTTGCATGTCCTTTGCATGACATTGAGATCAACCCCAAGCTCAAGTTGATTCACTAGGCAATTTTACATTCAGTAGTTTGCCATTGCGTTCTGAAAAAGAAGTCAATGTTTGAGTCCAACTGATCAGTGTATGAACTGTATTCTATTTTCTATCATTCTATTTTCTGCCATTCTATTTTTCCTATGAAAATAGATGATCATTTACATTAAAATTGATATATGCAATACTCAAACACATAGCATCTAAGGATACAACCTCTCTGTTCACCATATTTCAGTAAAACAAACAGTAAAGATAACATGTGAATGCATAAAGCAGTTGTTAGTTAGTTGCATATCCTTTACAGGACATTACAGTCAACCCCAGTATTTTTGGCTGTTTGTGATTTCCTGGCAAATTTAAGTTCAGCAATTGCATAAAACAGACAGAATTGAAACTAGACATCCCCCATTGACATACTACTGTTATGAACTGCTAACACCAAATTTTACTTCCTCAAACCATCCAACCACCAAACTGATGGTGTGGCAATGGGGAGTCCTCTAGGTCCCATTCTCACAGACAATCTCAGACATTCGAATAATGAAGACATAAACAATAGATTGCACAATTTATTGCCTGGCATATTTAGCTGCATCTCGTCAGGTACATATTGCAGAATTCACTCAACATAAACTAAAATAACTAGATAAATCCTTCAAGCTGAAATATACACATGTTCGCACTGTGTAATGTCAATTGTCTACCATTGTAATTTTAATGCAATCTAGTGTTTGTGTCTTCGTTATTAAAATTCACTACGGAAAAGATGCAGCAAAATATGCCAGGCAATAAATAGTTTAATCTATTGTTGTTTGTGTCTTGCTATTCAAATTCACTAAGGGAAAACATTGTTTTGAATCTCAGATATCTTTATGACACACACAGAAGAAAGTGATTAGCTGCTGATCGTACATTTGTTCTTTCAGTAAAATTGTATTTTTATCCCTGTGTTTGTGTGCTGACGAAGGCTTTGTGGCTGCAAGGAACATTTTGTTACTAATTACTTGTACATTACCAGTAAGTTGTGAAGTTCTGGTATTAATTAGTATAGTAATTTACTAACAGTAATAAGTATTCTACTTTTACTTTTTCTAGTCGTCTCTTCTTACTTACTCGTAGTAGTCGTAGCCGTCTAGTCTAATGGTCGTTATAATTTGGTGTAATTCGTTCATTTTTTTTTTTTTAAAACAAGGGACCGTCTTCGGTTACAGGACAGGTGACTAGTTCCAAACTGAACTCAGTATGTCTACAATTTTCACCTTTTCTATGGTCTAGTGTGTAATCTTCTTCTTCTTCTGCGTTCATCCGGGGTTGTTTTTTTTTTCGGACGTGATTGCGTTGTGCCTGTTTGCAGCTGCTCCTTTCTCTTATCTTTATTGTGTAGATCAACGGCTATCCTATGGAATAATTTCTCGGTTGTTGTAGAATGTGATTCAAACATTTAGAGTAAGTGCCCCTTAGATCTCGTACATTTACTTCTTCGCAATTAAGACGTACGATTGTCTAGAAAGTCAACGTGAACTTGATTATAACGTCCTGCTACGAGGAATATAGGCTTTCCACCACATGTAATAGTAATACAACTCATAAGAATGCTCTATCGAGACCAACAAGCAGAGTGTAGAATAGATGGCGAGACATCAGATTGGTTTGACATCAAGCAAGGAGTCCGTCAAGAATGTGTGCTGTCCCCCTATTTGTTTAACCTGTACGCCGAAAATGAGAAATGTAAGAGATGATATAAATAGGGAACTATATGATGTCCTAAATATCGGTGGTCTTGACATACCAGAGATTCGGTATGCTGATGATCCAGTATTGCTATCCACAACACAGACTGGTATAGAAAACATAATAGCCTCAACCCTATTGAATAGTGAAAATCACAACTTGAGTTGAACTTGTATCTCAACATTGCAAAAACAAAGATAATGCATACAGATAAAACCACTATGGAGAAAGAAATATTTAATTAGGAAAAATTGGAGGTGGTGGACAATTTTGAATATCTTGGGTCACTGATTACGAACAACGGTGATACAATGAAAGAAATTAAACGATGACTATCAATTGCTCTTTAAAGACTAAAACAACTGAATAATTTATGGAATAGGACAGACAGAACTACTAAAATTAGATTTTTAAGAGCATGCATCTTTCCCATTGCAACATACGCATGTGAGACCTGGGCACTTACTAAACAAACTGAGCAGCGCGTAAATGCCTTTGAATATAAATGTTATAGACGAGTTCTAAGAATATCTTGGGTAAAGAAAAGAACAAATGCATCAATACTTCAAGAGCTGAATATTGAAGAAGGTTGGCTATTAAAAACGATAAAACAAAGAAAATTGAAATATTTTGGTCACTTGAAACGTCACGAAAGTTTGGAGAGAACAATAATGCAGGGTATATGCCTGGGAAGAGGGGAAGAGGAAGGCCAAAGAGAAGATGGGTGCAGGATGTAGCGGATGATCTCCAGATGGGTGTATCGGACGCGGGACATCTTGCTTATGATCGAGAAGTTTTCCGGAAGGTTGTTATGGAAGCGAGGTTCTGCAAAGGACATGCTACTGAATGAATGAATGAATGAACGAATGAATGAATGAATGAATGAATAAAAGGATATACACTTTAAAAAGAAATAAAAATGAGCAATTAAAATACCCTATGGTGTATAGATATTTTAATCCGACGTCTAGAGGATGGCACCATCCAAAATTCAGTCTACCGAAAATGAACGTGGAGTCATGGACGACCGTGCCCACATACACTTGAACGTGAATAATTTTACATCAGTGTAATGTATAAGTGAGGCCTGGTGCGGACCATGTTCAACCAAGCTAGAAAGATTTGCTGCCGCGACACCTGCAGAAGAATTGGACATTCTTAACCTTTATGCAAGCTTCACCCCCCCCCCCCCCATCTCTCCCCCAATCCATAATCATGATCAATCATCGGTCCCTAAACTTCAAGGTTTCTTCATCTAACCTTTCGTGAGTTAGCTCGATTTTCTTGCTATTAGCGCTATGACATCACCTAAAAAAGCTCGATTTTCTTGCTATTAGCGCTATGACATCACCTAAAAAGCCGATCGTTTGCATTCTTTCTTAGCAGCAGCAGCATCGTGGATCATTATTAAGTGCCTTCCTGGCTGGCGTGAGCGATCATGCTTCTTCATATTTCTCGACCCCCAACAGGTTGTTTGAATTCGTGTTAAAGGTAACTCATATGTTGTGACAGGTCGAAAGTTTTATTGAAACAGAGATACAGGAAGACATAGAGAGGGGATTCTTGGCGCCCTTTCGCCGTGAACGAAAAGGTGCTATAACTTTTAGCACGGTCGTTCATAAAGCAATGGCAAACTACTGAACGCAAATTTGCCAAGAAATCACAAACTGCAAAATATGTTGGGGGTTGACTGCGACATCATGTAAAGGATATGAAATTAACAGAATAGAATCCACGCGCAAAATCAGTCCAGTGCACTCCCTAGTGGTCGCATCTACTAGAAGTAGTAGCGCTTGTATGGACTACACTTAATGTCAAAGCGAGCGAACAAAACAAAAAATAAATAAAAATCTGATAGCGATGTTCTTCCATACTATGCTCTCTTTTGATCTCCCCTGGTCTCTCCACCCTTCCAACCAGGGCTGTGCCGTGCTATAATACAGAGAGGCGACCGCATCAGGCGGCACTGTAAGAGGGCTGCATAAGCAGCGAAATCAAAATTCAATTTGAGATGCGGCATTTCGATAACTTGCATTTAAGAGGCTGCATTTAGAAGACTTGCCTCCAACATTCCCGTTTTGATGACATACTCCAATTTTCCTCTTATAACATGCTCAAAAGAATGTGGACTGTTTTCTTTTGATGCGAGTAACCATTCTCTTTGTACATTGACTTTTTAGAGATATATTCATTGCTCTGTCTATCCTTCCACGGTGTTGTCACCATTCTTCTATAAAACCACATCGCAGCTTTTACATAAGTCCGCACTTGTCTGCTAATTAATTGTGGTATTTACATCATAATAATCTGTTGAGTTGAGTTTAGTTGAGTCAGAACTGACATCATGGTACTCGGGACATTCCCACAAGCGCTTAGTCTTAAACAGCCAGCGTAGAGTTAAAAAACTAATGGTGCCCGTTGCAATTTGAATAAATGCCCGTCTTGTTTTACCCCTGAGTGACGACTGTCTACAAGATCCTCTGACCACCCCTGCTGCCGCATTCTCTCTAGACCATGATAGTCCACCAGTTCTTCTCCATTGTTCACGCACTCCCAGAGGGCTTTACCACACCTGCCTTATGCATCAAATCACCCCTCAGTGATGCAGCACCAGCTAATTTGTCTGCTTGTTCATTTCCAATCACACCAGAGTGTCATGGAGAAAAGATCCAGCGAATTTTCACAACCAGTGATCTTTGAATTGATGCATACCATTCAGCACGAAGCATGCCAATCTTCACTTTTGTTATCAAGCTTTGCGAATCAGTCAAAATCACAACATGCGTACACAGTTTGTTCTCCAAACAGTGGAAAGCTGCAGTTACCGCGCCTCCACCTCCATTCTCAGACTTGAGATCGTGGTGTCATATATCAATCTCCCATTTCCTAGCCATTGGCCATGGGTGTTTGCTGTGAATCCCCAGACACTTTTTTGCCTCTTAACACAGAGCCATCGGTATAGATAATCACATCCCAGGACGAAAGTAGTCCTGAATTAATTGCTGAATTTCTTGTGGCAACTGCTGACCATTCCCTACACTCACGTCCCAATGTGTATGTAACCCCACACAAGTCTGAATTTCTATTCGGCACTCTGATCCACTCTTTATCTCTGCCAATCTTCTCAAGTGGACACACTTCCTTTTGCCTGAGCCATCCATGATCTTTATCTTAACAGCCTGTGGCCCTTGAGTGCATCCAGGGAATCATGCAGGAAGTATTTCTTGTTCGCAGCTACCTTGGCTGCAACACCTTGAGTTTGTCTGCAATTGTCAGTAACGCTAGGGTGTATCGCATACACATTATTGGGGTGTCCCTTGTACACCCAGGAATTATCATCATGGCTTCATTCTGTATGCGCTCTAGTTTCACTAGCTGACTCTTTGAGACAGTGAGAATTCCTAGTCCATACTCCACCATTAAAATGATCAAGTGCTGAAAAAGTGTGAATAGCATTTTCTACTCCCTGCCCCTTGCCGCCATACACTTCAATGCATTGAGCCCCTTCTGACATTTTGTAACCATCACTTCAACCGGATTTCTAAAGGACAGACTTCTATCAAAAGTGATTTCCGGGTGCTTCAGGCTGCTTTCTCTATTCACATTTCTACCAACTATTATGAGACTTGGGAGGTCAACTTTAATAATCTTATTGTCCAGAGAGCACAAGACATATGCCTTTTCTGGGTTAACGACATCATTCATATCCATGCACCACTTTGTCTAGTGTCACCTGCAGCTCCTGAGCTGTCTGATTTCTGTGACTCCTCTGCCTGTAAGAGAGAACATCATCTGCAAATGTTAGTATCCTTCCAACCTATGGTGCTTCGAGGCTTGCAATCTTGCTCGTATACACACTGAAAAGCACAGATGACATTGCTGACCCATGTGATAGTCCAGGGGCTATGATACATGGCTCAGAGGTCCATGCACCAGCTGGAGAGTCATTCTACAAGAATACAAAACAGTTACATTCCAGTTCACCAGCCAAAGACAGACTTTCATCTCCAAGACATCGTACATCAAAATATCATATTTGACTTTGTTCTACGCGTCCTCGAGATCAAATGCTGCCACCGCCGTTTCAAGTCTGTTTTGGTTTGGAACCCGTCCTAAACATCAATGGCAAAAGTGGCTGCATTTGCCGAAGTATGCTTCCCTGGTCTGTAACTCCCCAAACCCGCCGGGAGGAGCTTTTCCCTTTCTAACTGTTCCTGAAGCTTAACAGCTACGATCTTCTCCAGCAACTTGCCACAAGTGTTCTGTAGGGTGATAATCCTGAACCCATTTGTCATTTAGTTTTGAATGATCATTGCCTGGGTTAGGAAATAACTGTGCACCCAATCCTGAGGTACTGATGGCATCCTGATGCCCAGGTCAATGCAAGCAGCTATCTCCATAAGTTCTCCATCGCTTATATCCCTCATGTGGGCATACCTAGCCCCATCAGTCCCTGGCGCGGTGTCGTTTGCTTTCTCCAATACATTTTTTCCTTTCAATTTCTAGCTGTAATGATATTTTGAATTGTGACTCTTCAGTTTGAAGAGTTTAGATTTTCTTCAATGGCGATGCCAATATTTATGAATCATCGGAAATAAAGATCTAGAATGCAAATTGCTGAAGCTATTCGGTTCTGTGCGTTTCTAACCCCAGAACAGTGGTATATAGTTGCATCTTGCATAAGTGTTTAGTTTGCTAAGTAAAATGGAATGAAAGCAAAAAATCTGAGACTGTTGTAACACATTGACAAGACTTTCCATCTGACGTCTGCCGTTTATTGAACTTATTGAATTCTCTACCCCCTCTCTCCTATTGATTGAAGAGTAGCGGCGATAGTGCATCACCCTGTTTCAAGCCAGATGTTATTTGGAAAGGGTCTGATTTCCTGCCTTTATATGTTACTATATTATAAGTATCTTCCATGCATAGTCTGGTCATGTTGATTAACTTCCTTGGTATTCCAAATTCCTGCATAGCATTCCATAGACTATTCCTATGGACACTATCATAAGCCTTTTTAAAATCCACAAAAATGTTATGGAGATCTCTTTTATATTCCCAATTTTTCTCGGCTATTTGTCGTAAGATAAATATCTGATCTATTGTTGATCTGTTTTGTCTAAAACCCGCCTGGTAGTCACCTAATATGTCTTCTGAATATGGTTTTAGTCTATTTAGTAATACTGCGGATAGTATCTTATACTAGCTTGTGGACAGTAGTGATATTCCTCTATAGTTTCCACATTGGAACTTGTCTTCTTTCTTAAAGATAGGTATAAATAATGACTCTTTCCAGTCATGGGGTAATTCTTCTGTCCTCCAGATTTTTATTATTAGTTCGTATAGCTTTAGATGTAATGCATGGCCACCTGCCTTTATAAATTCAGCAGCAATTCCATCAGTCCCAGTTGCCTTATTGTTTTTAAGTCGTGTGATTACATATAGGATTTCTTCAAATGTAGGTTCTTCAATTTGTGGTTCGCATGTTAGAACCTCTTCCTGTGGGAAGATGTTACTTGGAGCTTCACAATTTAGTAATTCAACAAAATATTCTTTCCATGTGTTGCACATTTCCTCATTGGTATTTATCATATTCCCATTTTCTTTATAGCCATTATTATTATTAATTATTATTTAATCGGTATGTATTGTAACAAGCTTCTCTACGTTTAAAACAAAATTAAGAAAAAGTGTTGGATAGAGCTGACCAAATAAATTCCAGCATTCGTGTGGTGTGTATTTATTAGAGGAGATATTAACTGATTATTTGCCATGGGGTGATTTATTGTCTTAAACGAATTCTTGTATCTGCCTTGTACTTATATATCTCCGAAATGTTGTCATTGCATTATAATACATATCTGCTACCACATTAACAACATTACAGTCCTAACTGTGACACACCTCTGCTTCCCATTTTCCACCATCCATGTTTGTTTGATCTAAGTCTACTTTTTATTTGGCACTGCTTTGAACTCAAGCGTAGTCCATATAATACTACTAGTAGTTCTTGACTGAATTTTGCGTGTGGATTAGCTTTCCCTATTAACAGTGTCCCTCATCATCAGGCTAACCCACTCCGACTTCAGAGGTACTTGTAATTTACATCCCAAAGTCAAGGACGATAGGTCAACATTTTAGTCCAACTGCCCAGTGTAGGGGTTGAACCCCTTACCTCAGCATCAGCACACCAAATGTATAAGAACGCATGTTATTATCCATTCAGCCATACTGACCTCTTCTAGAGGTTTATGTGAAACTATGGGATCCTACAGAAAGTCATTAAATTAATAAGGGTAACATATGAAGATATGAAATATAGAGTTCTGCTTGAGGGAAAACTAACAGACTCATTTGAAATAAAAACAGGATTACCTTTTTTCACCATTATTATTCTTACTGCCTGTAGATTCAGTTACACAGACACCAATAACTACCATCAGAAATGGAATTAAGTGACTCTAACACCGTATACCCGGGTTCGAAACACGGCGGTGCTGGTTTTTTCGAAAAAGGTATAGGGGCCGGTCGTTCAGAAAGCAATGGCAAACTACTGAACGTAACACTTGCCTAGTACATCAACAGCAGCTGAAAATGCTGGTGTTGACTGCAACGTCCCGTAAGGGATATGCAATAAAAGAAAGAACAGTGCAGCTGTACACTTCAGGGCCGAGTATGGGAATCTATGAATAGATATGTGAATATTGCATTTTTGTGTTTTATTAGATAATGTGTTTACTAAAGACATTTCAAACACATGTAATAAGCACATTTGCTAATGTTTCTGTCCATCTGTCATCCTTTAACTTAATTTTGTACGTATTTCTCTCATTACCAAATAAAGCTTAATTTCCATTTAATTTATAACACAGTGTTTTTTAACTTTTATATACACAGATTACAACGTTCGCACCATCATTTGCAATAATACTGGACAACAGTGATATGGCACCACAGCAGACAGATAATCAGTGCAGCAATTATATATCACATGCTAACTATGGCTAATACCACGAACTGAATGTTATTTGTAAAAACAAGATCATGACACTGAATAGTGTAAATGAGGAAAATGTAGATTTAAAAGTCAAGTAGTTTAAATAAAAGTACTATAAGAAAACACAATGCCCTGAAAGTGAATAGAAACGGCGGCAGAAAAGTGGTGGCCAAATGGAGGAGACTTTGGAGACAAATACTGTTTTAAACAGGAATGGCATTGAGGCAGCTGGAGAAGTAGGGGATAATACAGTGTCTACAGACTATGAAGAAGGAAAGATGGTGAGCTTTTTCCCAGAATGTGCCAGTTTACAAAGATATAAAGATATAGACAGAGCTGTTTCCTTTGCTGAAGATCATGAAGTATCAGAAATGAACCAGAACTCAGTCAAAGCTGGTGCAATCAGCAGATTACACTTGCCCATGCAGTTCACAGACTGTAAAACTAATGTCCACATTGATCAGCATATGGCTCAGGACAATAGTATAGATTCTTTAGAGCCAGGCCCTTTAAGAATTGTAGACAAGGTTGCAGGAGCTGAGCATCTTGAAGTGGATCTGGTAGCAGATAAATTTCAATCAGCTGTAGCCCATTATTCATTTGCATTTGGTTTCCCAGAATTAGTTGCTCTTGAAAGACCGACAAAGAAAGAAATTACTGAATGTGACACTTTCAAGAAACATCAGGGTGCAAGAAAAGATATTACCTCTGCTGAAAACCTTGAACTAACTGAAACAAACAAGAGTTCAGTCATAGTAAAAGCAAATTCAAGCAGCAGCTTATATTTGCCTTCACAATTCATAGATAATAATAACCGAATCCACGCTGACCAGCATACGGTTCAGGACAATGGTATCAAATCTATAGAGCCAGGCCTCACAAGAATTGTAAACAGTGTTGCAGAAATAGAGCATCCTGAAGTGGACCAGATGACAGATGAAATTAAATCATCTGCAACCCATTACTCATTTGCATTTATGCTCCAAGAATTAAATGCTGTTAAAACACTCACACACAAAGAAGAAATGAACTATGACGCACTGGAGAAAGATAAAGATGTAGGAAAGGCTATTTCCATTGCTGAAAATGTGGAAGTATCTGAAACAAATCAAAGTTCAGTCAAAGCAGATGCAGACAACAACTTGTATTTACCTGCACATTTAATAGACAATAGCAGTAGTGTCCACATTCACCAGCATAAAGTTCAGCATACAGGTATGGATCCTTTCCACTCTACAGACATATTAAACAGTTTTGCAGTAGAAAATCACCCCAAAGAGTGTTGTATGCTTAATGAAGTTAAATCATCAGTAACCCATGATTCATTTGCAAGTGTGTCACCAAAGATAGATATTTATGAAACACTGGTACACAAGGATGGTGCTGACATTACAAGCTGCCAAAATCCTGGAGATGCTGATGAAGATATTATTGCCAGTAATGACGTGCAAATTATTCAAATTAACGAAGGACATAAAGAATTTATAGTGCAGAATGTGGATGAAGCCGAGCTGGTCACAAATGATGAAACTGTCAATATAACAGATGAAAAGACACCAGTTTGTGAAGGTTGTAGTTTATTTTCACGAGTACCTAACATACTCTTGGATAGCATGTCACCTAGCACTGAGATTAATAACCAAGATACGATTGGTCCCCTGGAAAACCCCGCCTTCCTGAAGACATTGCACTATTCAGTAAGGTAAGTATACTTTCTTGCATACATCTTTAAGCTGAGCAATCCTTGCATCTATTCTATTGTTTTGTGGATTATTCAAAGGCATTTGACTGTGTACATATCAAAAACTATTGAAAATAATGATATATATATATAATGATAATATGGGCTTTCCATCACATGTAATACAACTCATAAAAATGCTTTATCTAGACCAGCAAGCAGCGGTTAGAAAAGATGGTGAGACATCAGATTGGTTCGACATCAAGCAAGGAGTCCATCAGGGCTGTGTGCTGTTCCCCTATTTGTTTAACCTGTACGCCGAAAATATAATGAGAAATGTCAGAGATGATATAAACAGGGAGCAAGATCATGCCCTAAAAATTGGTGGTTATGACACACCAGAGATTCGATATGCTGATGATACAGTAGTGCTATCCATAACACAGAATGGTATAGAAAACCTAATAACCTCAACCCATTTGAATAGTGAAAATCACAACTGATATCTTAACATAGCAAAAGCAAGGATAATGCATACAGATAAAACTACTATGGAGAAAGAGATATATTTCATGAGGAAAAATTGTAGATGGTGGAAATTTTGAATATCTTAGTCATTGATTACCAACAATGGTGACACAATGAAAGAAATTAAAAGACAAATATCTATTGCTCTTCAAAGACTATAACAACTGAATAAATTGTGGAGTTGGACATATAGAACTACAAAAATTAGATTTTAAGAGCATGCATCTTTCCCATTGCAACATAATCCTGTGAGTTCCTGCCTTTGAATATAAATGTTATAGACAAGTTCTAAGAATATCTTGGATAAAGAAAAGAACAAATGCATCAATACTTCAAGAGCTGAATATTGAAGAAGGTTGGCTATTAAATACGATAAAACAAAGAACATTGAAATATTTTGGTCACTTAAAACATCATGAAAGTTTGGAGAGAACAATAATGGAGGGGTATATGCCTAGGATGAGAGGAAGAGGAAGGCCAAAGAGAAGATGAGTGCAGGGCGTGGTGGATGATCTCCTGATGGGTGTATCGGACACGGGACATCTTGCTTATGATCTATGTGACTATGTGACTGACCTTTGTGTCGGTAAATAGTAAAGTAAAGGACCCTTCGTACTGGTCCCATATTTGTATAGACAAATCTGTATTGGATGAGTGATGTGGTCAATACCATGCTGAACATCTTGACTTCCAGAACATTTCCTCGTATCCATTGTAGGCAGGGTCAACCTGGGAGCCGAATGGATAAGATGGGTCACTCTTAAGCTTCTGGTGTGATGATGCCAAGATAGTGGGTTCAATCCCTACACCAGTCATTTGGACTAAAATGTTGACTTCTCGTCCTTGACGTGTTGACTTAAATTACAAGTACCTCATAAGTCAGAGTGGGTTCAACTAATGGTGAATGACACTGGTAATGCAGAAAGTTAACCCACACACAAAAATAAGTTCAGACACTAGAAGTAATTGCATGTGCATAGACAATGACAGTGCTTGAGTTCAAAGCTTTCATATTGGTTAGCTCTGTCATAAGAAGAGCTGGAGTTTAATGGCTATATGTCTGGTCTTTGTGACAGATATATATATCTGGCGGTATATGTATATATATTCTTATTCAGTTTGCACTGCCACAAATGTAGGTGTTTTTGTGTGTGGCTTTGTGATATGAACAGTGGGTTAAAGTTTGTAAAAGGATTAAATAGGTACATGCTTTGGTTCAGAAATAGGAAAGGGGACAAAGGTATCAACGCAGTGCGATGTCTCCGTATCTCATACAACTGATAGTAAATAGACATCTGTACTTTATAGTACATAGACATCTGTACCTTTAATACTCCTGCTTAGTATCTACAATGCAAACAGAAAGGTAGGAGATATTACTTTACAAAGACATTTCATCAGCTTTATTATTCGCTAACAGACGACATATTACACACTATACCACCGATTACGTATCCAGCACAGAAGAAACAGGTTTTGGAATCAGACATAGTACACACATCGAGTCATTTTTATGAATTACTAGCTGACCCTGCCCGGCTTCGCCCAGTCCCTGGTGGGAAGCATCTCATTTAATTCATATAAGTAGTCATATAAGTTCCCGTTCCCGTTACCGACTATCTGTCTGTCTGTCTGTCTGTCTGACCCGGCCCGACATCGCCCAGCTCCTGGTGTGAAGCATCTCATTTAATTTATATAAGTAGTCATATAAGTTCCTGTTCCCGACTGTCTATCTGTCTGTCTGTCTGTCTATCTGTCTGCCTGACCCTGTCCGGCTTCATTAAATTCATACAACAAAAAAAGTAACTTAAAAGAACGTTCTTCTACACACCATCCATTATTTTTAATGAAAACTCTTTCTAATCACCTGCATGACTACAGTAACTTCTTAAGCAAAAAAAGATGAGTTACAATGTTATGCATTGTGCATCATTTTTATGAAAACTTTGAAAATGCCTTACAGATTGTATCATTATTTATTATAACTCATATGCCGGTACATAACTATGGACAAAGAGTTTATAAATCTTTGAAAACGATGCCACAATATGACTATAAGTTATACAGAAAAGTTATGCCCCTTGAAATAACTTTTACAGAGTTAGGTCCCCTGAGATATATGAAATTATGATGAAAAATGAAAAATGAAATAATACTGAGTAAGCAGGCGATTTCACACTAACAAAATATCACAGTTGACAGCTCTGGAATGAAAGGAAGGCGTGTAGAAAATTTCATCTCAATCGGATGGGCCGTTCGCGAACAAATAAAGGCCATACATACATACAGAGATACATAAATACGCACATCCTAATTTATATATAAGATGTACACAGTTGACACGACACACTGGACACTTGAACACGTTATTTGATGCGCAACAATCAACAAAGAGAATGATACCTAACATGATTGTATTTGCTACCGACACTCTGTCATAAATACACTATCGGCACAAAGGACATTCGCTACTTCTATAGACATTGTTTAATATGCATTTGTCTGAACACTTACGGACGTCGAATGTTGGAGGATGCTATACATTATTATGAAGATTGCCTTCACCACCTACGTTGTTCTCCACCAGAATTCTGAAGGAAGTTTTAGGTGTGACATTCAATTGGACGCTACACGCTAGATATCACGTCAGGAGTTATTACATTTACACCGACATTGCTACTCTGACGTTATAGGATACTTCGCCCGTGTGTTGCCGGGGCCCATACAGGGGAGCAAAGAATAGTAACACTGTTGCCTACCATGCACGTCGTAAGAGGCGACTAAGGAGGCTATGGTTCCGTCGCCCTGCTACTGAGTGAGTGCGTGGCGCGACACTGTGAGCTGTGAATTTTGCATGGAATGCTTTAGCATCGGTCCGTGGTTGTTTTTAGCGTGAACTGCGTGTTCAGAACGATGGCAGCCGGCTGTTGCTGGATTGACTGGTTTGCCTTTTCGGTTCACGAGTACTTTTTTCAGGAGTCAGCGCTGTAGCTACGGAGTTCGTGCTTTGTGCGGCGCTTTCGGTGGGTCACCCTGTGGAAAGAGCCCGAGCCATATGGGATAAAATCCGGGTCAATGAAGTCTTTCTGGTGACTGTCGTTTCCATCGACGATGAACTGTATTATTCGTGGAGGACTTTTGTGTTGGCATTCTGGCGGCGGCATTATGCACAGTGTACCTGTGCGGGCTGTTGGCTTGCCGACACTCCTGTCTATTCCATTGTTCACATAGGGCAGTGAGGAGCATTTTGTGTGATATTCACTGGCACAGGAACGGAGCGATATGGGGACGACCCGTTGCCGTGAAGTTGGAACCGCGACTAACTAACTATCTAACTAAGGTATATATATTTTACTGGTTCATTGACTGATTGATTTGTACATACATAATATCAGAGTGTAGTGAAATGCTATTTAAAAAAAGTCGCTTAAAAGTCGACAGGGTTGACTTCATTGCACCGGGTTTTATCCCATATGGCTAGGTCTCTTTCCGTAGCGGAAAGCGTCGCACAAAGCACAAACTCCGTAGCTCCAGCGACGACCCACAGGAGTCTCCGAAAAAATTCACTCGTAAACCGAAGGACACGGCCCAGAATCGAACCCACAACCTTCGGATCCCGAGTCAAACGGCTTGACCACTTTGCCACAGAGACTTGTTCTGCTGTATGACAGGGAATCATGGAACGTGAATGAACAAATTAGAAAGAGTTGGAGGTATTGGAGATGTGGTCTCTGAGACGAAGGTTGTGAACACCTTGGCCTGCCAATGTAGCTAACAATTGTCTGGAAGAGGTTAATGAAAGTAAAATATTAAATACAACTATAAGAAAGAGATGGGCAGCTTTCTTTGGTCATACAATGGGTCTAGAGGTGTTGGAAAACATGATGACTGGAAAGATCAGCAGTAGAAGAGGGAGAGGCAAACCTAGAGAAATGATGCTGGATGGATTGAGGTGGTGGCATGGAGGAATACCATCAATGGAGTTGATCTAGAATACCAGGGACTGTGATATGTGGATATGCATGAATGCTTACACCAGTAGGCAGGGCACGTGATGATCATAATGAGGATATATACACAGTCAGGCAGCATACAGAGATTCATCATCACTGTCTTCCACTTTTGCTGTCAAGCGTCATATGGAGGATTAGTTGGCTTTCCAGCGCTGATGGGTGGCACTGGTTCGTGTCATTCTGTGTGATTGTACAATGTCTTTGATGTTGTCAATCCATTTTCTTCTCTGGCATCCTCTTGCTCTCGTAGATCTTTGATGCAGGCCATTGCTGGCAGTTGATGGCGGTGCATTCTAACGAGATGGCCAAACCATTTGATCTTCTGTCTTTCAGTATATGTGGCACAAGGTGTTGATCTCACAGTCTATCTGATAACATCATTTCTTATTCAGTCTCGGATATTTAAGTTGGCAGCTCTACTCAGGCATCTCATCCCACAGGTGTTGATTTTTCTTAAGTGTGATTTGGATAATGTCCAAGTCTGACATTGGTAGTATAGTGTTGGTGTGAATATGCTGTTTATTATCTGTCATTTTGCTGACATAGGTATATTTGGATGTTTCAGTATGGCTGATAGTTAATATAAGCGCACTTGCTTTTTGACATCTGATGTTGATTTCTCTGTTTATTCTGTCATCTTCTGTGATCACACTTCCAAGATATTTGAATTCACTAACTTGTTTCAGAGATGTGCTATTTATCTGTATACTTAGTGGACCAGGAGATCTGCTAACTTGCATTACTTCAGTTTCAGCTGTATTTATACTCATATTGTATCTGCTGCATGTTGAATTCAGCTTATTAATATGATTTTGCAGTCCTGCCCTCGTCGCTATAAAAGTGGCACTGAGTGTCTGCAGATAAAAGCTCATTTATTGTTGGTGAATCTGTTGTTTCATATGAAATAAAGAGATGAAATTTTAAAAATCTGTTCTGTCAAGGCATTCTTCTTTGGATATTCGGTCTATGTAGATATTAAACTTGGACAATGAGCAGTCAAGCTGAAAAGCATCTGATGGCTGCAGAAATGTGGTTTCTGAGGAAAATGCAAAGAATACCATGGACAGACAGAAAAACCAATGACCAAGTACTACAGGAGACAAATGAACATTGTAGACTGATTAGAGAAATTAGACGTAGACAGTCAAAATTTTTTGGACATGTTATGAGAAGAAATGGATTGGAGAACTTAGTGACAACTGGCAAGATAGAGGGGAACAGACCAAGAGGAAGACCGAGAGGAAAATACCTGGATGGCTTGGCCACATGGCATGGACGAGACAGGAACACTGAGCTGATCCACGACACTGGTGATCGAGTGAAATGGTGAGTCATGACCGCCCACGCTTTCCGGCATGGCACATGATTGATTGATTGATTGAGATATTAAATAGCAGGACAGAGAGCACACATCACTGTCTCACCCCTATATACAGAGATTAATTGTCATATTTTGTTTACATCTGAAGCAGTTTAAAAGTTGCCATTATAATATGTATTTCAAACATCATAGCCTCAGTGGGGCAAATGTATAATTGCAGACAGTGGCTTCTGCTACTGAACATTTTTATGACAGCTCAGCTGAGGGTATGAAGTAAATGCTTTTAACTCCAAAATTTTAATAATTGGTCTAACTGTATCATCTGTATAAACTGTAAACTGACTTTTTTTGGATTTTCGGACACCATCAAATGGCTCATTAGTTCAACTTTTGAGAACCTCTCAGGATCATCACTGGAGCTACGGAGTTTGTGCTCTGTGCGTTGCTTTTAGCAGTCAGCTCTGTTGGGGAAAAAATACCAAACTATATCGGATAGAACCGGCACAATGAAGTTGATACTTTTGCCTTGAACCCTTTTACGATTTCAGTCCATTTCAAAATGACTGTAGTAATATGTATTTTAAACAATCATAGCATCAGTGGGCCAAATGTAACATCAGATTGTAGCTTCTGCTTTTTGAACATTTTCATGAACATTTTTATGACAGTTCAGCTGAGGGTGTGAAGTAAAGAAATCATTAATGCTTTGACAACAACATCCTGATAGTTGGTCTGATCGTGATATCTGTATAAACTGTAAACTGAATGTTTTGGGTTTTCAGACTCCATGAGTTCAATCTTTCAGGTAATTAAGATCACAGCTGGAGCCACAGCGTTTGTGCTCTATGTGATGCTTTGGCAGGCTGCTCTGTTGGGAAAAAAAAGACCAAACTATATGGGATAGAACCTGGTACCCCCTCTGCCGTGCGTCCACCTTGACGAGGTAGAGGGGCTTGCGCGTTCCAATGACCCCAAGAGCTATGCCGACGGTAGCACAGCTACTGGTAGGGCCACCCATGTCGGACAGGTCAAGGGAGAGGGACCAGACGAAGTGACGCACAAACCTGCTGCCTTGTAGGTAGACTGGGGACAGTCAAAGGCTAGGGAAAGCATCCCGAAAAGTGCTTGTCGAAATCGGATGTACTGAGCCACAAGCTTGACAAAGAAGTGCAACGTAACTTTATCATTTCATGATGCCACAGATGAAAATTAATCGTTATGGTGCTAATCCCGTGAAGTCCCATCAGGCGGTGATAGTGCCGGGCCCCCTGCCTCGAGGGGGTCCACCCATGACTACTGGTGGTCACCTTCCCCTGTGCTGTGGAGTCAAGGCACAGAGGAGTAGGTTAAGAGCTATTGACCAAATACCAAGGACACTCAACATACTACAGTGGAATGCCGAAGGAGTTTATAACAAGAAAGAATCCCTGACACAGCGTCTTCATAAAGATAGAATAGATGTGGCATGCATTCAAGAGACACACCTCAATGCCAATCGCAAATTTTCAGTCAGAGGATATCAGGCCACACGTTTCGACCGCGAAGGACATAAAGGAGGAGTTCTAATACTTACACGAAATACAATACCTTGCAGCGAAGTATCTGTGATCTCTGACAACCAAACGGAAATTATAAGTGTTGATATAATGATAAAGGACGTGAAAATAAGAATTTACAATCTGTATAGCCCAGCAGATAAGGATCTTATACTCTCAAACATGAAAATAACTGACACAAACTGCATTATTGTCGGAGACTTTAATAGCCGTTCAGAAAGATGGGGATACCCAGATACTGACAGAAGAGGAGATGAATTGGAGGACTGGGAAATAGACTCAAATCTCCATCTACTCAACAAAGCAGATGACACACCGAGCTTCTACTCCAGAAGATGGCTTACCACTTCTACTCCAGACTTAGCTTTCTGCACAGGAGACATCCTCCACAAAATCGATCGCCATGTGCTGGACCAATTAGCAGGTAGTGACCACAGACCAATCAAGCTTGTAATGAATATGGAGTATGTTCCACAGGAGCAAAAGCCCTTGCCCCGCTGGAATTACAAACGAGCAGATTGGAACAGATTTGCCATACTAACAGACAAATATTGTGAAAACATAAATACACGATATGGCAACATAAAGCAAATGGTGGAAAGTCTAAACAGAGCGATAATACAGGCAGCCACTGAGTCCATTCCTAGAGGAGCGAGGAAAAATTACAAACCATACTGGACTGAAGAACTACAAAGTTTGGAAGACAAAGTTGAAGATGCCAGGAAGACAGCAGAGAGAGAACAAACAATTGAAGCGAACATCTCTCTCAAAGCCATCTCAGCAAAATATAAAAGAACAGTAAATCAAACAACAAGAGATTGTTGGAGGGAAAAAACAGAAAACCTGAATTTTGACAGGGATGGAAACAAACTATGGAAACTAGTGAAAGCCATGAACAATGAAGGACCTAGAAACAAACAAATAACAATTAAACAAGGAAATGCCTTGCTTACAGGAAAAAAGGCTGCAAATGCACTAATGGAACACTATGCAAATGCAAACCACATTGATATTACAACCGAACAGAAGAAAGCAATCAAAGACAAACAGATACATCATAGAAATACAGAGACAGCAGCAGAATATATGATGGCAAATCTAACAATGGAAGAAATGGAACAGGCAATGAATAACCTAAAAAAGAAGAAATCACCAGGAAAGGATGGAATAACAAATGAAATGCTAATAGGACTAGGCAACAAGGCAAAAAAGAAACTACTAGCAGTCCTAAATAACAGCTGGAAGAGAGGAATAGTCCCACAGGCATGGAAGGAAGCTATACTAATACCAGTCCCAAAGAAAGGAAAAGACCTGGAAGAACCAAATGGCTATCGACCTATCAGTCTACTTAGCTGTGTAGGAAAATTAATGGAACGCATTATCAATGGCAGGCTAACATGGCATCTGGAAGAAAACAAACTCTTAACACCACACCAAGCAGGATTCAGAAAGTACAGATCCACTGAAGATCAAATAACCTATATAGCTCAGGAAATAGAGGATGCCTTCCAAGAGAAAAAGCACACACTAGCAGTCTGGATAGATTTAGAAAAAGCATTTGATAAAGTATGGAAGGAAGGACTGAAAGTAAAACTGCAAAACATGCATGTTTGTGGAAAAATGTATAAATGGATCAGCCACTACCTTGAGAACAGAACTGCCAGGACAAAAGTACAAGGACAAACAAGCAAAATGATGCTGCTGGAGCAAGGTGTCCCCCAAGGAGGAGTTCTTTCACCAACATTATTCCTAGCATATATAAATGACATCACAGAAAATTTTCCAGCCAGAGTACACACATCCTCCTTTGCAGATGACCTAGCCATATGGACATCTGAAGAATATATTAGTACAGCTAACAGCAGAATACAGCAAGCCTTATTAGCGCTAGAGGACTGGTCAAAATCATGGCTAGTGAAGATAAGTGAGGAGAAAACAACATGCACAGTGTTCTCCCTCTCAAATAAAACTCAGCAACCTAAGTTGGTATTGAACGGAAAAATATTGCGCCATGAAGAAAATCCAAACTATCTAGGAGTCACCTTTGATCGTCGCCTGACATGGAAGACACAGGTTGAGAAAAATCGAACAAGAGCAAGGCAGAGAATGGCAATCATGAAAAAGCTTGCTGGTACAACGTGGGGAGCAGATGAGAAAGTTCTCAAGAAGTTATATACTGGACGGGTGAGGCCAGTACTGGAATATGGCATTGCAGCTTGGGCAACAGCAGCTAAGTCAAACTTTAACAAAATAAGTAGAGTCCAACATCAAGGAATGCGAATCATAACTGGAAGCCTGAAGACAACGCCTATTAATGAACTAGAAAAGATCACTTGTTTACAACCAATGCAGGATAGAAGAGATAGCAGAGCCCAGCAACAAGCAGAAAAATTTAGAAGATTGACAGACCACTCTATGTATAACAGGTTTAATGGTTTTGGAAAAGGAAGACTGAAGCGTAGCAACTTTGTAGAAACTGCAAAACGAAAGATTAGGGCAGATCCCATACTTAACATATCAACAGTCAAGCCCATACACAATGCACACAAGTTCCCAGCTTGGAGACAGCAGCAACTGCCTGAGATGATAGAAAACATTCCTGGTATTGAGAAAAAGAACACTCAGCATGAAACCGAAAGAAGAGAAATAACCCTAAACTACATAAAAGAACATTACCCAAGCAGGAATTGGACCCATGCATATACAGATGGATCAGCCAAAAATTCAATAGAGAATGGAGGAGGAGGAATTCTCCTAAATTTAAAAAATGGAGTGAAAAAAACACATTCAATGGCAACTGGAAAATTTTCAAGTAACTTCAAAGCGGAGGTAGAGGCTTTGAAAACTGCAGCAGAAATGCTCCTGATGGAGGAAAATAAAGAGAAGCAAATAGCTATCTTCACAGATGCAAAGTCAGTTGTCTCAATACTGAAGAGCAATAACAGCACAGAACTAACTGACCTAAGAGCAGCACTCCATGGTCTATGCCAGAAATCCAAAAAAGTTGTAATACAGTGGATCCCATCACATTGCAGTATACCTGGAAACGAAGAGGCTGACAGACTGGCAAAAGAGGGCGGACGACTACCACAGCCTGACATAGACATAACCTATAATGAGGCAAAGAGGTTGATAAAAAGCACTTATAGAACCAAATGGGAATCAGAGCATCCAGGCCATCAGAAGGATGATGCATATTACAAACTCGACCGAAGAGAACAAGTAGCAATCTTCAGACTCCGCACAGGACATAACAGGCTGAAATACCACTTGTTCAATAAACTAAAGATAGGAGATACCGATGAATGTAATTGTAGAACTGGAAAAATGACAGCAAAACATTTGCTGCAGGATTGCCCAACGTATGCAGAACAGAGAAAGATATTTTGGCCCACACCTGCTTCATTTGAGGACAAGCTCTATGGAGATATCAACAAGCTCAAGTTGACCGCAGCTTACTTTAACTGCATACAGGTTGACATTTAAAGGTGCATGAAGACCCAGAGGCATGAAATGGAATATTGCTTGGATAGCAAATCCATTATGTGGAAAGTCCAAATCGAAAGCTTGCTGTGTGGGCTTCATAAAAGGTGGAAAAGTGTTCTAGTGGCACGAAATGGAATATTGCTTGGATAGCAAATCCATTACGTGGAAAGTCCGAATCAAAAGCCCATTGTGTGGGCTTCATAAAAGGTGGAAAAGTGTCCTAGTGGCATGAAATGGAATATTGCTTGGATAGCAAATCCATTACGTGGAAAGTCCTAATCAAAAGCCCACTGTGTGGACTTCATAAAAGGTGGAAAAGTGTCCCAGTGGCACGAAATGGAATATTGCTTGGATAGCAAATCCATTACATGGAAAGTCTGAATCGAAAGCTCACTGTGTGGATGTCATCTGCAGACTGCATACTTCTGGTTTCCGGAAGAACAGCCTATGGTGAACGGAAGGCCCAATATACGGAAGTGAGGCTAAGCAGCCATGTGCAGGACGTGACGATTCCTTGGGTGAGCCCAGTACCAGAGCGCTATGTATCGGCTCTGCAAGTATGGAAGCCTCCTTGGATGGCGGGGAATGCCCATGGTCTGCCCCTGCCTTCCCTTGAGGGCTGACCAGGATCTTTGGCTGTTCTATATGGACCAGCTGGGATGGGGGATAACACCACAACAGTGAGAGTCAAACGTCCTAAGAAACCCCCGGGAAGGTTAACCCGGTCAACAAATGCCCGCAGAAGTCGGATGTGTCGGCCTAACGGCGCAAGAACGCAGCTCTGCTGTAAACAGGCACAACGCAATCACATCCGGAAAAAAAACTCCGGATGAACGAAGAAGAAGAAGAAGAACCTGGTACAATGAAGTTGATAATTTGGCCTTTGACCCTTTTAACATTTGAGTCTTTCAAAGTTACTGTAGTAATATGTATTTTAAAGAATCAGAGCTTCTGTGGGGCAAACATAAATTCAGGTTGAGGCTTATGCTTTAGTGCATTTTTATGATAGGACTTAACTACTCTCTGACTCCAAGATCCTGATATGTTGATCTTAGCATGCAATCTGTATGAACTCTAAACCCACTTTTTCGGACTTTGGGGGAATTGCATCTTAAACTAACAGAATGTTTAAAATATTGATGATATCTTTTAATAAAATAAATAATGAAACACATACAAATAAGAAGGGTAAAGTGGGGTCAGAAAAAGATAAGTGTTCCTGAAAAATGGGCTCAAGGATTGTATTGACTACAGTAGTGATGATTGCAAGCATGAATGTAAGTTTTTTCAGTCATGAGAATTCATGCTCAGATGTTTCATGGTTTTGTTTTTATTCTCTTCTTTATCCAGCCACCAACCCGCTGTTATCCAGCCTGTCACTAAAGATGAGCTCATTGAGCCAAAGTCCAATCTCGACTTACACAGCTATGCCATTTTGCAGGATCCACCTGACTTGGACCATGGTTGGGCTTGGGTTGTCCTTGTCGCTGGTTTTCTGACAAATGCCCTTCTGGGAGCCACAATTTATGCTTCTGGTAAGGAAAGAATGAATCCTACTATTGTTCATAAATTTAGTAGCACAAAACATTGATAGAGCAGTCTTTATTTTTTTGTTCAAAGAGAACCAATGTCATACGTGTTCAGTTTCTTTCAGTAAGTGTCCGCTAATTATCCCCACTGAAAACTGATTGTGTACATGCCTGTGCCAACCTTTCATTGCTGACTACAAAACTTGATTCTAAATTGTAGTTATTTATCTGTATAATTAGTGGACTGTCAAAGATCTAAATAAGAGTTTACAGAGTTAAGAAGATAAGTAATAGAGCTAAGACAGAGACTATTAAAGGACACCAGACAGGAGAGACACCAGCGCTATAAATAGCTTCACAACGGGACACACTTGTGTCAACCAAGAGGGCATTGAGTGCAAGTGAGCGAGGGTTTCCCAAAACACTAGGAAACTAACCGCCTCGACGAGTAACCATGGAGTACAGGTTACTCGAGTTAACTGACCAGCGTGCTGGGACACCACGCACGCAAGACTCGCCAGCGCACGGAGGATCCAACGTCCGTGTTCGAACACGCAATTAGAAGCGTGGGACAGACTGCGACTGAGACGACTGGAGAGTAGACGTGTTCCTTATGAATACTATAAGTTTATAGACAATAGTGATTGTTAGGCTTTAGATTCCATTCAGTGATTAATAGTATCATTATCACCTCTTCATTGCATCTGTGTAACGTACCATGATGTTTATTGTCAATGAAGTATTCCACTCACGGAGCTTGTTTGTAATCAGCTCTAAATAAATTGTACCTTTTGCAAATGACACGAGTTATTATTTCGTGTGGTGCAAAAGTAGGGGAGTCCTGAAATACCTGTCGGAAGCAAGTCGCTGACAGGCAGGACCCCATTTGGTGTCAGAAGTCCCTGAACCAACGTCAACAGCACCATTTGGCATTATTTATGTGTTAAAAATACCTAAAACTAACGTGAATTATTTATCATACAATGTCAGAAATAATTTTGTTTTACGAGTGAACGTTAGTGATCAACACCATTACTACGTGATAATTAATATGTTACCATTTGTGGAGCTTGAACCACAATGAAGAAAGTTTAATTTACAAGTTGTGTTATTCTACGAAAATTAATAGGAAATGTGTATGAATTTGTGGTAATGAAAATGTATACAAATATGTATTTAAATTGTCAAGCAAACCATCGTATACATTTCATTTTCTGTGATACAGCCATTAATGTCACCATTCATCACATTCATTTAGATACTTGTGCAAAATAAGTTCTTTTTGCACAAAGAAAAGATATTAAATATTAGCTACTGAACGGAAGCCTTAGAACATAGTTATACCAAGTAAGATAGAAAGTGAAGACAAGACGACAGTGACTTTCATATGACGAATCATCTTACAAATCATGACGACCCATATATACTATCATAACATTCATTCATTAACATCATTTATCATTATCTAGATCATCATTATGATTCATCAGCCGCATGAAATATGAACATGTATTTATATCATACGCATGTTTCTAAAGTATTGATGCTCTACTAAACAGAAGCATCCGTTCTGTTGTCAAGTCGATCATTTTTGTGTGTCCGGAAGACAGCGGTAGAACATCCCAAGGGCCGCATTTTCCGACAAATTAGATGAGTATATTTTCGAATTATTTTGATATTCACTATGTTAACCATGCATCTTTATTTTAAGTGAGAATGTAAATAACTAACACATAACTACAAACCATTGTGTAAACCTAGAGTGATATCATTGTGAAATAAGATAAAGCCACAAAATGGCATCATTAAATGATTGCATCCAGGCGGGCAAAGAAATAGGCCATACTGGAGAGAAATTAGAGAAATGGGCGGATCAAAAATACAAAGAAGAAATAGCTCGACAGAAGAAAGAAACAGAGAGAAAAACTGCTCTACAGAGAGAAGAAACTGCTCGACAAAGAGAAGAAACAGAGAGAAAAGCTGCTCTAGAGAGAGACGAAAAAGCACTAGAAAGGCAACATCAAAAAGAGATGAAAGAAGTCGAGGAAGCCACCAAACGAAAACAGCTAGATTTAGATCACGCCACTAAACAAAAACAGCTAGATTTAGATCAAGCCAACAAACAAGCAGAGGAAGCCACCAAACAGAAGCAGATACAGGTAGAGTCAGAAACTAAATTAAAGATGAAAGAAATGGAGATAGATTCAAACATCCAAATAGCCTCTAGTAAACAAAAGAGCCAGGAAGAACAAAATAAGTTTAGTAAATATAAAGGCCTGATCAAACCATATAGCGTAGGCGATTCAATCTCAGCTTGGACTGAGAATATAGAGTTTCAACTTAAGACTCAGAAAATACCTTTGGATGACTGGGCAATGATCTACATGAGAAATCTCAGTGGGGAGCCATTAAAGGTTATAGAATCAATACCTACAGAACTAAGGAATAATTATCAGTACATCCACGATAGGATTATGCAACATTTCCTTCTGGATGCCACTGGGTATCAAATTCAGTTTTCCCAAATAAAACCAAAGCCAACTGAAACCTTCCTAGATTACATCTCTAACGTGCAAAGTACATTTAATAAATGGATCAAGGCAGCGAAAGTGGGCAAAAACTTTGATAAATTACAAGATCTCGTGGTAATGGATAAGGTGATATCCACAGTCCCTACCCCTTTTGCGAAGTTTCTCCAACAATCAGATATCGAATCCATTGAGCAACTAGAAAAATGGGGGGTCAGCATATTTTTCTTCTAATCGTGACATATTTAAGTCCACAACACATGATACAGAGATCACTGCTTTTGTTAAGAACGTACCTAGTCGATCTTATAATCAGAAAGAGTATCATAAGAAAGACAAACCTTTCCAGAAGCCACCACAGTGTGGATATTGTAAATTGTTTCATCCTAGCTACTCTATGTGCGACAAGAACCCGGCATATCCCTCACACTTAGAAACAGTAATAAAGAAGCAAGAAAGTAGAAGAAATTCATTTAAACGTGCTGTTAAATGTTACTTTTGTTCCAGCTATGGCCACTATAGCACCAAATGTATTGGTAGGCAACGAATGAAGGCAAATAATGCTGTGCTCATCGATACGTCATCTGACGATGATAGTGAAATTGACTCTGAACTTGTAAATGTATTACCAGAGAGCGAATGTGAAAGTGTGGCAGTAGTTACTGATATATTAGACTTTAAGAGATGTGACACATGTCACCAGTTTCATGCGGATGGTAAATAGAAATGCGGTCACGTTATACCATTTTCCAACGAAGATGCTAATGCAGCTAGTGCCTCAAGAGGTAAACTGAAGTTCTACAATGCACTGGTCAATGATCAACCATGCCATTGTTTACTGGATAGCGGCAGCACTTTACTTGGTTTAAGAAAAGAGCTGGTCAGACCAGAAGATTACACGGGTGAATTTGTCAAATGCCGTACTTTCTCTGGAACCATTGAGAAATACCCACTGGCAAAAGCGCATATTAATACCCCGTTCCTTACCGGCACATTTACTTGCGCTATCCTACAAGATCCCTGCACGGATCTGATTTTAGGCTGTTTAGCTTCATTGAAGCAATGTACTGACGGCGACATATTAGCCTGGAAACAAACAAACTTGGCTAATGCTGTAACAAGGTCAGATACTGAAACACACTATACTGACCTACAAAATGAGATGTTACAGCTGTTAACACCCAGCGGTGCAAATAACAACACTACTCGACAAGAATTTATCGAGGCACAACGCACCGATCAAACTATCGCACCTTATTTTAAATTGTTAGGTGAGCGAGCTAAAGTGACTAAAAATGCATCTTGGTATTTTAGAATATACAACGGAATTCTCATGCGTTATTACACAAATAATAACCATGAAATTCAGCAGACGGTGTTACCTGTAACATACCAACAAAATGTGCTAAAGATCGCACATGAGTTTGCTGGACATTTGGCCTATGACAAAACCAGAGCCAGAATTTTGTCACACTTCTACTGGCCTAAATTCTGTACTGATATAAAAATTTTCTGTCGGTCATGTACTATTTGTCAACATCTTGTAAGAAAGGGAAAGCATGTGACGGCCGAAGTTCAACGGTCATCATTAGCATCTAGACCATTTGAGTGTGTAGCGGTCAATATTG
Organism: Cepaea hortensis; assembly: GCA_963921405.1. Classification (NCBI taxonomy): domain Eukaryota; kingdom Metazoa; phylum Mollusca; class Gastropoda; order Stylommatophora; family Helicidae; genus Cepaea; species Cepaea hortensis. The sequence continues at coordinate 147,284,330 of OY992877.1, read as the reverse complement.
TTGGACCCCTAAATCAGGTGTCGAGCAAAGGAAACCGATTCATACTTACTCTCGTGGATCTATGTACCAGGTGGATCGAAGCTATTCCACTAAAATACATCACCTCCAAAGATGTGGCAAATGTATTTTTGCACTTATTTTGTCGTTTTGGCTTTCCGCGAACTATTCTATCAGATCGTGGAACACAATTTATTTCGGCTGCTACGCAAGCCTTAACAAAATTGTTAGGGATAGAACAGCATTTCTGTACCCCATACCACCCAATGAGCAACGGGATCATAGAAAAAATTAACGGGGATCTCAAACACATACTGGCGAAAGTAACAGCAGAAAGCCCATCTGATTGGGACACGCTATTGCCAGCAGTGCTATTTGCCCATCGAGAAATTCCGCACTCGAGTACGGGTTTCTCACCTTTTGAATTAGTGTATGGGGCGAACCCTCGAGGACCCCTAACAATTTACCATCAGCTAATCACTAGCTTACCAGAAAACCCAACATCAGTAACACTGTATGAGATGGTAACAGAGACACACGATAGAATAATGAAAGCGTGTGTAATAGCCAAATCATCTTTGGAGAGGAAAGAACAGATGTACCGTGACTATGCAAATAAAGGTGCTAAAACAATACACCTTGAACCTAATCAGAAGGTTCTGCTTTTACTACCAGATAAACGTAATTTGTTACTAACATCGTGGCAAGGGCCATTCAACATTGAACGGAAAATATCAGATGTCGATTATGAAATATCGATAAAAAGAAAATTAAAGATATTTCATATCAACATGCTGAAACCATACTTCTCACGACAAGAGCTACCGACAGACGAACAAGATGCACCCACACCAATTAATCGGACGACAGACGTACACAACACAACTACACTAGCTAGGGCGCCGCAGGACAACGACATCGCAAACACACTTAGCCAGGTAACAGCACACACAGCTAGTACAACAACAGTACTGAACGAGACAGATGACGACGGAATAGAACTACCAGTCCCTACAGTAGACACGACTGGGACCATTGAGAGCATACGGATAGAAAGCAAACTTACAGACGAGCAACGACGACAGATGATAGAATTAGTGACGGAGTACAAAGACATTTTCTCCGACATCCCAGGAAAGACAGACAGAATAGAGCACTCCATTCTGACTGATAACACCCCAATCAAGTGTCGACCTTATTCCATCCCACTAAATTATAGGGCTAATCTCGACAAAGAACTACTATCTCTTGAGTCGAGTGGAATAATTCAGAAATCTCAGTCAGAATATTCTTTCCCTATCGTCCTTGTCACCAAAAAGGACTCAACAATTCGACTCTGCGTTGATTATCGACGTTTGAACAGAGTGACCAAAATTGATGCTGAACCAATCCCAGCATGCGAGGATTTGATCCTTGATATGTCTACATCTCACATCTTTTCCAAACTCGACCTCACGAAAGGATATTGGCAGGTCCCGATGCAAGAAAATTCAATTCCTTTAACAGCTTTTTCCACACCTTTAGGTCTCTATGAGTGGCGATTTCTTCCTTTTGGCCTTCGTAATGCTCCAGCCACTTTTGTCCGTCTAACTAGGGATCTTCTTCACGGGGTGACAAATACTTCTACATACATAGATGACATATGTATCCATACTGTAGACTGGACATCACACCTACAGAAACTACGACATGTCTTAGATAGGTTGCAATTATTCGGACTTACAGTCAAACCCACTAAAGTAGAGTTGGGCATGGAAGAAATTGACTTCCTAGGCCATACCATCTGCAGGGGCCAACTCAGAACAGATGAGAAGATTGTGACCAAGATTCCCAATTTGACTATGCCAACGACCAAGAAACAGGTCCGAAGTCTACTTGGTCTTGTGAATTATTATAGTAAATTTATTCCTAATCTGGCGGAAATCACCAGTGTTTTTTCCAATATTTTGAAAGCTTCGGCAAAAATTGATATTTAAGATGCACGGTTAATTAGTGCATTATCAAAATTGAAATATTTATTCAGCATTCCACTTATTTTGCGTTTGCCTAACCAAAATCTTACCTACTTTTTACGTACAGGCGCAAGTGCTATTTCCATATCGGGAGTCCTAGGCCAGTTTTACGAAGGGAAGTTCCACCCAGTAATGTACGTAAGTTTTAAGATCAGCCCAGCTGAATCAAGATACTCAGCATCCGAGTTGGAGGGCCTCAGCTTAATCTATTGTGTTAGAAAACTTCATAGGTTTCTGGCAGGAGCACAGTTTGTGATCCAGACCGACAATTCTCCGCTTTCTGTGATGCAGTCTGGCATTCCCCATAACAATAGGGTCTACAGATGGGCTTTGATACTGCAGAACTATGCCTTTACCATCCAGCATTTAAAGGGGAGTTTGAACTCTTTGGCAGACACTTTGAGTCGACCGTCAAACATTGAAATACCTGAGGTACAGGAAGAGATCGACCAGAGATCACCAGTGACACTGTAATTGCTAATTACATCAGTGCCGTATGTGGTGAAAAAGTTACACTGTAAGTGCGTTATCATCGCCAAGCGTGTAAACTGTGTAAAAATAACAGTGCCATTATGAGTGAAACAAACAGACGCATAAGTAGTATGTCTACATCGCTAGCACATATATAAGCCATATTTACATTGAAGTGTTAGATGTGAACCTACATAGATTAGTAGGGAACTATATATATAAAAACTATCCAGGAAGGAGAGCATATAAGACTTTGGCTAAATGAACTATGTTATGAAAATAGTCTACAAAGAACAGTGCTCCATCATCACACCGGAAAGGACGACATTAGTTTAGTGTAATTATATATAAACGTAATTGTGATATGTATATAACATTGTTTTATAAACAGTACGCATAACTTCATTTTTGTATTAATAATTGAATTGCAAAATGTTCAAGTGCATATATAACTTTATTTATGTCATTTGATAATAATAAGTCACCTACATCTAGTTAAGAACCCATTTAAGTTAACACCTATATTAGAAATGCAATTATTAGATATTACTGTACTTTATTACCGTGCAAACATAATCATGTATAAATTCATTTATTTAATATATCATTTCTAAACTAACCCAACCATTTAGGAATTAACATCATTTCATGTACCAATAACACTTGAAGGTAACTAACCCATTTTGCTTAAATGTAATTAATTAGTTAGATTATTTCCCTTAGGATAAATTTAGAACACCACACCAAATTACATCAGTTAGTTACATTAGTTAGTATTACAGGATCGGTAACAAACCATCCTCACAAACTTGTATATTTTGTATAGGCAGGACCCCATTTGCATAGGGAGGACACGTGCAAAGAAACGGCACAGTCATTTGGCGTGAAAACTTGTATAATTCAGCCAATCATTTAGTGTAAATATGTAATGTTCATTTACTTGATATTATGAACCATATTTTAATGACGAATGAATGTTTTAACATAACGATGGTATGAAAGTGAACGAAAGATGGGTAAATGAGAGGAGAGAATGAATACAATAGTAAACATTGAAAGAGAGAGAGAGAAAGAGAGAGAGGTAGCGGAAATTTTTTTTGGTTCACCTCTTAAAACGTCTTGTTGTGACTTGTCTGTGTCAATCTTTTTTTTTTTTTTTTTTTAGGGTTTGGCGGTCATCCCAGACTAGCTGGTTCCCCGCCTCCCCTGTTTTTGGCGTGGACCCTTAGTCCCACTGTGAGCTATTGCCCACAGTGGTCCACCGGGCCCACATTTAAAGTGATGCTAATGTGAGGGTTTTTTTTTTTTTTTTTTGATCACCCGGCCCCCGACCAGGCCAGGCGCACTACTGCGGGGGATGCAGCAAATGCGCCTGATCTTAGCCAAGGAACCGAGATTGATCATCCCGGCCTCCGACCAGACCAAGGGCACTACTGGAGGCCAGCAAATACACTTGATCTTAGCCAAAAGGCCGAGAAGCGATGTCTGTGTCAATCTGTGTAACCAATGTGTTGTCAAGTTTTAAGTGTGTTACTGCAATACTTTAGTAGTAGTAAATAGAGAAAATACTTTGAGCATCTTGAAACGGAATTGTGGTCATAAATAAGAATAACAGACATTTGTAGCGACAATAAACCGATTTACGGTGCTCAAAGGAATACACACATGTAGAATAGAAACGCATACACATGTTAGCAAATTAAGTACACTGTAGTTTATTAGAAAACACACAAACAAACAGGAAAACGAACACATAAAAGTTGCATACACCATTTGTTTCTAAGAACAGTAACTCAAATCAGGGGACACAATAACTTCTTAAAAACCGTAATGTAACATTGAAAATATTTCTTCACAAGCGGAAGCTAGAAGGTGAAGAGTAGAACTTAATGTATACGAGTTGGGGTTGATATTATTGGGAACATGAACATTCAATGCTCATGTCTTGTACTCATAACAGAGTCAACTTATATTGGGTTGTCATTTTGGGCAATATGAGGACAGGTCAAAAGACATAAGTCAACGGACAGAAGTCAAAAGACATAGGGTCATAAGACGGAAGTCAGGACATAAGTCATAAGACAACGGTTCTGGATCAAAACAATTCCCAAGAAGATCTATAACCAACTGTACTGATACGATGGGCTACTCAATTAGCCGAGTGAATTAATAGGACAGTGTGAATAAGGAAGGAAGAGAGTTTGTTCTATCCCCAGAAGAGAGATTTACAACTTATAAGATCTTTGACAAAATTGGACAGCCAATTTTTTTTGTGACCATACAACGTGTTACAAGCAATGAGTTAAAAGGTTGCAACACTCCACGGAGAGGAGAAGAGCCTGTCAAAGATCTAAATAAGAGTTTACAGAGTTAAGAAGATAAGTAATAAAGCTAAGACAGAGACTATTAAAGGACACCAGACAGGAGAGATACCAGCGCTATAAATAGCTTCACAACGGGACACACTTGTGTCAACCAAGAGGGCATTGAGTGCAAGTGAGCGAGGGTTTCCCAAAACACTAGGAAACTAACCGCCTCGACGAGTAACCATGGAGTACTGGTTACTCGAGTTAACTGACCAGCGTGCTGGGACACCACGCACGCAAGACTCGCCAGCGCACGGAGGATCCAACGTCCGTGTTCGAACACGCAATTAGAAGCGTGGGACAGACTGCGACTGAGACGACTGGAGAGTAGACGTGTTCCTTATGAATACTATAAGTTTATAGACAATAGTGATTGTTAGGCTTTAGATTCCATTCAGTGATTAATAGTATCATTATCACCTCTTCATTGCATCTGTGTAACGTACCATGATGTTTATTGTCAATGAAGTATTCCGCTCGCGGAGCTTGTTTGTAATCAGCTCTAAATAAATTGTACCTTTTGCAAATGACACGAGTTATTATTTTGTGTGGTGCAAAAGTAGGGGAGTCCTGAAATACCTGTCGGAAGCAAGTCGCTGACATGGACCAGGAGATCTATTAACCTGCATTACTTATAGGTGTCTGCCCAAATAGTTTCTGTGTTATTAATCTTGAGTAGTCTGTAGCTTATTGTTGTCAGTGTTAAAACAATTTTTAATATTTGACCTTTGCACGACATTACAATCATCCCCAGCTGCCATTGGCTGTTTGGGATTTTACTAGGCAATTATACATTCAGTAGTTTGCCATTGCTTTCTGAACACGAAATCAATGTTTAAGCCCAACCAACCAGGGTGTGGAACAAGCCCACTACCCCACTGTAAACACACAGGAGGTTGAAATGCAAGTATAAGTGTATAACTTCACTATGAACATGTGAAAGCCCATAAATGGAGTCATGGGCTCTCGGAAGAGAAATGCAGATATCTTGTGAACTACATTAACTGTTAGTAAATGACAGTTTGTGTTGTGTCACACTTGTTTATAGGTAACTTGTCATGTGATTTAACTGTTCACAAATGCTTGCTATTTACATGTAGCTTAACTTGATTGAAATCACTTATCATGTTACTATTGTAGACAAAATGTGAATAAGATAAAATGTGTGAGATGGTTGTCAGTTTTCAGTCTATCCATGAATGGAGTGGAAACAATGCTGTTGTTGCAGGTGTTCTGATGCTGACCATTTTGCAAGAAATTAACCCGGACTTAACCAAAGCCTCTTGGGTTGGATCTATTTTTGTGTGTGCTATGTGCTTGTCAGGTGAGAAGCTGTATAACATGTTATTGCGCGCGTGTGTGTGTGTGAGAGAGAGAGAGAGAGAGAGAGAGAGAGAGAGAGAGAGAGAGAGAGAGAGAGAGAGAGAGAGAATGAACAAACTAATGAACTTTAGTTTCAAGTGGTTAAACAATGGGCATGCATCAGTATCATGTGCCGTGCCATATGACAAAATGTTTGTCCACAGTCTTGGTCCTTGGTGTTCTAGATTGATTCTGTTGGTGATATTCCTCTGTGTCACTGTCATAACCATCCAGCATAATTACTATCATTTTGCTTCTGCCTCTTCTACCTCTGATCTTTCACTTTTTTGTATGAGTCTGGGTCAACGACATAGATGTACTGACTGGGGAAAAAGAACTTCTGGGGATTAGCCCTCTGCCACTGTGAAAGCAACTACTAAATAACATACATGGGAATCTGACTTCTGGTCCCCAATATGGCGGTTAGGCATTGAACCATTAAGTTTTCTGATGTGTTTGTGCTTGTGGTTACAGTTTGCATTCACATTTTCCTCATGTTGGACTGGTAGTACATGGTTCCATCACCCTGCTACTGAGTGAGTGCGTGGCGCGACACTGTCAGCTGTGAGATTCGTGCGGAATACTTTTACATCTGTCCGCTGTTGTTTGTACAGTGAACTGCATGTTCAGAACAATGGCCGGTTGTTGCTGAATTGACTGGTTTGCTTTTTCGGTTAACAAGAGCATTTTTCAGGATACTCCTGGGCAGTGTTGCCATTTTGACGCTTTTCGCACCAAATTTAGTTCGTTTTCAAGTCATTTAGTGCCAAAAGTGTGCATTTAGTGCGGCCGTGCGAATTTGGTGCTTCACAATATTTTTTGGTGCATTTTGGTGCTTTTCTGTGGTGGGTAAAAATTACTTCAAAAATCATTTTGGGAACACTAAAAATCATTTTGGGAACACTAAAAAGCCGAATTTGAACTGAAGCGAGGGAGTAAAACAGTCTTAGTACATTACTACGCAATATTCACGTAATTTAACTCCCTTTAAAACCATTTAGTTGATGTGAGTGACTGCAACGCGCAGGCAATATGCAATGCGTCGAAAGATTGTTTAAACAAGAATGGACTTGAGTTGCAAAGACTAGTTGCACTCGGCACTGACAATGCATCTGTCATGACAGGTGTAAACAATGGAGTGTATACAAAATTAAAATCCGAAGTTCCACATCTGGTACTAGTTAGGTGTGTATGTCATTCCCTTCAGCTGGCAGTGTCACAGGCTGCAGCTGCTTGTCTGCCCAGGAACATAGAGTTCATGATTAGAGAAACATATGACAGGTTTTCTCACTCAAGTCTTCATCAAGCAAAGTACAGGGAGCTGTTTGCTTCAATAAATGATGGACAACATCTGCTGAAGGTTGTTCAATTAAGCCAGACATGATGGATGTTCATTCAATCTGCCATTGTCAGAATATTGCAGCAGTGGGTCGAGCTCAGAACTCATTTTGATATAGCAAAAGTCAACGAGCGCTGTTATACAGCAGAACGTCTAAATTCTATGATTAGCGACATGAAAAACTGCGTATCTCATATTTATCAAGCATATTCTCGGAGAAGTTCAAAGTGTGAATAAGAAATTTGAAGTAGATATACAGGATCCAACAAAACCCAGTGATCTTGTCCAACTTACTTATTCTATTAGTTCAAAGATTGCTATTCCTGAGAAAAAAATAACAGAAAGTGATGCTATTCAAGATTATTTAGATCCTAATCCCAATCTAGGTTATGAGTTTGAGAAATAAATAGCAGACTACCAGTTTCCTGATGAGAAAGAAATTCATGGAAGGTGCATCCAGTTTTTAATAGAGTCGTTGACACAGCTGCTTTTACGTTTGTCCAATAACGTTCAAGTGTTGCAGTCCGTGTCATGTCTTAGTGGAAGTGAATGTCTACAGCCAGTGACGCCCTGTATATTGGATCTTGCTAAAATGTTTGTAGAAGATGCAGCTACTCTCACCCGCATCGATTTCCAGTGGAGAAAACTTCATCATATGCAGTGGACACAGACCACTGACATACTTGGACTGTGGGCAGAAATAGCCTCATACAGGGATGCCACCGGTGAAAATTCTTTCCAAGATCTTACAGATTTAGCTTTAACTGTGCTCATTTTACCTCATTCTAATGTGGATGTGGAGCGTATTTTCAGTCAGATGGGAGTCATAAAATCAAAATTGCGGAACAGACTGAGCATCAAGTGTTTGATAGCTGTTTTGACTATTAGATATGGAATGAAAAGATAAGATATGGCAAATTCTGTCATGATTAAAAACTACCTAAGGATTTTCTACGAAAAGTTGGATCACAGGAGGCATATACACGTTTCTTTCAATCATCATCATCATCATCATCATCATCATCATCATCGCAGGAGCAAACACAGCAGGAAATAGCTATAGAAACTGAAGAGGAGCTGTCTGACTGGGATTTAGCAGATCTGGAATAAACTTCATTCTAATATTCAGTGATAATAATAAATTATAATGTGCTACTTTATAACATTTTGAATGAATACGGCCAATGATTGTTTTAGTGCTTTCCCAAAAAATATTATTGCAATTTAGTGCTTTTCTGGCTCGAGAGTAGTTCTGATTGGGATTTGGTGGTTCTGTAATAAACTTCATTGTAATATGAAGTGATAATAATAAATTATAATGTGCTACCTTGTTACATTTGTAATAAAAACAGTTGGTGCTTTTCTTTTGGTGCTTTCCAAAAATTTTGGTGCCGTTTGGTGCTTTTTTGGGTCGATTTTGGTGCTTTTTCATCAAAGGGAGATGGCAACACTGCTCCTGGGAATTGTCGCTAGAGCTATGGAGTTTGTGCTTTGTGCTGCACTTTCGGCAGGTCGCCCTGTGGACAGAGATCAAGCATTGTGGGATAAAACCTGGGTCAATGAAGTCTTTCTGGTGACTGCCGATTCCATCGACGATGAACTGTATTTTTCGAGGAAGACTTTTATGCACAGTTTACTATACCTGTGCGGGCTGTTGGCTTGCCGAGACTCCTGTCTGTTCCACTTTTTACATTGGGCAGTGAGGAGAATTTTGTGATATTCACTGGTGCAGGAATGGAGCATAACCCTTTGCTGTGAAGTTCGAACCACGACTAACTAACTAACTAACATACATGGGAGTCTCCGTGGTGAAGTGTTTACACCACCTGCCTTCACACTCCGAAGGTTTGGGTTAAATTCCAGGCTACATCATTCGGTTCATGAGTGCAATTTTCTTGGGGGTCATCATTGGAGCTATGGAGTTTGTGCTCTGTGCGACGCTTTCGGCATGTCACTCTGCAGAAAGACACTGAGCCATACAGGATGAAACCCTGTGCAAGGAACTCATGCCTTTTCAACCCCTTTTTAAATAACATAAATAACATACATGAACGTAATAACAACCATTCTGATATGATATGTATATCTGAACAGGTCCATTTGTTGAAGTTGCCTTAAAACAATTTGGTGCTAGGGTTACTGTGTTCTGTGCTGGTATCCTTTTAACTGCAGGATTTGTTGGGGCTTCCTTTGCAACCAGTATCTCAGAGCTTATTTTAACCCATGGCGTTATAGCAGGTGAGATTATGCTCTTCAGATGTGTAAATCTTATGGGGGAATTGATAGTTATATAAAAGAAAATGTTTCCCGAAATCAATATTTAAAATGTAGAAAATCTGCATGGGATTATTTCATTAACATCATTTCATTTTCATAACTGAAAATATATTTGAAATGGTGTTAGTTGTTTCAGTCAGTGGCTTGGGCAGGGGAATGACTTCGTGAAATAGAGGTTGTAGCAGAACCTTTTAATGGGAGAAATTAGGAATAGCAATTTAGAGCCTCAGTTTTGGGGAAATTTCTGGAAACTGAAGAAAAAATGTGAAAAACTTTAAAATGTGTGGAGTTGAAATGGGAAATTCAAAATAAAAGTGAATGTGACTATAAGGGATATTTATAGGCTATAGTCATTCATTCAAGTGTATTTGGTCATTTCTGATAAACTGTGAGTCTGTGATTTATCAATCATCCATTTTTCCTTTGTGTTAGAAGAATTCACAGTGAGTTCAGACTACAGTTAACCATGCCTGATTGCCCATTCCAACTCAAGATATAAAAAGGTATAAAAATTAGCTATCATTTGGGAACAATAACAATTATACAGATGCATACTGTAATAGGACATAGATGTGTCGAGTATGGGAGAGAGTGCTTGGCGTTCACATGTACATTGAAAAAGTATCAAGAATTTGCTTCAGTGCAAAACACCAGCATCAAGACTTTTATTTTAGTAGAAGTAATAAAGCAATAAGAATATTATTAGAGATTACGGTTGCATAGTTTTTGTTACAATTTGTATGGTTTTTGTCAAACCCAGCTTTGTATTACTATATATTTGCCTAATAGGCATTCATGTCTCTCCACAGATCTCAGTCCTTGTGCTCTGGATCAGTTCTATTTATGATATTCCTCCCTGCCATGGTTGTAGAACATCAAACATAATTTCTCTGAATCTTCCTCTGATCCTTCTACTGCTGATCTTTCCTGTTGTCACAATGTTCTCCAGCACCTCTCTACTCAGTATATTATTAAAGACCACATTAAAGAACACCACGTGTCACTTTCTAATATTTATAGTTTCTTATAGTTATGTACAAGGGTGAGTCCATAAGTAAGTCACACAGTTCTGTAGGATGGCAGGTAAATGTAGTTGGTGTTTTCTACAGGTGTCATTAGGTGACAGCAACATCGAACTTTATATTCCAGTTCGCCAGGTAGCGAATGCACAGCCCATAAACAAAATGGCGACTGTACTTACAGAGTGTACAACCTAAGAGCAACATGCTGTTGTGCGTTTATTGTGGGCAAACGGACTGCCTGCAATGGACATTCATAAGGAAATGCTTCCTGTTTATGCTGACATATGTTTGTCTCATAAAGCGGTGTATAGCTGGGTAGAAATTTTTTCTCAAGGTTGCTCTAAAATTGTTGATGAAATCCAATCTGGTCGTCCTGTTGAGATTGCAACAGAACCACCCATGCAGCGGGTGGAGGAGATGATTAGAGGTGACAGGCGAGTAACGATAGACTCTATGGCATCTGCAATAGGGTGCTCACATGGTTCAGTATACAGCATAATGCATGATCGATTGAAGTTTAAGAATGTGTGCTCAAGGTGGGCACCCAAACAATGCCAGACCACATACGGCTCGATTAACTCAGGAGAAAATTAACCAACTAAGGTGGGAAGTTCTGGAACATCCACCTTACAGCCCCAACTTAGCCCCTAGCGATTTCCACCTTTTTGGTCCACTGAAAACCCACCTTGCGGGAGACATTTTGCGAATGATGCCGAAGTTGAATGTGAAGTGAAAACATGGTTTAGAAAACAGAGCATGCAATTCTATGCAGCCGGTTAGGGAGGACTAATAAAAACGATGGGATAAGTGCATCAATGTTGGTGGAAATTATGTTGAGAAATAAAGGGACAATATATGTATACAAATAAATTGGTTTCAAGTTGTTATCATATTTAGTTATTTTTCTACAGCCATTTGTGACTTACTTATTGACTTCCCCTCGTATAATATTCTACTTTATTAGCTTCTTCCAGGCTAATTAATTTTTATTTGTAATTAATATTACTTTGCCGGCTTCCTGGCCTAGAGGTTAGCGACTTTTCTCTGTAATCTCGTATACTCTCGTAAGTAACGTGACGACGGTGAGAATCAGCAGTGGTTCGATTCGCGTCCATAACTTACGGGGTATATGAGCCGGCCGCTCAGAAAGCAATGGCAAACTACTGAGCGTAATCTTGCAAAGAAATCAACAATAAGCTGAAAGATGCTGATGTTGACAGCAATGTCCTGTAAAGGATATGCCCAAAAAAAAAAATTTTTTTTTAAAAAATAGTTACTTTGGCAGGCCAAGGTATTTGCAACATCCTTCTGAGAAACCACATCTGTGCTGCTTCCAAGCGCTTCCTAATGTGTTCATTCCATATTAATACCACTACCACACAGCAGGACAGGTCCTATATAACACTTTAGTACTCATTTTCTGACATGTCAATGCAGTGATGATTATCTGAACTTAACTGACATAGTTTTTAACAGTTTGGCTCAGGCACCAACCTAATCTTTTTAAATGAGTACCAGGTTAATTTTCAGAATTTTCTGGAAATGGTCTGCAAAGAAAAAGTGGCATGACCTAGTATTTGTGTGAGCCTAAAACTTTACATCCAATGGTATCTGTGGTTTAGGGGTTAGTGAAGCGCAGTTTTACAGTTTTCCAACATGCAGAGTCAAGGGTTCAAAATCAGTCACTGGCGATTTAGAAGCACACTGCTGTGCATTGATTTAAATCGAAAGAGGGTATTAGTCATTCAGAAAGCAATGGAAAACTATTGAATGTAATTTCCTAGTTAATCACATACAACCAATAAATGCTGGGGTTGATTGCAGTGTCCTGAACAGGACATTTAACTAACTTAGCAATGGTGATGCCTGACTTAGGATTACCTTACCTTAAAAACAAAAAGGTGCTACAGGGTAAAAGGGTCAACTTCATTGCAGCAGCTATTAATATAGCTTGGTCTTTCTTTGCAGAGCACTTAACTGCCTGCCGAAAGCGTCTCAAGGGGCTTGGCAATAACCCATAGAGGTCTCTGAAAAATATTTCACTTGTGAACCAAATGATGAAGTCTGAATACAAACCCAAGGTCTTCTGAGCACAAGACAGATGACTTAATCACTTCACCAAAGAGACCTCCTACCTTATCCATTGCCCCCTTTTGTTTGGTATAGAATTGTATACATGGGTCCATGAGTTTGTATTTAGTTGATTGACTACTGAAGTCTTATGTGTTTGTCATCAACAGGTGTAGGGGCTGGCTTTGTTGTCAACCCTGTATCTGTGTCAGTGGGACAGTACTTCTACCGATATAGAGGGCTAGCCTGTGGCTTGTTGGCTACAGGTGCTGGAGCAGGCATGCTGACAGGTGGGGCATTTATCTCCGTCTTGCTGGATCAGTACGGCCTCAGTGGCACATATTTGATTTGGGGAGGAATGCTATCTCATACTGCAGTGTTAGGTCTGTTACTGAGGCCATCACCAGAGGAGAGGTTGAGGGCTCTTGAACGAAACATTGTTGCTACAGAGTCTTACCATGGATTCATCTATCGGTCCAATGCTGCCAGCGGTTTCAACAGCTTCTTTTGCAGTCCCAACCAAAGCATGTTAAGTGGTATAGATAAGATTGGTCATGCAAAGAGGACAATAGGACCTCAACATTTAAGTATTGACAACAGTGGAGATCCAGAGACTCACTTGCTGAAAACTGATCGTTGCTGTGAAGCTACTCATACCACAGAAGCTGAAATAACCAATCAGATCCTGCCATTGCCTAAAGTAGCTACTTCTCATCAGCAAAAGTTTGGCCAGGATCATGTCTTGCAGGATCTGCAGCAAACATCTTTAAACAACAGCCTGACTTCTATGCCAAGAGCTGACAATCCTCATATGGTTTCAACACTCAGTCACAACACCTTAATAAAGAATGCTTCAAAGACACCACTTTACAGCAGTGCCTACATTCTGACAGCATCAGATCCTGGATACACCAGTGTTACCCCTAATCATTTCTCCCCCATATCTAGAAGTGCTCATGGCTTAGATAAAAGTATCAAAGGAAGGCGATTTACAAGACATAGCATTTTAAGTGAGGTTACTTGTGGGGACCAAGAGTTCTCTATAAACAAGCCTACTTTTTATTCCAATCATTCTGTGATACCAAATCGATCACACCCAAGATCTCTTGGCTCCAGCTGGTGCAGTCGGTTCAGCAAAAGTCTGGGTTTAGGGATCCGACAGTACACATCATTATCTGCCACACCAAAAGCTTACAGTCCTCCAGCTATCCTATCGTGCAGTCAGCACACCTTGACTAGCAATCTGCATGATTCTACCAGTTTTTGCAATACCCACATCGCTACAATACCAAACTTAACTCACGCCAATGATATCCTTACCTCCAGGCCCACGTCACCTGCAAGCATTCATGGATCTTTAGCACAAAGAATTCAGCGTCATCGTATGTCTCTGGCCTCTCTTTCTCAACACACCTCATTAAGTCGCAGCAGTGTTCCACTTTCATACCGTGGCAGTATTCACCATTCTTGTGCTGGAGAGATGGACACTGAATCCATAACATCAGCTTTAATTACTCAGCTGCGACCCAGAGACAACATGATACAAAAATATCCAGTAGGCACGAAGAGTATTTCCAATTTTATGGGCAGTATAGGAAGCATTCCAACAGCACTGGCCATTGTTAAAGATGATGTGGTCAGGTATGAAACATACAGCACAGCTGGAATTCCAGAACAGGTAATTTGTTTTCTTCTCTTTTAGCATTAACAGATTCAGTGCCAAACAAAAGATAGGTTTGGACCAAACAAAAATGAGTGATGGAAAGTGGGAGTGTGTCACAGCTATGACTAAAGAATTGTTAATATTGTAGCAGACTAGTTGTATTATATATCAAATTAAAGGGGGTTGCATAGGGACAACTACTATGTATAAACCCATGGCAGATACAGGAAGTCATTTAAGACAATTAATCATCCCATGGCAGTTAATTGGTTAAAAAATATGAAAAGTGTAAGTTATCATTATCTTCCACTTTTGCCGTCAGGCGTCGTGGGGAGTAATAGTTGATGTTCCAGCACCTGATTGGTGGCCCTGGATAATGTCATTCTTTGTGACTGTACATTCATTGTCTTTGATTTTGTCAATCCATTTTCTTCTCGGGTGCCTTCTTTGTTTCGTTTCAAATTTTATTTGGGATAGCTTCAGTGTTCGTAACTGATGGTGTTACATTCTATAAAGATGACCAAACCATTTGAGCTTCTGCCTTTCAATGTATGTGGTACAAAGTATTGATCCCACTGTCTGTCTAATAACATAATTTTGTATTTGGTCTTAGATGGTTAAACTGGCAGCTCTTCTTGGACATTTCATCTTGCAGGTGTTAATTTTGCATGCGAATGATTTTGATTAATTTTGCATGTGAATGATTTTGATAATGTCCAATTTTGACACTGGTAGCATAGGGTAAGTATGGATATGCTGTTTATTATCTGTCATTTTGCGGATATAGTAACATGTTAGTTAACTTTTGAAATTTCTGTTTTTAACTTTGTAAATGATTTTGTCCTGTAGTTTTATGTCATGGTTTGTGTTGCCCATTTTCACTACAGTTCTCTGGTCCCAGAACTTTCAACTGCTAAGCATCAATATACTGTAAATGCCATCCATATCTTTTGATAATGAGTTTCACATGTGTGTTTCAAATACTAACTGTCATTAATAATATATAATTGTACCATTTATGACTTACTAGTCAAAGATTCACGGCATGTCTTGATGTAGTGTAGATACAACATGTTTTTACCTAATGAATGTTGAAAGATTTGCTGTTAAAACAATATACGTACACCTGTTGTTTGTTAATTGTGACTTTAATAAGCCATATTTCCAACTATATATGAATGGAACAGTCACATAACTTTCTTAATTAGTGACTTGGAAGTCATCAAAGCAGCTTCCTGAGATGGCTCTAAGTTGAGGAAGGAAATTTCAGTAAGGAAGGAAGTTAGTCATCTGATCTCTTAGAATTATTACAGTATTTCATATTTGTAAAGTATTGTGTTTCATGGGTGCAGTAGTATGCAGTAGCTAGCACACTTGCTTGCTGGCCTGAAGTTCAAGGGTTTGAATTTGCTTCAAAGTAGATTTTTATAACTGACAAGGGCTCCCAGGTTGACCCAGTCTAAAATGGGTGTATATTACCCCTAGAGTGTCGATTGGCAGTCAAAAACATAAGGAGGCCAGCAACATATGCCCAATATATTTAGTGACGTGTAAAGAGGATCCTTTACTTACTTTACTTATAGCATTTCATTTCCTCATGGCAAGGCCTGCAGTGTTTATTTATCTTTTATTTATCGAAGCATACATGGACATGTTTAAATGTGCTCATTTACAATTGGGAAAAGATTTCTTCTACTTTTCATGTGTTTAATGCTTTCAGTTTGTTCTTTTTCCTCTTCTTGTTATTGGAGTTGTTCTTTATCTGCCACTGTCTTAGTAAGTAAGCAAACTAATCACCTCACTACCACATTTATCCAGTGTCTAAAAACTGGGCACCAAATACTTCTCTGAGATGGAATGTTGGTTAGGAATAAATCTGGTCACTCCACCTCATAATTCCTTTCTTTAATTTTAGTGTATGTCATAGAAGCCAACGTGGCCGAAAGGATGAGAGCACAGCCTCTCAAACTTCCGGTGTGCTGATAGTGAGGTAGGGGAATCACTCCCTTCACCAGCATTAAGTTGGACTTATATTGACTTCTCGTTCAGAAAGCACTGGCAAACTATTGAATGTAATATTGCCACAAAAAAAATCAACAAGGAGTTGATCACAATGTCCTGCAAAGAACATGCAACATAATATATGCCACAGTCTATTTCTGGACACTATTCGCAGAACATGCAACATAATATATATCACAGTCTATTTCTGGATACTATTGGCAGAACATGCAACATAATATATGTCACAGTCTATTTCTGGACACTATTGGCAGAACATGCAACATAATATATGTCACAGTCTATTTCTGGATACTATTGGCAGAACATGCAACATAATATATGTCACAGTCTATTTCTTGACACTATTGGCAGAACATGCAACATAATATATGTCACAGTCTATTTCTGGACACTATTAGCAGAACATGCAACATAATATATGTTACAGTCTATTTCTGGACACTATTGGCAGAACATGCAACATAATATATGTCACAGTCTATTTCTGGACACTATTGGCAGAACATGCAACTTAATATACGTTACAGTCTATTTCTGGACACTATTGGCAGAACATGCAACATAATATGTGTCACAGTCTATTTCTGGACACACTATTGGCAGTGTCTCACGTTTGTTTTAATATTCTGTTTCTGGACACACTATTGGCAGTGTCTCACGTTTGTTTCAATATTCTTTTTCTGGACACTATTGGCAGTGTCTCACGTTTGTTTCAATATTCTGTTTCTGGACACACTATTGGCAGTGCCTCACGTTCGTTTCAATCATGTTTTTGATTGTTTAATCATAACCAGATTATATTATGTCCACAGGGTCTTAAAGGTACTGGCATCAAGGTTTTAGATTCATTGAGACTTCTAAGACAAAAACCATTTGTGATCTTCTTGTCGGTTTGTTTTTTATGGTCATTTGGTGAATCTCCAGTTATGATCTATCTGCCAGCTTATGCAGTAAGGTAAGTTAGTTTACTGTATCTTATTTAAGTAGTCATCTTCCTGCTACAGGAAATTACACAGCCCATTTATTTTATTGTCTCCATTTTTTTCATAGTATTAAATGAATCTCCTTTAAAAGTCGCTTAAAAGTCTAGAGGATGAACTTAATTGCACCGGGTTTTATCCCATAGTTCTAGGTCTCTCTCCGCAGCATGGGCTGCCAAAAGCGTCACATAAAGCACGAACTCCGCAGCTCCGACGACAACCCCCAGGAGTCTCCGAGAAAAATGCACCCGTGAACTGAAAGACTTAGTCCGGAATCGAACTCACAACCTTCAGGAATGCAAAGCCGATGGCTTGACCACTTCGCCACGGAGACTACCAAAAGTGAATCTCCTGACCCGGTACAAAAGTACCATTGCTGCAGGGACTGTGTTACAGACCTCCCTTCCTCTCTATACACACACACGTACATAATACATACGTACATGATACCACACAAACACACAAATAAAAGAGATATGGTGCTACACCCAAATGTTTATAGACAAGTCGGCACTCAAGCGGTGAAGACACACACACACACCTACTTACCTATCCACCCACCCACTCATATACATACATACCTACCTACCCACATACCTGCCTTCCGTCCTACCTACCCACATACATATATACATACCTACCTACCCACATAACTAACTACTGTCCTACCTACCCACATACATACCTACCTACCCACATACCTACTTACCGTCCTACCTACCCATCCACGGGCCCTCATACATACATGCCTCCCCCCCCCCCCAACAGAGAGAGAGAGAGAGAGAGAGCATCACCCTGCTAAATAGCATTGACATTCATGAATCGCCACAGATATAGATCCTTGGTGTTCTGTATTGCTCACACATGCACAAATATACAATGCACACACATAAATACACAATCACATTCATATACATAAGCATTCACCAATAAAACATTTACCCACATATGCATGCATCTATAAACACACACAGAAACAAATACACACATACAGACAGACACATACATATAGGACAAACACATAAGTTGTCACATCAGCTCACTCACTTGTGGTAATTACTTTAACTCTGAAGCAGCCAGTTGTCACATCAACACACTCAGCCCTAGTAATTACTTTAACAGTAAATTATTCATGTTTGTAGTCTAAAGAATTAAATAAAAATTCTGACAACAGGATTTGCTAAAGATATTCTTTTTTAGAGGTTCACTTGCCTTGAACTCAAGCATAGTCCGTACACTTGCTACTGCTTCTAGTGCACTGTACTGATTTTTGCGTATGGATTAGCTTACCCTATTATCAGTGTCACTCACCACCAGGCGAACCCACTCTGAATTCAGAGGTACTTGAGAAGTCAACATTTTAGTCCAAATTGGACTGGTGTAGGGGTTGAACCCATTACCTCAGCATCAGCACACCGGATGTTTAAGGACGTGTGGTCTTATCCATTCTGCCATGTTGACCTCCGCTAAAGAGATGCAATCATTACTTATACTTCAGAAAGAGGCAGCGGAGATGCAATTTTTGAGAATAATGTTAAGAATATGATGGAAAGAAGAAAACAAATGCATTTCGTGCTGCAGGTGTTACAAGATTCCCCCATTAAAACCATTCAAAAAGGACAAATGACATTTTTAGGGTGTACCAACAGAAGAAGTGGAATAGAGAAATAAGTTTTATGTGAGGAAAATACTAGGCAAGAGAGGCAAAGGAAGACAAATAAAGATATATGAGGAAACCTTAAACAGGTGGGCAACAAACAGGAATATAAGTTACACCAACTTTGTCTTGATCCCCAGACCAAGCACCCGAGGAAGAAGATATTTAAGAAAATGGCAGATAGTTAAAGCATAAAAACACAAAACACCTGATGCACATTGCATGCAATATATTTTTCAGTCGTGGTACAAGCCAGATACAAGCATCTATGCTCTACACAGCTATGGGTGCAGGTTCAATTCTTGGGCGCTTCTTATCTGGTCTGGTAGCCTGTGATAGCAACATAGGGCCTGCCATTCTTTACCCAGGTAATGTTTTAGTAGTAAGATAAGTTACATTTAAGCATCCTCCAGGTGCTTCACTTACTATCTAGTAAGTCTAGATATTAGTTATATAATTAGATGATCACATTAAGTTAGGAGTGATCACATTAAGTTAGGAGTGATCACATTAAGTTAGGAGTGATCACATTGAGTTAGGAGTTCAGCAGTTTCCTGTTATTTATAAAGGTTTTATGTCTTTCTCAGAAAACATAGTTGGTCCAGTTTGTTAACACTGTAACTAGGAGTTTAATTCTTTTTAAATCTGACATTGAATTTTGTATATCAGCCACCTTCAGTGGAATTATGCAGCTGTTTTGAATATAACAATGGATCTCTTTGCCCAACTGTATTTCCCTAATTAATAAGATAAATTAAACAAGCATGCCTCTTTTCTAATGAGAAAGAACTGAAGTTGATATCCCTAAGCACACCTGTGCTTATTTGGTAGTAATAGTACACTCATTGATTAAGTAAAAACGCTGACAATGGCATGAGTGCATCAGTCAAGGAGTTGATGCCAACTCCCGTTGTTGGCTATGGGAATGAAAGACTGGCCACCTATTTCTCTGTGCACTCAGGCCCACAAAATGACATTGTCCCAACACTTTACATACCTAAAGCAGTTTCTTGCTGCAGGACTTATTTTTAACAGTAACATTGCATTCCCTGATGTCTTTCTGCAAATAGCCAGTTGTGAAAATAACCGCTATGAAAAATTACCAGTGCATTAATTTCAAATAGGATGTGGTAGAGGCCACTGGGGAAGCCAGATTTTTTTTTAGTATGTTCGACCAAATGTGAAAAGTAAGAGAACATTTTACATAGTGATTGAGATTCATGGAAAGGAAAATAATCACACATCGTGTGTTTCATGAGATTGAAAGAATTAAAATTTAGAAAAAGACCTAGTTCTTATTTTACATAATTTGCTTTCAGCTAACTTTTGTGTCTTTTGCTTCTGAAATCTATGAAAGTTAAGTCAGTTGAACTCGGAGTCAGATGTATTAATACTAGAAATATCAATGTTTGGGAAACCTGTGAGGGACACTAACAGTTTATCACATGTTATTTCCTGTGCTACGTATACTATTCTTCTTCTTTTTCCCTTTATCCCCCACTAGGGCAAAGGTCCTCAATCAAATCATGCCAAGCTGTCCAGTCTTTTGCTATCTCCTGCAGCTCCCTCCATGTCCTCCTCATGTCCTCTGGTGTTTTTAGGTTTCCCACTATTTCGTTTTTGTAGATTCCAGACAAGGCAATGTCTAGTTATACTATCTTCAAGATTTCTTATTGTGTGACCTATTCCAGTACCAGCGTCTTTCCTCATCTCTGGATTCATTTGTTTGGTTCTTGTTATATTACTATCTGCATGAAGATTTGTTTTCTTTATAAAAATGTATGCATGACTTTGAATAAATTTGTGCTCAAATCTCCATGAATCTATAATAGAATTTACTGTTTATTGCAGGCTGTCTCGGTATAGCAGGGCTTCTAATTGTTCTGAGCCCTTTCATCACATCAACATTTGTGCAGCAAGTTATATTTTCATGTCTGGCTGGACTCTACACAGGATCCTTAGTGCCGCTGTCATCATTGATCGCCATTGACATGCTGGAGATTGGGAAACTCGGCACAGGTTTTGGGTTTATCAGCATGGCTCAGGGAATTGGTAGCCTTGTGGGACCACCACTAGCCAGTAAGTGTGAGATTCTTGTCATTTTTCAAAATGTATGTCAGCATGAGATATCCGTGAATTACATTAACAGGTTGTTATATATTTGTAAAACGTTGATAATAACACTGTATACATTCATGCATTTAATCAAATACAGAGATTCTAGAAAAATGGGAATGAAAAGCGAATTGATTAAAGAAATTTAAAAAAAGGCAAGTGAAATTTTTCGACCACTTTAAAAGACTTATAAAAACCATACTGGATGGTATGGTTGAAGGCAAGCGAGCAAGAGGTAAACAATGATACAAGTGTGAAGATAACTTACAGAGATGGACGAACAGCAATCTGACAGAATGTACAATCAAGGCGAAAGACAGACAGTGATGGAGATTCATTGCAGCCAACTTTCATTGTGGAGATGTTGATTGATGTATTTATTATTGCTTTCTCCTGCGGCTGCTGTCACCACCACCTTCTTTCCTCCTTCTGTTCCTCCTCTTTCTTCTTGTTCTTCTTCTTGTTCTTGTTCTTCTTCTTCTTCTTCTTCTCCTTCTTCTTCATCCTTTTCTTCTTCCTCTTCTGCTTTGTCATCTTCTTCAATTTGCTGTTATTTCAAGTATTTTCAACTTTATCATCATCACATAGTAAGTCCCATGCAAAATGTGACTCATCACAACCTGCTGGATTTATTCTCAATTTTTTGCTAGCCTCATACATTTTCATGCCTACTATGTCTTTAATGGTGTGTGTCTCCCATCGTATTAATTGACCCCTGCCTCTTCTTCCAAGAACAGTGGCTTCCATTACTGTTCTTTGTAAGCCACTGTGACATTTACTATGGCCAAGGCATTTCAATTTCTGTGACGTGATGCTGTGTATGAGACAGTTTTATTTGATGTTCAGATGTAAAATTTGAGTATTGTCTTTTTCTTGATCCACAGTATTCAGAGAATGTTTTTGTAATAAGGTTTGAAAGCCCACAGTTTTCTTCTGTAGTGATTATGAAATGGGTCCACATTCACAGTGTTGTGTTGCCACAGGAAAGATGCAGGCTCACAAAATGTTTACTTTTATGTGTTTTCTGGTGTTGTGTCATAGGCTGTTAATGCTGTTTACTATCTGCGTTGTTAGGGCCAGTCTTCTTCTGTCTTCCTTTAAACATTCCCCCTGTTGTTATGTAGCCAAGGTATTCAAGGTTTGTAACAGTTTCACTTTATCCATTGTTGATTGTCATTGTTGTTTAACATGTGGCTTTGTCTAGGACATTATCTGTGATATTTAGATAGCAGTTTTGATCTTCACTATTCCCTTTAAGAAACATAATTAACTGTTCTCATCCCATAGCACTGTCTGAGAAGACGACCTTATCATCTGCATTTCTAATTTCAGTAGTCAGATATTCACCATTTATGGGTGGATCAAAATTGTCGCAGGTTACATCATTTTTGGTATTTCTCATTATATTCTCTCTGTCAATGTTGAGGAGGTATGGTGAGAGAATGCATCAGTGTCTTTGTCCTCATTGCACCTCAGACCTGTTTGATGTTTCATCAGCTACTCTGACAGCTTCTTATGCATGTTCATGGTACAGTGTTTCAATTAAGTGAGTTAAATATTTTGGAAACCTAAAGTTTTTCATTTTTCATGTCATTCTAATATTATATTTCTTTGTTTCCATTTTGTTCTTTTTTGTTTTCATTTTAAGTGTGGTTAATGAGGCTATAAATTACCTCTTTTATTTGCATGATCTATATCTTTCCACTGTGTTTTTTCAGAGCCATGTGTTGTGATCTCTCATCCAGTTATCTTAAGTTTCATTTGTTTTCATATAAGATGGAGGGCAAGTCAGAATGCATTGAATTCTATTTCTAGTGATAAATGCACTGAATTCTGTTTATAGTGGTAAATACATTTGCCACAACCCAGATTTCATTTACTGTGTATGAATATGTTGTCAATACAGTATATTGTATGGTGTCTGTGTCAAGGGAAGGGGGTCTCTTAGAGGTGTTCTGATCAGAATTCTAGCAGACAAGGTACTTCATCATAAAGCAAGTTATGTTGCACTGTTTTGTCGAGCCTGTCTCAGTACATCCAATTTTTATAACCATTTTTTCTGATTTGCTTTCTCTAGCCTTTGACTGTCCCCAGTCAACCTACAAGGCTGCAGGCTTGTGTCTTACTTTTTATGGTCCCTCGGGAGTCTCCGTGGTGAAGTGGTCAAGCCGTCTGACTCGGGCTCCAAAGGTTGTGGGTTCTACTTCAGGCTGCATCCTTCGGTTCATGAGTGAATTTTTTCGGAGACTCCTGGGGGTCGTTGCTGGAGCCACAAAGTTTATGCTTTGTGCGACGCTTTCTGCACTGCAGAAAGAGACAGCCACATGGGATAAAACCCAGTGAAATGAAGTTGACCCTGTCGACTTTTTTAAGCGACTTTTCTTTTGTATGGCCCCTATCTCTTGACTTGTCTGAAATTGGAAACCTTGCTGTAGCTACACTACCATTGGCATAGCTTTGGGTTCATTGGTGCATGCAAGATCTCTACTGCTTCAAGGTGGAGACACAATAGAGGGGCGCTGGGTATGATTCATGTTCTGGACAGTTTGGGGTTTTGCAAAATAAGAAATAGGAAGATCGTATACTTCTGTTTTCTCCTAGGGTAGTGGATCAGATGTCTAGCTTTCTTGGGTGATAGCAAAAAAACACTAAGATGATGTTTGAGCTCTTTTAAAATCCCTCAGTATTGTGTATTTGCAAACCAAAATGGACTGAAAAGGCCACTGCTAAATGTATTTCAAAATTAGAAACCTGCACACAAAGAGAATACAGCATGTGTAACTTTGGTATAAACATATGTGAATCCTCACTAGTTTGCTGCGTTTGTGCACTGTGCTGAGATTGACCTTATGTGATCTGCATGAGGAGACTGGAGCACTTATGGGGTTTCTGTGTGCAATGAAAGTGATCCTTTGCATAACAACATTGGTCCAGGTGTATGTCCATGTGTGAGAATTATGTTCGTGCACTTTAATGTTATTCCCACCTGTCAGTCAGATATTTGCATCAGGTATATACCATGTAAGATTGTGTCACTGCACTTTACTGTTGTTCCCATCTGTCCATTATCTGCTCGTATGAGAATTGTGTTAGTGCACTTTGTTGTTATTCCTATCTATGCAGATATCTGCCCATGTGAGATTGTGTCCTCAAACATTATTGTTGTTCCCATCTGTCCAGATATCTGTCCATGTGAGATTGTGTCCTCAAACATTATTGTTGTTACCATCTGTCCGGATATCTACCCATGTGAGATTGTGTCCTCAAACATTATTGTTGTTCCCATCTGTCCGGATATCTACCCATGTGAGATTGTGTCCTCAAACATTATTGTTGTTCTCATCTGTCCAGATATCTACCCATGTGAGATTGTGTCCTCAAACATTATTGTTGTTCCCATCTGTCCGGATATCTACCCATGTGAGATTGTGTCCACGAGCTTTATTGTTGTTCCCATCTGTCCGGATATCTGTCCATGTGAGATTGTGCCCACGAACTTTATTGTTGTTCCCATCTGTCCGGATATCTGTCCATGTGAGATTGTGTCCACAAACATTATTGTTGTTCCCATCTGTCCAGATATCTGCCCATGTGAGATTGTGTCCACAAACATTATTGTTGTTACCATCTGTCCAGATATCTGTCCATGTGAGATTGTGTCCACAAACATTATTGTTGTTACCATCTGTCCGGATATCTGTCCATGTGAGATTGTGTCCACAAACATTATTGTTGTTACCATCTGTCCAGATATCTGTCCATGTGAGATTGTGTCCACAAACATTATTATTGTTACCATCTGTCCGGATATCTGTCCATGTGAGATTGTGTCCACAAACATTATTGTTGTTACCATCTGTCCAGATATCTGTCCATGTAAGATTGTGCCCATGAACTTTATTGTTGTTCCCATCTGTCCGGATATCTACCCATGTGAGATTGTGTCCACAAACATTATTGTTGTTCCCATCTGTCCGGATATCTGTCCGTGTGAGATTGTGTCCACAAACATTATTGTTGTTCCCAACTGTCCAGATATCTGTCCATGTGAGATTGTGTCAATGCACTTTATTGTTATTCCTTTATAGGTATGTTTGTCACGACATATGGCTACAAGAACTTATTTGTGTTTTCAGGTTAGTAGAAATAAAGTAATTCTTGCTACTGTTGCCACGTTCAGTAATAAATGTATTGGATTTACATAATGACAATACAGTTAATTCCGTTAAGTTTTTTGTTTTATAAAGACAACGTAAACACTGCATATTGAGTTTTTAAGTTACATTAACTCGTTATGTCCCAGTTGTTTGTTACATGAACTCACTTAGTTATAGTTAATGCTTAAACTTCTGCCTCAGCAGCCAAGATAGCATGGTTATTTGTCTGCTTGCCTGACCAAGACTTCTGTTCACCTCCTTGTGGATCACCCAGGAAAACAGACACACAGCTGGCTAACACTGGCAGGATTGACTATTGTCTCCTCTGTGATGAAGCCTGTCAAGGAATATCAACTTTGCATGCAATGGCAATGATTGACATTCATCACCCAAGTCCCACACCCACCACTTGAACAGCTCATGAGTGTGCTCAAAACAGAATAGAGGTCGGTGTCTGTGGCTATGAGTAGTGAATAGTTTTACTATCCCGGCATCCCGCGGTCGAAGTCAGCTGCAGATGGTTTGGGAGCAGATCGCTTTGCATTGATTTTCACAATGGCCATTCAGAAAGCAATGGCAGTCTACTGGATGTAAAATTTTCTAGCAAATCACAAACAGGTTATAAATGCTGGGGTTGATTGTGACGTCCTGTAAAAGGAAATGCAACTAATTTTAACTTTTTAACAGGTTCAGTGCCAAAAAAAGTAGGCTTGAACTAAACAAAAATGGATGGCGGAAAATTGGAAGTCACGATGTGTCTCAGTTATGACTTAAAAGTTGTTAATATGGTAGCAGACATGTTGTATTATAACACAATGACAACATTTCAGCAATATATAAGCCCATGGCAGATACGGGACGTCACTTAACACAACTAAACATCCCGTAACACTTCATCAGTTAACATGCTCAGAATGGATGCCTGCTTTTCCTCCCAATTTAGAATTAAGTCATCACCAGTCCTGCATGTCTTAATTGGAGGTTAAAAGGCAGAAGAAGAAGAATAAGAAATAGCTGTTTTGTGCTCTACTCTGGTCTTTTCTTTAAGGATTTCTGTTTCCCTTGATTCTTCTTTCATTATTGCCATACTTCTTCTTTCACCCTTTATCCTCCATAGGCAGCTCACTCCAAGCTCTCCTATCCTTAGCTATCCCATGAACCTTTGTCCATGTCCTCCCCACACTATTCATTTCTGTTTCTATTGTTCTTCTCCGCGTGTTTTGAGAACTTTCTCTATTATTTTTGTTTGCCCTGTAGATTCCAGACAAAGGCCTTTCTGGTTATACTACTCTCAGGTTTTCTCAGATACAAATTATGGACCATCCTTGAAGACTATGGGATACAAGGACAATTGCTAGAAAACATCATAGCCATGCACCACTCGAGCCGAAGTGCAGTTAGAACATAAGAAGGTATATCAGATATGTTCACAGTCAATACAGAGTGAGACAGGGATGTGTGCTCTCTCCTCTGCTAGTTAATATCTACATGGACAAAACATCCAAAGAAGCAAGCCTTGACAGAATAGATTCAGGAAAATTTACAACTCTTTACTCCAGATGAAACAACTGATCCACAGGAAATAAATGAACTTCTATTTGCAGACAATCAGTGCCTGTTTTCTAGCGATGAGGGCAGATTGCAAATATCATATTAATAATTTGAGTTCAACATGCAACAGATACAATGAGTATAAATACAGCTAAATATGCAAATAAATAGCACAACTCTGAAACAAGTTAAAAAATTCAAATATATTGGAAGTATGATCACAGAAGACGGTAGATTAGACAGAGAAATCGAAATCAGATGTCAAAAAGCTAGTGAAGTTACATATCAAATATCACCCATATTGAAACATCCAAATATACCCATGTCTGCAAAATGACAGATAATAAACAGTATATTCATATTAACCCTATGCTACCAATCTCAAACTTGGACTTTATCCAAATCACATGTTCGCAAAATCAACACCTGTGAGATAAGATGCCTGATGAGAGCTGCCAACTTAACAATCCGAGACCGAGTAAGAAATGCTGTTATTAGACAGACATTGGGATCAACACCTGTGCCACATTTATTGAAAGACAGAAGATCAAGTGGTATGGCCTTGTCGTTAGAATGCAACATCAACAACTACCATCACTGGCCCTACATCAAAGATCATCTGCAACGAGACCAAGAGGATGCCCAAGAAGAAAATGGATTGATGACATCAATGACATTGTTCAATTACATGGAATGACACTATCCAGTGCCGCCCATCAGGTGCTGGAGCGCAAATTATTCCTCCCCACGACGCTTGACGGCAGAAGTGGAAGATGATGATGATGAGGTTTTCTCAATGTATGGCCTATCCAACACCAACGTCTTTTCTTCACCTCTTGGTTCGCTGCGTTTTGTCTGGTTCTCGCCATGAGCCCCATACCGGCTATTCTGTCATACCTGACCTCATGCTTCTTCTGCTCCTTATCCCCCTATGAAGCATTCACACTCAACTAACTCTTTGATTGGTTGGAGTTTGCAGCTAAAGTTTTTTTTATTGGATGAGATATCTAATCCCATGCCAACCCTCCTTTGTAGTATCTTGTGACATGCATGGTAGGTTACAATGTTACTGTTCTGTGTGTCCCCTCAGGCTGCCTGTAACACACAGACATTTGACATCGTTATTGTTTTCTAAAACAAGTACATTTGTAAACATTAACTAGTGTTCAGGAGGTTATACTTGTAGACAGATGAACAATAAAATCTCCTGTCTTAACCTTCCAGGCACAGTATACAAACCAGGTCCTTTATGTTACCTCTAATAGATAGTGATTAGTGTGCTTGCCCCCCCAAGACAATAGTCCAGGTTCAATCCCAGCAGGGCATGATTATTTTCTTCTCTCCAGCAAAGCTCTTTGGTCAACCCAGCTAATAAAAGTGAATGACAGACAATTTTCAAAGTTTTCCCAGAATTGTCTAGCAAGGACAGGCAATGAGGAAGGGAACTGGCCACCCCGTCTCATAGGTCATGGCCTAGAATATGTGGAGACCTTCATGTCCCAACATCAGTATCCCATCTCATAGGTCATGTCCTAGAATATATGGAGACCTAACATCACGCCCCAACAGCAGTATCCCATCTCATAGGTCATGGCCTAGAATATGTGGAGACCTAACACTTCATGTCCCAACAGCAGTATCCCATCTCATAGGTCATGGCCTAGAATATGTGGAGACCTAACACTTCATGCCCCAACAGCAGTATCCCATCTCATAGGTCATGGTCTAGAATATGTGGAGACCTAACACTTCACGTCCTAACTGCAGTATCCCATCTCATTGGTCATGGTCTAGAATATGTGGAGACCTAACACTTCATGTCCCAACAGCAGTATCCCATCTCATTGGTCATGGCCTAGAATATGTGGAGACCTAACACTTCATGCCCCAACAGCAGTATCCCATCTCATAGGTCATGGCCTAGAATATGTGGAGACCTAACACTTCACGTCCTAACTGCAGTATCCCATCTCATAGGTCATGTCCAAGAATATGTGGAGACCTAACATCACGCCCCAACAGCAGTATCCCATCTCATAGGTCATGGCCTAGAATATGTGGAGACCTAACACTTCATGTCCCAACAGCAGTATCCCATCTCATAGGTCATGGCCTAGAATATGTGGAGACCTAACACTTCACGTCCCAACATCAGTATCCCATCTCATAGGTCATGGCCTAGAATATGTGGAGACCTAACACTTCACGTTCCAACAGCAGTATCCCATCTCATAGGTCATGGCCTAGAATATGTGGAGACCTAACACTTCACGTCCCAACAGCAGTATCCCATCTCATAGGTCATGGCCTAGAATATGTGGAGACCTAACACTTCAGTCCCAACAGCAGTATCCCATCTCATAGGTCATGGCCTAGAATATGTGGAGACCTAACACTTCACGTCCCAACATCAGTATCCCATCTCATAGGTCATGGCCTAGAATATGTGGAGACCTAACACTTCACATCCCAACAGCAGTATCCCATCTCATAGGTCATGGCATAGAATATGATTGATTGATTGATTGATCTAGGAACCGACATCACAGCATTCGGGACATTCCCATAAGCGCTCCGTCCCCATCCTCAGCAACCAGCGAAGAGTTCCAACACTAATAGTTCCAGTAGCAATCTGATTATATGTCCGTCTCGCCTTTCCTCTGAGCGTCGAGCGTCGGCCAGATCCCCTCGTCACTCCTCGCTGCCTCATTCTAACCAGACTATGGTGATCCATTTGCTCCTCCGAGGTGTACACGTGCTCCCACAAGGCCGCAACCACATCTGCCTTGTCATGCATCAATACTCTACCAAGTTCTGCCGAGCCAGCCAATCTGTCCGCCTGTTCATTCCCCAGCACACCGGCATGCCCAGGAGAAAAGATCCAGGTGATGCTTGCTACCCGTGACCTCCGAAGCGAAGCAAGCCACTCTGCACGAAGCTTGCCTGTTCTCACCCTTCTTAGCATGCTTTCTGAGTCAGTTACAATCACAATATGTGTATGTATCGTGTTTTCTATCCAGCGGAAAGCTGCACTGACCGCCTTCACCTCCATTCTTAAGCTAGATGTAGTGTCATCATACGCCAGGCTCTCCTGCACCAAACGCCGACCATTAGTTTTTGCCAAGAACCCCCAAGCACTTCTCCTACCTCTCAACACCGACCCATCCGTGTAGATAATCACATCACCCGGGCGAGAATTTTCCTGAATTAATTGCTGAATTTCCACTTCCGTGGCCCCTGCTGGCCACTCCCTGCACTCCCGGCTCAATGTGATTATAACTCTGCACAAGTCTGACTGCACGGCTGGCACTCTGACCCACTCCTCTCCTCGCCTAATGTTCTCCAAGGGGCACACCTGTCTGATCGTATCCTCCGCCTGAGCCATCCATGATTTCCCTCTTATCAGTCTCTGACCCTTAACTACGTCCAGCGCCTCATGTATAGTGTGAAGAGCATTCTCTGCTCTGTGTCCATTGCAGCCATAGAATATGTGGAGACCTAACACTTCACGTCCCAACATTAGTATCCCATCTCATAGGTCATGGCCTAGAATATGTGGAGACCTAACACTTCACGTCCCAACAGCAGTATCCCATCTCATAGGTCATGGCCTAGAATATGTGGAGACCT
This sequence comes from Cepaea hortensis, assembly GCA_963921405.1. Taxonomy (NCBI): domain Eukaryota; kingdom Metazoa; phylum Mollusca; class Gastropoda; order Stylommatophora; family Helicidae; genus Cepaea; species Cepaea hortensis. Next base: position 147,253,636 of record OY992877.1, on the reverse strand, counting down.
AACACTTCACATCCCAACATCAGTATCCCATTTCATAGGTCATGTCATAGAATATGTGGAGACCTAACACTTCACATCCCAACATCAGTATCCCATCTTATAGGTCATGGCCTAGAATATGTGGAGACCTAACACTTCACATCCCAACAGCAGTATCCCATCTCATAGGTCATGGCCTAGAATATGTGGAGACCTAACACTTCACGTCCCAACAGCAGTATCCCATCTCATGGGTCATGGCCTACAATATGTGGAGACCTAACACTTCACATTCCAACATCAGTATCCCATCTCATAGGTCATGGCCTAGAATATGTGGAGACCTAACACTTCACGTCCCAACAGCAGTATCCCATCTCATAGGTCATGGCCTAGAATAAGTGGAGACCTAACACTTCACATCCCAACATCAGTATCCCATCTCATAGGTCATGGCCTAGAAGAATATGGAGACCTAACACTTCACGTCCCAACAGCCGTATCCCATCTCATAGGTCATGGCCTAGAAGAATATGGAGACCTAACACTTCACGTCCCAACAGCAGTATCCCATCTCATAGGTCATGGCCTAGAATATGTGGAGACCTAACACTTCACATCCCAACAGCAGTATCCCATCTGATAGGTCATGGCCTAGAATATGTGGAGACCTAACACTTCACGTCCCAACAGCAGTATCCCATCTCATAGGTCATGTCCTAGAATATGTGGAGACCTAACACTTCATGCCCCAACAACAGTATACCATCTCATAGGTCATAGCCTAGAATATGTGGAGACCTAACACTTCACATCCCAACAGCAGTATCTGCTATGGAACTACTGGTATAGTTTTAAAATAGATAAATACCATTTCCTGACCAAAGCTGAGAACCCACATTTTAAGGATTTAGAGACTGTTATTCTGTCTGTTTTTCCATTCACTCCTTGTTACTGTAAGCGTGTTAAATATTAAATGTGTGTACATTTTGTATAAATCAGAAGTAAAGTTTAGTTTAGTCGACGGATCAACATCACAGCACACGGGTGTAACTCATAAGTGCTCCATTCTACTCCTAACTCAAGCCTGAGTCCAGAGAATCTCAGCTCAGTGCACGAACTCTGTAGCACCGGCGAGGATCCTGCAAGATGTAAAGTATGCTTCTTTTACACGTTTGTTATTTAACAAAAATCTATCTGGGTTATTCCATGTAGAACACGCTGCTTCAACACTTACTGTCAGTCAGTTTTTTTTTAAATCTTTGGGTGTGCGTCTCTGCTGCACTCTTCTGCTTCCAATTTTGTTATGGTTCTTTGTCAGGTTCTCTTGGTTTTTGTAACAATTCATTCGTTAATTCTAATTGTTAGTTGCATATTCTTTACAGGATGTAGCAGTCAACCCTAGCATTTTTTTGCTGTTATTGATTTCTGAGCAAGTTTATGTTCAGTAGTTTGCCATTGCTTTCTGAACCGACACTTATACCGTTTCATAAAAAAACCAGCGTAAGGTGGTCTGCTGCCAAATTGCCCAATCGTTTCGAACACGGTATGCGAGATTACAAACTACGTCCATAACTTCTTCGCCACGGAGCCGGCAATTCACATTGAGGTTGCCTGTTATTTCAATTCTTCTTCTGCGGGTGCCTGGTCTAATGCAATCATTGGAGATTATGACTCTGCGGTTGTTTCTCATCTGGTAGTTTGATGAAATCGGTGTTGCTTGTATCATTATTTGTTGTCCTGTTGTTTAAGCTTTCCACATACATTTTTCTCTCTCTTCCTCTGCCTCTCTTGCTTAGTCTTTTTCCCCACATAAGGATTATATCTTTATTCCATCTCTTTTCTGTTGATATGCTCTATAAATTTCATTTGCCTTTTCCTCATGGTTTTGATGAGTGAATTTTAATTATGATTTACAGTTATTCTCAAGATGCTGTTTAATATAATAATTCCCATGTTTATTTGTCAGGTTTTGCTCTTTTGTCTGGGAGCCTGCTGGCATTCCTCATGTCAGCATACATCAAGGAGACAGAAGAGGCAGAATTGGATGGACAAGTTCAGAAGTCTAAGTTAGAGAACTCTGGGAATAAAATCTCGAACACTGAGAACAAACCAGAGAACGGTTTTCATCGTGAAGAGAATATCAGCAAAGATGTGATGGATAGCTCTAGAATGATGAAACTTAATGGAACACCATTTGAAAGCAGTAAAGATGTGGCTGATTGTCATGAACACTATTCTAAGGAAGAGAAGTTAGATACTATAATGGAAATTGCTGGCAAATAACCAGATTTGTTTCTTGTTTCTTAGGTAGCTGGCAGCAAATATGACTTTTGCAGAAGTAATAAAAGTGCATAATTCATATTTCTTGTTTTAAATATCTGTACCTATTTAACACAGAATACAAAGTTTGTATTTTACTTTAAAATTTATTTGAATTTGTTTGTATGTTTTTGCAGACTTGCACATATTACAATGAAAGCAGTTGTTTTCCAGTTAGGTTTAAAAATGTTACTTTACAAAATGTATGTCAAAATAATGACAGTTAACTGGTATTCTTAACTTCTGAATTTAACGAGCAATGATTGTATGATAAATAGCGTGGATGGTGTTTTTTGTTGTAAATTAAATTAAAAAGTTGACATGTTAGGGCAAATGTAAACATTTAAAAGTAAGGATAAAAACAATAGTTTGCAAGTGTTGTAGTGTACTCCTCGTATTGACCAAATGGAAGTCTAAAGTTCTTTTGTCTCAGATAAATATTGTTAATTTTGAGCTTTCCTGAATCAAGAATGATCAAGCAGCAATAATTGTATTGAAATGTGTGTTAATATGAAGTTTTCACAACTCTTCAACATACATCTCTCACTTTTTTCAACATTGTTAGATGTAAAAAGTCAACATAAAGGACCCTTTCATAACCTGATCCGATTTAGTGACGGTGGCTAATATATCGCCACATGTGACCACCCATGTGGACAGAAGGACAATATATCGCCATACTAGGGTCGTGTTGTTGCTTTGTTTTGCAGTATCTCCTGCAGTTTCAATGTTTAGTGAATGGAAATGTACATGATAATCCTTGTACATTTGATTGTGTACCATGTTTGGTCCTAACCTGCTATTTGTTTGGCACTGAATCAGTTCAGGCATATCTGGCATATGGAGCTAGATCCATATTTGTATAGACCACTGGCCACTCCTGGGTGATGTGGTCAACATCATGCCGGCCGCCTTCACTACCCAAGACATTACCTGGTAGTCTTCTTAGGCTGGGTCGACCTGGGAGCTCAGGTCAATGTTTAAAATATGCCTCAGTGAGGATTTGAACTCATAACCACGGCCAGCAGGCAGGCATCTAGCTACCGCACTACCACAGCTCCGATTTGTTTAGATGGCTGGGAGCAAATATCAATGTAGGTAACAGAAAGGATGAAATAGATTAATATAAAATCGCTGTATCAAATCAAACTATATGAAGGGCGTGAGTTAACAATATCTGAAGTGGTAATAGATGTTACATATCCCGTTAATTACTCACAAGTATGTGGCTTGGGTAAATTTGTTGTTAATTTGATTGCATGACCCATTGTTAAGAATTATCACAGAGATGTGCTGTATAGATAGCTAGCACTAATCAACGTTGTGATAACATGTAACAGATTATCACAGAGCGCAAGCGCGCATGCATGCATGCACACACACACACACACACACAAAGTCCCGACGTAGGAGCCTGCTGTGAGTCTGTGGTGTGCTGGGACATCACATGTTGTAGGCCTGAAGTTATGGAGGACTAGGTGGCCAGTCTGCCCCTCCCATAGCGAGCGACGAGTTCATGAATCAAACTCTCATCCGCCCGGGTTCCTGCCCTTGTCAGCACAATTTACTAATTGTTCAACCAACATGCCTGATATTATCAGTGCAAGGCTATTTTTAATTGCTAGAATAAAATTGGAAGAAGGAGGAGGTGGGGTGTTTATTTTGCAGGTTCTGCATCTGTTTCTAACTTGATAAGACCGGGTATGAATCACAGTGTTGGAAATGTTATACTACTCCCTGGTTAGGTAATCAGATGCCTAGCTTTCTTGGATAAAGTGTTAGTAAGGTGTATGTGCACAATGGACATGTTAAAAGTTCCTCAATCTACGAGAGTATTCCCAATTTTGCTCAGTCAGAATGAGAAAAACCCTCCCACAGAAAATTTGCAGGACTCGCCATCTTGAACAAACAAGAACCATTACATACCCTCATCCAGAAGGGCGTGTTACCCAAAGTCTGCCACAACCCAACGTCTGCAACATAGCAACCTGGGTAAACCCCTGTATCTCCTTCCTTATATCTCAAACCCAACAACCCTGGATGTCCCATCATCTCCACTTGCTCCTGCCCTTACCGTGCACATCATCGGAATTTTTATACATTATTTTTCAACCTATTGTCACATGTCTGCCCTCATTTGTCAAAGATACTAACCCCGTCCTAAACGTTTGTGAATCTGTCAAACTAATCTCGGACAAAACCTGTTACTTTTTTATATTAGATGTGTGATGTCTCTTCATATCTATCCCAAGCCTGATATAGCATAGCGTGAAGGCGCTCCAGTTCGTTTTGGACTGGGGGACTAACCCTGCCATTGCTCATTGCTACTGTTGCTCTTGTACATTGCACAGAACTCTTTTGAGTTTAATAGTGAGAAGTTGAATACGCACTACACCACGTGAAGATAGGAAAGGCTCCTGGTCCAGACAACTATGGAAAGCAAGTCGCCTAATCGGAAGCCGGACACGTGCTAGAAAATGACACGTGACAAGAAAAACTCCACTAGACACCCGACTTTCAAAATGAGCAGCGTGGAAACTGCCAAGACTATCATATCAGGATGATGCAAGAAGAAAACGTGTCTGCTAGCCGCAGCACAACGCCAGAACCTGAAGAAACATAAAAGGAAGCTGGAATTTTTTTTTTTTTTTTTTTTTTTACCACTTCTACACGATGAAGCCGCTCCCGTCGCTCAGCCGACGTCAAAAACTACAACTTTAACTGAAGCCAGCAGCAGCCGTGAAGTTTTCAACAGCACCAAGACGAATGAGCCCAGTTTACCAAAGTCTTCCACATCGGAGGAAACCACAACAACTGAGGAAAAACTGAGGAAAAAGCCAAACTGTCGGCGCTACAAGCAGACAAGATAATCAAGCTGTTGGAACACGAGCTGGGAAGAAACAGCATCTACCAACTGCGCAAGACACTTGATGGAGTAGTGGTCTCCGTCAACAAAATCCCAGAGACCACAGCACTTATGCAGAAGATTGCACAAGGGGAGACGGCCGACATCAAGCTTCACCACGGCATCTTTTTGGAAGCCACCCGGCACCGCACAAGTAAACGATGGGTCATTAAACGAGTCAAGACCCATCTCACCAACGACCAGATCATGGAGATGCTGACGAGGGAGAACAAGAACCTCAAGATCACCAGTGCTGAGAGGGTCATCGGCAAGAATAACATCCCCTCCACAGTCGTCATCGTAACATCGGAGGACCGAGTGATCCCTCAATACATCAGATGGGGCAAGAGAGACCAAGTTCCAGAGCACTACATACTGAGAGTGCTGCAGTTCTCTAAGTGCCAGAAGTTTTGGCACACCCGTGCCACCTACAAGAGTGAGGTGGATGTATGCAGATACTGCTCTGGACCTCATCCATACAGTCAGTGTCAGCATGCAAAGATCGATAAGGAGTTCAGAAGGCCTAACACTAACAGAAAATGCGCCAACTGCCTCGGCAACCACGGCGCCAGGTACCTCGGCTGCCCCTGCCACCAAGACAGCAAGGAAGCTATGAAGATCGCCATCAAAACTAACCTGCCCTGTAAAGCGGCTAGGAGGCAGTTCGAGGCCACCAATCGACTCACAAAAAGCGACAAAGTGCAACTGGAAGGTCAACCGAAGGACCTGCGATCAAAGTTCAACAGCATGGTGGAGGAAGAAAAGAAAAGACGCAAGAAACACAGATAACAGCCGCTCAGCACATCCTGGACGAAACGAAACAAGTTCAGCAGAAGATTGAGCAGGATGTCGCTCGAATGGCTGCTATAAAGGCTGAGACTGAAGAAAAGCTATCAAAAATACATCAAGCGAGAGACAAGAGAAGGAACTCTACAACGGATAATAGACCTGCTTAAGACCGATCAAGAAACACCCGAACCAGAAGATGCAAGAACACAGACAGATGAAGAAGGCTACCCAGACCAAGACCGAGGATGTGGGGAGGCAGTGGAACGATATCGCTCTCCACCAAGATCGAATTGGCGAACACCGAGAAGACGAAAACAAGCCAAGACGGGGAAATAGGTGGAAGACCAGAAGAGACGACAGCTGGTAAAGCTCCCTGAAGGAAACAGCACCATATGACTGGGTGGGTACACAACAACTCCAGGCCACAACAAGTGCGCGACTCTGACTAGACATGGAAAACCTAACAAGAAAAGAATGAACACAATCAACCCATCAGAAGCCGCGAAGCTGACAACAAGCAGCCCAGTGTACGAAAGACAAGCTACACCATAAATACCCCACTTATAGCCAAGTCGAAAACTCGAAGGCTGATAGGGGGTATTCGATACCAAAAATTGGATTGGATTGTCCCTACGAGATATTGGAGTCAAAATATTCACAAAATTTGTAATAACATCTGTTATAGTGGGTAATTCTAGTGACTTTTCAAATTCATTTTTATAGTTCTGCCTAAGAAACTAGGTGTCTTATAATGTGCAGATTATCACACAATAAGTTACGAGTTACATAACCAAGCTGTTTCTGGGAATTATTATGAGAAGAATAAGAAACAAGGTTAAACAAGAAATTAGTGATGAACAGTGTGGATTTGCGGAGGGAAAGAACAAACAATGCCATATAATTCTCAGGACACTCTTAGAAAGAGCTATAGAAGTAAAAACAGATCTGTACTTATGTTTATAGACTACACAAAACGTTTCATAGAGAAACACGAGGTAGTAATAAACATACTAGAACAACTAAACATTGATGACAAACATCGGTGACTAACAAGGAACATCTTTTGGCAGCAAACAGCAGCCATTAAAATAAACCATTTAGGCGTCAGGCAAGAATGTATACTATAATGTCTCTTGATTTGTTTTTATTGTACAGTGAACATAAAATGAGATCTATCCTGGTTGGCGGATATAATATAAATAAATTACTTTGTGCTGATGACACCATCTTGATATCAACAGGTCAAAAGGAACAACAAAAAATGATAGATACGTGGCTGTAGAAAGTGAAAAAAAAATGGACCTTAGCTTTAGTAACAGGAAGTAGAAGTCATGGTGATATCAAAGCAGGGTCATGCCTTGCTATGGTGTTAATTGCTATTTGTCCATCAAGAATGATGATGACCATTCATTTCATCCAGTGGGGTTGAAAGTATGGAGCTGTGAGTTCTAAGATGGCTGATAAGGCCTATTTTGGCTTGAAATGTTCTTTGATAATGTGGACAAAGATTGCTTTACGTTCTAGGAGGAGGGTCTCCTGCAGTGGTTTTCTTTCCAGCCTTTTCTTCCCAACTCTTGCAGTCCTGTTTGCTTCACAAGTGACTACATCCTTGCTTAATGATGTATGCCATGAATGTCGGTCTTTGGCAGCAGTCTCCCAAGTGTCATGATTAATTCCAAAAGCTTTTTGTGAGATCTTCAGTGTCTTTAAAGCGTTTCCTCTGACCGCCCTGGAAGCGTTTATCACAATGCAGTTCGCCGTAAAATAAAATTGTTTAGGGAGCCTGTGATCTGGCATGCGAGTCAAGTAACCAGCCCAGCTAATCTGATTCTTCATTAGTAGAGTGTGGATACTGGGCATGGACGCTCTTTCTAGGACTTCAGTGTCTGGAATCATGTCTTCTCATTTAATCTTCAGTAGCTTCCTTAGGCAGACTGTGTGGAAGTGGTTTAATTTCCTAGCGTGTCGCTGGTAGACAGTCCATGTTTCACAAGCATATAGCAGTGTGGATAATACAACTGCTTTGTAGACTTTCAGCTTTGTTTGTAGGCTTTTCCCATTTCTGACCCACACATTCTTGTACAGTCTGCCAAAGGCCGCACTGGCCTTGGAGATTCTTGCATTCACTTCGTCATCAACTGTGGCAGCTTGGGACACAGTGCTGCCAAGATAGGTGAATTTGTTCACAACACTTAGTCTATGACCATTCACTTTGATATTCGGCACGGTGTGATTAATCCCTGGAGCTGGCTGGTACATAACTACAGTCTTCTCCAAGTTGATATTGAGAAAGCTGAAAGATCGTGTTGCTTGTCTGCCTCTGAGTTGGAATATTGAGCGCAATCATCAGCAAACTGTGCTATTATACAGAGAGGCGGCGGCACCTTAATAAGCGGGCGGCATAATCAACGAAATCAAAATACAATTTGAACCATTCTATAATTTAAAATCTGTATGCAACGCTTTTCTATATTGGTCTATGTTATTCCGATATTGATATATATGATTTATCAATAACGAGCCTCTGCCTAGTGCTTACGGTACCCTTTGATTTCAGTTTCTGGTGAAGATGCATCGTTGGCGAGCGCTCGCAGAAAAGACTTTTGATCTGACAGCGGCACAGTGCGAAGCTATTATTTCTGTTTGTAATATACCGTAATATACGGTCTCCCTGGCCAAGGAGGTTTACGACGTTGTTTGTAATCCCGTATATCCACGTGGGGGAAAGCAGCTGCGCGAGATTCGGCAGCGGATCGCGCCGAGCTGGTAACTTACGGGGGTATGTGAGCCGGTCGTTCAGAAAGCAAACTACTGAACGTAAAACTTGCCTAGTACATCAACAGCAACTGAAAAATGCTGGTGTCAACAGCAACGTCCTGTAACGGAAATGCAACATAAAAAATATACCGCGCGTCCGCTCCTAAAAAGCTGAGGCGGTAATTATCACAAAAAACAATTGCATGTGTTACGTGTTGATAGTTCTGCTTTGAGCTTACAATTAATGACAATATTTAATGTTTGTCACGAGAAGTGGCTGTGCAGTGTTTAAATCAGTAAATCAGATATATAACATACTTTGCTGTTAATTCACCCCAAACAAAGAAGCATCTCTTACAGGGCCTCATTTGCATCGGTCCAGTAATCACTTCCGGTTAAGTGTTCGGTGGACTGTTGGACCAATCGATGGATGTTTCGTTAGTTTTTTGGCCCGTAGGGCCCTCACTGTCGTCGGATTTTTGGGCCCGTAGGGGCCTCACTGTCGTCGGAGTACATCTGAGAAGGACCTCCAGTAGCTGTGGTTGGACCCTTTCGAAGAATAGGGCCCGGCACTGCAATTCCCTGGAGGATCCAAAGCAGGGCGAGCACCATAACATTTAGCAGTAGTCGACATATTTCATTACGCGTGATTGCGTGGCATCCTGATTTCGGTGGTGCGCCTCCTGGCTGGTTGCCTCCGTCTTCAGCACCTTTCCTTTTCTAGGGCAGACTTTGGTCTTACTCGAGTTTGGGTGTGTAGGCGCGCATACACGCGTTCGCGCGTGCATGTACGTGCATACACAGCTAGAATGTTCTAGTTGTCTCTTGGCGCCAGTGAGTCGCTCCTTCTCCTGTTAGTTAAAACAGCTCCGCCTCGAGAAGGCCAGGAGTTGGACTTCTGCTGCATAGGTGATGAATCCCCGAGCCGTTGGAATATTTATGCAAGGTTGGGCGCTCACCCAACCCCGCCCCCCGTCTATACATAGGAACCCGGGAACCCGGGATATACATAAGAAACAAGAGGGTCTCAGCAAGGGAGAACCCCACATTGCTGAGAAGACTCAAGCCGACGCACCCGAGCAACTTTCCGAGAATCTCAGAGTGAAGATCAAGTTCCCCAATGCCACCAAGAAGGCAGAGTGGGCACAATTAGATGAAACGTTGTCCCGTGTTTTAGAGGAAGAACTAAAACATAAGTCCCTTGAGGAGAGATTGCAAAAGTTCGGTGAGACTGTATACTTCAACTAGCTGATTCAATTTGGTTGCAGCGAGAAGACGGAAGCAGCTATTCCGCAGAAGACCAGGCGGCAGAAACTGCTGGAAGAAGTCAGAACACAGAAGAAAGCCGTTCGGAAACGGTTTAAAACAGCATAAGAGCATGAGAAATAGGGTTTGCGCCAGGTGTGGCAACATCTGAAAGCCAGGCATAATACCCTCTATCGAGCGGAACGGTTCTGCAGGAACAGGCGGAAAACCCGGAAGGAACGTGAGAGATTCTTCCGGGAACCATACAAGTTTGCACGGGACTTGTTCGAACAGCCGCGATCAGGCATCCCCAATGTCAGCAAAGAGGAGCTGGAGAACCACCTAGTGACGACGTACTCCGATGCCCAACGGGACATCCCACTCGGAGAGATTGAAGGGCTCAAATAGCAGGAGAAACCAACTGTGGATTTCAATGCCAAGCCTCCGATGTGGAGCGAGGTGGTTGCAGTAGTTAAGAAAGCAAGAGGAAAGACGGCACCAGGGCCCAACGGTGTGCCTTACACAGTCTATAAGAGGTGCCTGAAATTCCTTAAGAAGCTACACCGGATACTGAGATCCACGTGGACACACAAGCGCATCAGCATGGAGTGGAAGAAAGCCAACGGACAGTGCAGGATTTACGTATAAGCTATAGCTTGGGGCGGAAGAGCGCAATTGGGAGGGTACAAGCCTTACCCTGGTGCGAGGAAATGCAAGCTAAAGACAAAATTGTCATGGCAGGGCAGACCAGGCCCTAAGCCTTGGTTGGCGACTGGTCTAGGATCGAAGCTCCGACAGGCGGACAGTTAGAGCATTGCTTTGCTGATCCGGCAGCTTCTGCAGCTTGTCTTGTTCCAGATGTAGGGGTGTTACCTTTCCTCTGGAGTGAACTAGGCAGGCCGAGAGAGGGATCATGCTGCATGGGCAACACATGATCTCTATATTTTAGCCCAGGCTTTGTGCTATGGAGAGGCAATAACTCCATCCCTGGTCTTAACTGGTCTCGGAATCAAAGCGAGAGGCAACTGTTACGGGTTATAAGTCCTTGTCAGTTGGCGTAGACATGGGGCGCCACGCGTTGCCTCTGACGGTGGGAGACACCTATAGGTGTCACTGATCAGCTACCGCCCGCCTCAAGCTGGGCAGCCCCCAGCCAATTGGGTGCTGATCCGCCACAGCCTGCCTGCTTCAATGGGTGCTTGGGGCTAGGACAAAATCTGAATCGCAGGCTGTAAAACCAATGCACCAGGTACAAACAAAAATATAAATAGAAACCTCAAGCTACGGCTTGCAACCTGGAACGTGAGAACCATGTGTCCAGGATTTTCCACTGACTTGACCAATATTGACGATGTGAGAAAAACGGCTGTGATTGATGCCGAACTCAATCGTCTTAACATTGATATTGCTGGCCTGCAGGAGACTCGCCTCGCTGAGGAAGGGTCACTCAGGGAAAACAACTACACCTTTTTCTGGAAGGGTAAAGGGCAGGCAGAAAAAAGGCAACACGGTGTGGGCTTTGCAGTGAAGAATTCGCTACTGGGAATGATTGAAATTCCAGCAGGAGGAAATGAAAGACTATTATCCCTGCGCTTGGCAACCTCTTGTGGGTTTGCCACCATTATTACTGCATATGCACCGACACTCGATTCCTCTGATGATGTGAAGGATTTGTTCTATGAGGAGTTAGACTCTGTGATCAAGGCAGTTCCAAAATCCGACTACATTTATATGCTCGGTGATTTCAATGCTCGTGTGGGCAAGGACTCGAGTTCATGGCCAGTGTGCCTTGGAAAATACAACATCGGTCGCATGAATGAAAATGGGCAAAGGCTGCTGGAGCATTGCACCAGTAATGACCTATGTATTACAAACTCTTTTTTTAAAACAAAAGAGATGCATAAGGTCACATGGAAACATCCAAGATCCGGCCATTGGCACCAGCTGGACTTCATCATCACACGGAGACAACATCTGAACCATATATCATTGACTCGTAGTTACCACAGTGCTGACTGTGATACGGATCATTCTTTGGTTGTTGCAAGGGTTAGACTGAGACCAAAGAGAATCTACACAGCTAAACACAAATCTAGTCCCAGGATTAATATTATTAACACTCATGATCCTGAAAAGTGCTTTCAGTTTCAACAGCAACTTGAAGACGCTTTCACTGATACACCAGAAAATTGTACAGTAAATGATAAATGGAATAAACTTAAGGAAACTCTTTGTAAAACTGCCGTAAAGGTTTACGGCACTGTGGATCATAAGAGGCAGGACTGGTTTGCGGCCAACAGCGAGACTCTGCAGCCCTTGATTGATAAGAAGAAGAAAGCTCTCTTAAGAAACAAGGAAAGACCAACGCGTAACACTCTGAGTGAGCTAAGGCAAGCTAGGAAGGATGTGCAAAAGGCTGCCAGGCAGTGTGCAAATGATTATTGGATCAAGTTATGTGAGTCCATTCAAATCGCAAGTGATAAGGGAGACATAAGAAGCATGTATGAAGGAATAAAGAAAGCCTGTGGTCCAGTGATCAAAAGAAGTGCACCATTGAAAACCTTGACTGGAGAAGTCATCACTGATAAGAAACAGCAGATGGACAGATGGGTAGAGCACTATTTGGAGCTTTACTCAAGTGAGACCAAACTAGCGGATAATGCCCTCAACGCCATAGAGGCTCTACCAACTCTTGACCACCTGGACACACTTCCCACCATAACAGAAGTTAAGTGTGCTATAAATGAACTTGCATCTGGCAAGGCTCCAGGTAAGGATGGGATTCCAATAGAGGTTATCAGGAGTGGGCAAGACACACTCACTATACAGATCCACCAGCTAATAGAGCTATGCTGGCGTGAAGGACAAGTCCCACAGGATTTCAAAGATTCAAGCATCATAACACTGTACAAGAACAAGGGCGATCGGAGCGACTGCAACAACTATAGGGGTATCTCACTTCTGTGTATTGTTGGAAAAGTATTTGCCAGAATTGTTCTGCGCAGACTTCAAGTCCTAGGAGATCAAGTCTACCCTGAATCACAGTGTGGCTTTCGACAGAACCGGTCTACCACTGATATGATATTCTCATTGCGACAAATGCAAGAAAAATGCCGTGAACAGAATCAACCACTGTTTATTGCCTTCATCGACCTCACAAAGGCATTTGATTTGGTCAGTCGTGAGGGTCTGTTCAAGGCACTAAAGAAGATTGGCTGCCCACCAACTCTTCTGTCCATTGTGGAATCGTTCCACACAGGCATGAAGGGTATAATCAAGTTTGATGGTGCAACTTCTGAAGAATTTGAAATCAAGAGTGGAGTTAAGCAAGGTTGTGTACTAGCTCCCACCCTCTTTGGAATATACTTTTCACTTCTACTGAAATATGCATTTCGTGATCAGGATGGTGGTATATACATTCACTCACGCTCAGATGGCGGCCTCTACAATGCTCAGAGATTGAAGGCTAAGACCAAAATTAGGAGGGTACTGATCAGAGAGTTGCTTTTTGCAGATGATGCTGCAGTTACGACCCACTCTGAGGAAGAATTGCAATGTCTACTATCTGCATTCTCCAATGCTTGTTCTGAATTTGGTTTAACAATTAGCAAAAAGAAGACACAGATTATGTCACAGGGTGCACATGGGGTACCATCAATCTTTATTGACGACGCCGAACTAGAGATAGTAGACCATTTTACATATCTAGGATCAGTGGTAAATAGCAAATTATCCCTAGATCAGGAAATCAACATCCGGATTGGTAAGGCAGCAACAACAATGAACAGGTTAAGAAAAAGAGTCTGGGAGAACAGGAAGCTTACTGCCAAAACAAAAGTCCTTGTCTATCAAGCCTGTGTCCTTAGTACTCTTCTCTATGGCAGTGAAACCTGGACAACTTACTCACACCAAGAGAACAATTTAAACAGCTTTCATATGCGGTGTCTGCGAAGAATTCTTGGTATTAAGTGGCAAGACAAAATCACAAATACTGAAGTATTGGAAAGATCAGGTTGTGTGACAGTTTATTCCATGCTCAGTCTTCGTAGACTTAGATGGATAGGACATCTTAGGAGGATGGATGATGGTAGAATACCAAAGGATATCTTTTTTGGTGAATTACAGATGGGTAAGAGATCTCAGGGTCGGCCTCTACTACGATACAAAGATGTGTGTAAGCAGGACATGATTGATACATGCATTGATAATGCACATTGGGAGCAAGTCGCCGCTGAACGTGTTGCATGGAGGGCAAATATCAGAAATGGAATAAAGTCAAAGGAGAAAATTATTGCAGAAAAGTCACACACCAAGCGTTTGAGACGTAAGATGGTGCATGATGGTGGAAATGACCACGTGTTCACATGCACCCACTGTGAACGGACATTTACAGCGCAAATTGGCCTTATCAGTCACACTCGCTACCGCCATAGTTAAAAGTTATTATGCCTTTTTAAAGCACAAACTATCGTCTGTCAAGACGGCAAGGTGCCAATGATAGCTTGGGGCCCCCAAGACAGTGGGGGACCCAGAAAATATTGTCCGAGTGAGCAATTGTTATATATGTATATATGACATAGAATATATGGACTTATAAAAGGGCCCCATATTTCAAATAGCTTAGGGCCTTATCAAGTCTAAATCCGGCCCTGCCAACGGAATCTACATTCCCAAAGAGCAAAACTCAACCAGTATTGCCCAATTCAGGCCGATCTCTCTCCTGACCATCGAGGGGAAAATATTCTTCTCAGTCATGGCTAGCCGAATCACGACGTACTTGATAAGGAACAAGTACGTAGACACGGCGGTTAAAAAAAAAGGTGGAGGGGGGCGGGAGGGGTATTCTGATGTCCCCGGATGTCTTGAAGAGAGATCCATGATCTGGGAAGCTATCCAGAGAATGAAGATGAAGGAGGAACTCCACGTAATATGGTTGGATCTGGCCAATGCGTATGGGTCGGTGCCACACCAGATGTTGTGGCATGCACTCAAGGCATATCACGTGCCCGAGAACATTACGGAAATGCTTTTGTGGTACTTCTCCGGCTTCTCTCTCCGTTTCTCGACCAAGACGTTCACGACGAAATGGATCGACCTGCAGATGGATATTGCCATTGGGTGTACGATTTCCCTACGCACACGGTCAGAAACTCAGCGAGAAACGGAACATACCGCCGCTGAAGGCCTTCATGAACGATACGACAAGCCTGACACCGAAGGAGAGTGATGCCCGCAGCAGAAACCTCAGACTGGACGATCTGATTTGCTGGGACAGGATGACCTTCAAACCCAAGAAATCGAGAAGCCTGTCGATGGTGAAGAGTAGAGTGGCGGAAAGGGTGTTCGTGGTTGCAGGACAAGCGATTCCCACAGTGTTAGAGAAACTGGTAGAGAGTCTCGGTCGTGTGTACGATTCAACCCTGACGAACAGGAACGCGGTGGTAGAGATGAAAGAAATGTTGAACGGCCTGGGTATCATCGATAAAACCAGGCTGATAGGCAAATTCAAAATTTGGTGCCGCCAATTCATGCTTATTACGAAACTCATGTGGCCGCTGCTGAGTGATATATGATATGGGCTCGACCACAGTGAGCACCATGGAGGGGAAGATAAGCAAGTACCTAAGAAAGTGGCTTGGGGCGCCACCATGCCCCACGACTGTCACACTATATTGCAAGCCGAGTAAGCTCGTTCTCCCGTTCCTGTCCCTCATGGAAGAATTCAAAGTCAGAAAAGCCAGACTCTCCATGATGCTGAGCGAGTCTCCAGATGAAACGGCCAGTGCCTCAGTTCCCGCCCTGAGAACTGGAAGGAAGTGGAAAGTGTCGTCAGCGCGGTCGAAGATGCCCAGGCAGCACTCCAGCTGAAGGAGGTCAAGGGGCACACACAGTCCGACAGAAGGGGTTTCGGGTACCATGACGGAGATCCGATGTGTCCTAGGGCGACGACTAAGGAACGCAGAGACATGGTGGTTAAGGAGATCCGTAAGGGGAGAGGATGACATGTCTCCAAACTAGTATGGTTAAAAGCAGTAACTGCAGAACTCCTCACAATCTTTCAATTAAGACCACGAACTTGCAACGCCTCGTGTCGACTCTTGTAGCCTTTCCTACGAGCGAGTGTGGTGAGTCTAAGTGCAGTCAAATCATACAAATGTCGGCCAAAGTCCAACCTCCATACCAGAGCGGTAATCGTCCGTAAGTCGCACTCATCCACTGAGACCAAGAGGTGGGTTCAAAAATCAAAGGAAGAACCGGCTTCCTAGTAAAGTACGGTGTCCTGTATGGGGCACGAAGTAGGAACACGGCAATATATATATATATATATATATATATATATATATATATATATATATATATATATATATATATATATATATATATATATATATATATATATTATCGCATATTCTTTACAGAACATTGCAGTCAACACCAGCATTTTTCAGCTGCTGTTGATCTCTTGGCAAGTTTTACGCTCAGTAGTTTGTCATTGTTTTCTGAACGACCGGCTCACATACCTCCGTAAGTAACCAACGCGACGCGATCCGCTGCCGAATCTCGCGCAGCTGTGTTTCTTACGATAGTATACGGGATTACGAACAGAGTCCTTAACCTCTACGCCAGGGAGACCGGCGTGTGTGTGTGTGTGTGTTGAGATTCGTAATCCCGCATACTGCGTTCGAGATACAACTGCGGGCGATTTGGAAGCACACTGCCTTGCGTTGGTTCCCATAGAAAGGTATGAGTGCCGGTCGTTCAGCAGAAATAAATGGTAAACTACTGAACGAAAACGTGCTAAGAAATCACAAAGAGCAAAAAAAAAAAAAAATGCTGCTACTAACTATATCATATATATATATATATATATATATATATATATATATATATATATATATATATATATATATATATATATATATAATATGCGACGTCTGAACAAGTCCAGTTCACTAGAAAAATAGTAACACATGTAATGTATGATGGGCTGCGCTTGAGTTTAAAGCGAGCGATGGAAGTTGGCTTGTAGAAATGAAAGCAAGAATCGTCATGGCAAAAATAGCCTTTTGCTAGATGAAAAGCTTACACACAGATAAAAATCTGTCAGTTAAATCAGAAAAGGAGTGGGGGAGAAAAAGAAAAGATTTTATGGTCATATTAAACATATTAGAGTCACATTGTGACATTGTTAGGTTATATTTTGTCAATTCAAGTCTTAAATATCTGCATTTTTGTAAGGTTTTAAGTTCTAAAGGTCGTATCTATAGTGATAAGTTATAATTTTATAAATTGTATTTGTTTAGGTAAATATGAGTATGAAAAAAAAATCGCACTTAAATCTATTTGGGTTGCGTCTATTTACGTTTGGCTTTATAATCAAAATGTAACCTGGCAACACCGCTGCAGTATCGAAATATCATAATCGAAGCTGTCCACCGAGGACGCCGCAGCCTGCCCATGTGTAAACAAAACCACGTGAATCTCTGTGTTGGCCTCATTTCGCAGTTCTCACATAAACGTTTTCATGAGGAGTCTCTGGATTGCTCTTGGTATGTATGTATTTCACTGGTTATCTTATATGGTAATATAACATTTAACAATATGAGACAATAGTAAAAGTTAATTAATGTTAAAGTTACGAATTATTAAAATGCTGGGTATTTTATTTAAGATAAGACTAAGAGTGAGCGACTGTGATTATTTATATAATCATGATTATTAATTCTACATAACAATAATAATAGTCTAATAATAGAGATATTCCAGTCATGTTTTTGTAGAAAATATTTACGAGGCTACCGAAGCTAGACAGCCCTTGAAAAGTCTAATCCAACTATACCTAAATTAATCCTGTATGCCAGTTTCAAAGGAGGCATTTAATGATTTTTTAGCATCAGTAACCATAATAAACAAATCATCACCTTGTGCCATGCCAATAAGCGTGGTCGGTCATGAATCAGTGATCACCATAGCCAAAGGACATAAGTCACCATGAGGTGTATGTGATCTTGTCCATCTTGCCGATTCATCCGCATATTTATGTCTTTACCTTTCTTTTTTCCCATCCAGTTTGTTAGTTACCAAGTTTTGAATTAATTTCCCCATATATTAATGTCCCCAAAATCTTGCTTATGTGTCTAACTAATTTATTTAAGATGTCATCTCATCGGCTGCTTCATTTTTCTGACCATCCTTTATCTATCATAAACCACGTTTCTGAGTCCAAAGTACATCAACACAGCAAACTTGTGAGTATGGGATCAATCATTCAATGGGTAAAATGGTCTTCAACAGACATCTTAATCATGTCAAATGACCAAAGAAGCAAAACATACACTATTCATTTTACACGGGGACACTAATTCAACGACCTATTCATGATATAGTATAGTGCATTCACATTTGTTTGCCTCAATATAAAAATCTATATCTCAGTAATCAACTGAGGGAAAATTATGAGATCATTATCTGATTACCTGAAACTGATTATCTGATAATCTGATCAATGATCTGATTACCTGATCATTATGTCCACCCATCAAAAAAAATTTTTGTTCTGTAGATTGTACAGCAGATTTCAAAGTTTGTTAAATGCGGTATATAATTTACAGTTCACAGATGAAGTGCACAATATTAGAAGTATTACATCGGCACACAGAAACATTAGCGTTGAGTGGTTAATTTTAATTGGGGGGGGGGGGGGGGGGGCTGAGTGGCCTCGAGGTATGGTGTCCGCCTCGAGTGCTGGAGGTCCCGGGTTCAGGCCCCAGTGAGGACCGGGATTTATTTTAAAAATCCACCTGGGCTTCCAGTAATAAAATTTCCCCTGGTCTCTGGGTAGTGAGATCGGGCGCCCGTGTGTATTGTTGCGCACGTATAAAATCCCTTGGCAGTTAGAAATTGAAAAAGAGTAGCCTTACGGCGCTGCCCGGACAAAATTTCGTGTTAAATATCTACCCAAAGTATTTCAGGATCCTCGCTGATGCAACGGAGTTCGTGCACTGAGCTGAGTTTCTCTAGACTCAGGTTTCTTCTTCTTCGTTCATCCGGAGTTTTTTTTTCGGACGTGATTGCGTTGTGCCTGTTTACATCCATCCATCATGTGCCATGCCGGTAAGCGTGGGCGGTCATGTTCTGCCATCTCACTCGATCAACAGAGTCGTGGATCAGTTCCGTGTTTGTGTCTCGACCATGCCACAAGGCCAAGCCATCCAGATACTTGTTTCTAGGTCTTCCCCTTGGTCTGTTCCCCTCGATCTTACCAGTTGTCACCAAGTTCTCCAAATCATTTCTTCTCATAACATGCCCAAAAAATTGTGACTGTCTACGTCTAATGTCTCTGATCAGTTTACGATCTTCATTTGTTTCTTGAAGGACTTGTTCATTGGTCTTTCTGGCTGTCCATGGTATTCTTTGCATTTTCCTCAGAAACCACATTTCTACAGCCATCAGATGTTTTTCAGCCTGGCTGCTCATTGTCCAAGTTTCACATCCATATAAAAGTACAGGTTCTATGTAGCATCTCAACACTCTTTTTCTCGTTTCAATTGACATCTTTTTATTGGTCAGTATGTTTTTCATCTTGCTAAAGGCTACTTTTGCCATGGCGATCCTTGTTCTAATCTCTTCAAGGCATCTCCCATCAGATGTTATTACTGTTCCGAGATAATTGTACCTATTGACTTGTTGAAGAATATTCCCATTTACTTGTATATTACACTGTGGTATTTCGTTCTTCCTAGTGTTCTTCCATAATCTGTGTAAGTGAACACAACATGATTTTCTTGGCATGTGTAAAGAAGGTAGTTTGCCATTGCTTTCCTTCCCAGCAGTGACCATACTGGTCAGTGACCGTAGCCATTGTCTCCTCAAAAAAAGAGATCCTCTGCCTACCGTCGTGAAGGTGGAGACCATAACCTACAACTATCTGTCGGCTGCTCTCCATCTTCATCCACCACCTGCACCCATGGCTTCACGTAACCCTGATCGGGGGGCTAAACGGGTACTCCACCTTGCCCAAGGGTGTCCCGTAGGCTAGCGGAGGGAAGGAGGCGCCTTACTTCTCCTTTGATAGGGGATCCCCCTACCCGCCTGTTTACAGCAGAGCTGCATTCTTGCGCCGTTAGGCCGACACATCCGACTTCTGCGGGCATTTGTTGACCGGGTTAACCTTCCCGGAGACTCAGGTTTGAGTTAGGAGGAAAACGGAGCACTTATGAGTTAAACCGTGTGCCGTGATGTTGATCCAACGACTAAACTTATAGCTAACATCTGAATGTGTGAATATTGTTCAATGGGATTGAATATGAAATTTTGTACACTTCAAAACACTGCTTTTTTTTTTACAAGAAGCTGATCGCAGGAAACTGTTTCAAACTGTTACAAATCCCGAAAAAGGAACGGTGCACGCATTGAGTTTGAGTAAACTGCCATTTCGTCGATGGGTGCAAGAATCTGGAATGAAATCAACACATGATAAGCAAACGGTAGGTAGAAAGGCAGTTGTAGACAGCGTTGACAAGGATGTCATAAGGCGAGCTATTATAAAAATGCTGGATGCCAAAGAAACAGTGACTGTAAGAAAACTTTGGGTTTAGTTGAGAAAGAACAACATAAGGCTATCCAAAACAACTTTGTGGAAAATTATAAGGATATTAGGCTTCACTTGTAGAAAGTACAAGGGATGAAGAAATATTCTTTACGAGCAACCGCATTTAGGAGCCATGAGAAGCAGATACCTACATGAAATAAGGGAAATGCTCAAAGAAAATTATGACATAGTGTATTTGGATGAGACGTGGATCAATGTGCACCACACAAGTGAAAAAGACTTGACAGACGATAGGTTGTGCTTCAAAAAGGCATAATAACTACTACCCATGGCGGTAGTGCATGTGACTGATAAGGCCAATTTGCGCTGTAAACGTTCGTCCACAGTGGTTGCATGTGAACACATGGTCATTTCCACCATCATACACCATCTTACGTCTCACACGCTCTGTGTGTGACTTATCTGCAATAATTTTCTCTGTTTTTATTCCATTTCTGATATTTGCCCTCCATGCAACACGCTCAGCTGCGACTTGCTCCCAATGTGCATTATCAATGCCTGTATCAATCATGTCCCGCTTACACACATCTTTGTATTGTAGTAGAGGCCGACCTTGAGATCTCTTATCCATCTGCAATTCATCAAAAAAGATGTCCTTTGGTATTCTACCATCATTCTTTCTCCTAAGATGTCCTATCCAAGTCTACGAAGACTGAGCATGGAATAAACTGTTACACATCCTAATCTTTCCAATACTTCAGTATTTGTGATTTGATCGGACGATTCCAGTAGATTGATGACTGCTCTCGGTCAGGGGCGTCACTAGGGGGGTGCAGGCCGCACCGGGTGACACCGTCAAGGGGTGACACCAAAGTAAAAAAATTGCAAACTTGACAAAGCAGACATGGCAAAATAACAAAAATTTAACTTTGTCCGAGTTTGTCGAAGTTCTTTATTTATGTTTTACCTGAAGTATTGAAGTTATATTGTTTAATTTGTTTTCTTTCTTATGCCCTTATTAACTTTTTGACTTATTTTACAAACATTACTATATGCGACTATATATGGTACAGGAACACTCGGAAGAAGACCATGGTGAAAGTCTAGAGGGGTGACACCAAGAGTTTACCGCACTGGGTGACACCAACCCCAGTGACGCCACTGCTCTCGGTTGCATGAAATTCAATCCATCCTTTCTCCAATAGTCCTCTTCCTCTTTCAACACATGGTCCTCACATTTTTTCCAGAAACTTTTATCAATATTTAATAGCGCAGACTAGTCCGCCATATCATTCTCATTTAGCACTTATAGGAATGTCCCGAATGCTGTGATGTCGGTTCCTAAATCAATTGTCCAATGCTATTATTTATTTCTGTGACATCTCTGATAATTATATGAATTCACTGAAATATAAGAATTTCCATTCATAGTCTAAAACGAGTACCAGAAAGTATTAGGAAATAATGGCAGCATTCATGATATTGATCACCGTCACTAGGCAGGCAGAGAGTAGGGATCATGCTGCATGGATAACACAGGGTCTCTACAATTCAGCCCTGGCTTTGTGCTATGGAAAAGTATGCTTTTTCTGAAGTACAGAGCGAGGGTTGAATTGTAGAGACCATCCATGTCTTGCCCATGCAGCATGATCCCTCTCTCTCTCTGCCTCGAAAGGTAACACCAATATAGCTGGGACATGACCACCCACAGAAGCTGCCGGACCAGTAAAAAGCAATGCTTTAATTGTCTCCCTGTCGCTTCGATCTAGACCAGTTGCCAAACTGTTTTAATAATTTATATGGTATTTTGTGCCGCTTAAGAGTTTTTTAAGCTTTTTTTTTTTTAAAGCGGCTATCTTGTTTCTAATTCTTCACATGATGATTCTCAATAAATAACAACTTTGGCACATGATTCAGAAAACTTATGTGCAATGATCTTCATATCTAAATTAGATGGTTACTTTGGCAGGCTATAAATCATCCAGTGCTTTGCTGGCTGGGTGGGCAATCTCCAATGGCATGGATCAATTCGTGTGTGACTCCCTTCCGTGACATGGCACAAGACTCAAGCATTTTCTCACGCTGTCTTGCTATATCTCTCTTTCCACAAATCTTTCCAGTTGTCACATTTCCAGTTTTTATCTTCTCATAATGTGGCCAAAAAATAATGGCTTCTTCTTGTTGATGTTTGTAATTTAGCCTCCATCGAAATGTCCAGATTGCTCATTTTGGCTGTCCGAAAGCTATAAATATGGATTTCAATTGGTCATCAAAAATGCACCCACCTTTACAAATGCCATTTTGTGACATCTTATCTGTCACATTTTAACATCTTATATGTCTTTCAATGTGACATCTTGTCTGTCCTAAAAAAAAAACACTGCAGATGAAAGCTTTAGTAAGACCAACCCCGGGAAGGTTAACCCAGTCAACAAATGCCCGCAGAAGTCGGATGTGTCTGCCTAACGGCACAAGAACTCAGCTCTGCTATAAACAGGCACAACGCAATCACGTCCGAAAAAAACATCCGGATGAACGCAGAAGAAGAAGAAGAAGAAGACCAACCTGCGGTATATTTTTCTATAGATCTCATTATATCAGTAAAATATGTAAGGATCCTTTTTTGTACGCCATGAGGAGTGGGACGTATGATGCTAGCCACATATTTTTATAGATCAATCCACACTCGAAGTGATGGTGGTCACTATCACGAATGCTGCCTTTATTTCCTAAGACTTTCTGGTGCTCATTTTTGGCTAGACTGACCTTGGAGCCCAGATCAATTTACAAACCCACCTTGATGGGAATTCGAACTCATGACCACTGGACTGGCATGCAAGAGTGCTTACCAATACACTACCACAGCTCTGATCTCATTACATGCTTGCTTATATTAAAAACAAATTAGGGGACAATACATGTCACCTTTCTTTATTCACTCAAATGTTCCTAATTGAATTGGTTTCCAGTTTGTTCCTACAGCTGTTGTTTGCTGCTGATGACACGTTATTTTCTCAAATCTTTGCCACCAGTATTTAACTGTTCTTCTTCTGCGTTCATCTGGAATGTTTTTTCAGATGTAATTGCGTTGTGCCAAGTTTATTTGCGCCCTTAGGCAGACACATCTGACTTCTGTGGGCATTTGTTGACCGGGTTAGCCTTCCCGGTTGTGTTGAAGGACTTTCGACTCTCATTGTTGTGTAGCCGTCCATATCCCAGCCGGTCAAGTTAGAACGCATGAAGACATCATGGTCAACCCTCAAGGGAAGGCAGGGGCAGACTATGCACATTATCCGCCATCCAAGGAGGCTTCCATAATGCAGAGCCGACACATAACGCTCTGGTACTGGGCTCACCCAAGGAATCGTCACATCCTGCACATGGCTGCTTCACTTCCTCACTTCCATATATTGGGCGTTTCGTTCGCCACAGGCCACTCCCCGCACAAACCAGGAGAGGTCAAGATGCAAACGACATCCACTCAGCGAGCTTTCTGTTCGGACTTTCCACGAAATGAGTTTGCCAGCCAAGCATTATTCCCATTCAGGCTTTTGGGTCACTTTCTCGACTCTTAGTGTGAGGTTTCATCCCTATCTCAGGGATATCTACTCAGAACAGCTGAAGACATCTCAGTCAGCCCTCAAGTGAAGGCAGGGGCAAACCATGGGCATTCCCCTCCATCCAAGGAGGCTTCCATAATTGCAGAGCTGACACATGGCGCTCTGGTACTGGGCTCACCCAAGGAATCGTCACGTCCTGCACATGGCTGCTTAGCCTCACTTCCGTATATTGAGCCACCCATTCACCACAGGCTGCTCCTCCAAAGACCAGGAGGGACCTGTATGCAAATGATGTACACACAGCAAGCTTTCGCTTTGGACTTCCACCTTGTAATGGATTCACTAGCCAAGCAATTCCATTTTGCGTAAATGAGACGTTTTTCCATCTTTGGTAACGCTCATGAGGTGGGCCGCAGATGCTGTCGGCTCAGCATCTAATGGCCAGGCCCTCCCATCTGGGGGATATTGACTTAGAGGCGTTCAGCCATATCCCTCAGCTGAGAGCCGTTTTTCCACCTTTGATAATGCTCACTCATTGTGAACCTGGGATGATTTTTCCACCTTTGGTAACATTCACAATGTAGGCTGCAGATGCTGCCGGCTCAGCACCACCATGCAACAGAGTGAGTGTAACGGTCAGGCCCTCACAATCCGGGGATATTGACTTAAAGACGTGTAAGAGGTCTCTGTTAATCAATACCTCCAGTTCCGAAAACCAGCAAAATAGAACCAAGGTCCTATTCCATGCACCATTATTCAGGCAGCCGAGGCTTGCTATGAGCACTCTAATTTTTCAAAGTTAACGCGCTGGCCACCCGGGACGCCCAGCAAAGAGAACCCATGGGAGAGAGCCGGCAGATGGTAGGGCAGGAACAACAGGCAGTGAACTGGCCACAACCAAGAACTCATTGTTAAGCAGGTCATTTTTAATAACTGCCATTTTTATGAACTATTACAGTGGCATTATCTCAGCTGGTGGCTGCAATTGTGCACATGGGAACACATTAATGTCGCAACATTTTTGGTATAAGAAAACACGTAAAATATTACTTTTTGTGCACACCTTTTAATAATTTTTGAGAAATTAGAATGATGTTATTTTCTAGCATTCCAGAACATGTCAGACTAATATTTATTACATTTAATTACAGTAACACAAGTTTGCACTTGATGAATATTTACAGAGAATAAGACATGATGTTGAAATATCTTTTCTTACATTTCAGATTAGAAAATATCAGAACGGAAGATGTCCTGCAGACAGGATCCAGTTAATAGAAGAGTGTGGAAGAAAAGAAGGAAGGTGTGCTTCTGAAACCACAGGACTCAACACAGGCATGAATGTAGCAGGGGGCATGCAACTGTCGAGTATGGAACTTGTCTCTGATGCTGTGTGGAGGAGAGCAAATATACATTTTAAGAAAGTAACAAAACATCCCTAGACACTGCAGCTCAAGCTTGCAATGTCACATTTCTGGATATATTTTTAGACTGTAGATTTAGATGAACAAGTTAATACCAGATGGTCTGCAATGCCTACACAAACTTTTTTCAGCATGAATTTAGCCAGATTACCAAAGATCATGTTTCAACAGTCAAAAGACTCTTGGAATTAAAAAGCGGATATGAATGGTGGGCCTGTCACCATTAATGTTGGCTGCAAGCAGATACAACAAAGAGGCTGTACAGATTCTACTGGATGCAGGAGCTGACATTAATGCAATTCGTAAAACAGATAGGGCAACATTCAGCCCATGGACATTTGTAACAAAGATATAACAGCCTGCCCAGTAGTTTTCCTTGTTCAAGGTGTTCAATTAGATGAACAAGTTAAGACCAGGATGCTCAGTAATGCCTACACAAACATTTTGCATAATGAATTTAGCACGATTACCAACGACCACATTGCAAAACGACTTTTGGAATTAGGAGGAGATATGAATGGTGGGCCATCTGTTTTCCCTCTGTCTGTGGCAACTAAAGCTGGCAGTTATCCTCTGGTTGAGTTGCTCTGGCAGCATGGTGTTGATCTGAACAAGACAGATGGGGATCTCCCCGTTAAATATAGAATCAGAAGGTGGCCATTATGACATGATTGAAGTGATGTTAAAATCTGGAGCCAACGTTCATGATAAAGCACTGTGTTACCAGTTGACCTGGCCCTTGTTCATGGCCACATAGACTGTGCTAAACTTCTACCGCAGCATGGTGCAAACTTTTAACATCAAGGATGCTTTATGCAATCTTATACATAATCAGAATTGGGGTTACATTAAATTCCTGCTTGTGTATTGCAGGCAAGAAACTCAACAATATATTTGTAAACAGCAGTCAGCAACAAGAGGAACAAATATTGAATTCATTAGACATATTCTTGATATTGTATTTGACATGACGAGCGAGTATCATTCTTTGAAAGAATAGTTAGCGGAGTCGGGTAATAGAGAAATTGTCTCATTTCTAATTCGGAATGGAGCAGATGTAAATAAGCTGGTAGAAACATGTAGTGGCTACACTCCTCAAAATCTGGTTCTAGATAAGGAAGATATGTGCCACGCACCAAATGCACAGGAAGTTAAAGTACTGCTTGAAAATGGACTTCTCCTAATATTAGTGGTGACACATCGCCATTAATGTTTGCAGCTTTAACCAACAAGAGTACAGATCTGCTTCAGTTACTATTAGACTACAAGGCTGACATTAACTGCAGAGACAACGAAGGTGATACTGACTTGTCCTATTCTGTTGGTCAAGGTTGTGATAGCAATGCTGAATTTCTAATCAGATGTGCTAAAGATAAACATTTTATCAACTCACAAAAAAGAAGTATTGACAATTTTGATGCAAGCAGGAAGATACAGCAATGTAGCTGTGCTCAGGGGGTGATAAATCACGACCCTGATATGAAGATGATAGATAAAAATGGCAATTCAGCCTTGCTGCATGCAATAAACAGAATCGAAAATGATGACTACAACGACAGGATTGATGACATTGTAACCACTCTAATTAATGCAGGCCGTGACGTTACCTTGCAAAATAATGATGGCCTGTCAACAATAATGTTGGCTGCAAGCAGAGACAACAAAGAGGCTGTACAGATTCTACTGGATGCAGGAGCTGACATTAATGCCGTTAGTAAAACAGATGAGACAAAGACAGCTGTGTCATACTTCCAACGCATGGACATTCGTAACAAAGATATAACAGCCTGCCCCGCAGTTTTCCTTGCCCAAGGTGTTCAATTAGATGAACAAGTTAAGACCAGGATGGTCAGTAATGCCTACACAAACATGTTTCGTCGTAAATGTAGCCAGATTACCAATGATCACGTTGCAATGGTCAAATGACTTTTGGAATTAGGAGCGGATGTGAATGGTGGGCCATCTGATTTTCTTCTGTCTGTGCCAACTAAAGCTGGCAGTTATCCTCTGGTTGAGTTGCTCTGGCAGCATGGTGTTGATCTGAACAAGACAGATGGGGATCTGCCCATTAAATATCGAATCAGAAGGTGGCCATTATGACATGATTGAAGTGATGTTAAAATCTGGAGCCAACGTTCATGATAAAGCACTGTGTTACCAGTTGACCTGGCCCTTGTTCATGGCCACATAGACTGCGCTAAACTTCTACCGCGGCATGGTGCAAACTTTTAACATCAAGGATGCTTTACGCAATCTTACACATAATCAGAGTTCGGGTTACATTAAATTCCTGCTTGTGTATTGCAGGCAAGAAACTCAACAATATATTTGTAAGCAGCAGTCAGCAACAAGAGGAACAAATATTGAATTCATTAGATATATTCTTGATATTGTATTTGACATTACGAGCGAGTATCCTTGTTTGAAAGAATAGTTAGCGGAGTCGGGTAATAGAGAAATTGTCTCATTTCTAATTCGGAATGGAGCAGATGTAAATAAGCTGGTAGAAACATGTAGAGGCTACACTCCTCAAAATCTGGTTCTAGATAAGGAAGAAATGTGCCACGCACCAAATGCACAGGAAGTTAAAGTACTGCTTGAAAATGGACTTCTCCTAATATTAGTGGTGACACATCGCCATTAATGTTTGCAGCTTTAACCAACAAGAGTACAGATCTGCTTCAGTTACTATTAGACTACAGGGCTGACATTAACTGCGGAGACAACGAAGGTGATACTGACTTGTCCTATTCTGTTGGTCAAGGTTGTGATAGCAATGCTGAATTTCTAATCAGATGTGCTAAAGATAAACATTTTATCAACTCACAAAAAAGAAGTATTGACAATTTTGATGCAAGCAGGAAGATACAGCAATGTAGCTGTGCTCAGGGGGTGATAAATCACGACCCTGATATGAAGATGATAGATAAAAATGGCAATTCAGCCTTGCTGCATGCAATAAACAGAATCAAAAATGATGACTACAACGACAGGATTGATGACATTGTAACCACTCTAATTAATGCAGGCCGTGACGTTACCTTGCAAAATAATGATGGCCTGTCAACAATAATGTTGGCTGCAAGCAGAGACAACAAAGAGGCTGTACAGATTCTACTGGATGCAGGAGCTGACATTAATGCCGTTAGTAAAACAGATGAGACAAAGACAGCTGTGTCATACTTCCAACGCATGGACATTCGTAACAAAGATATAACAGCCTGCCCCGCAGTTTTCCTTGCCCAAGGTGTTCAATTAGATGAACAAGTTAAGACCAGGATGGTCAGTAATGCCTACACAAACATGTTTCGTCGTAAATTTAGCCAGATTACCAATGATCACGTTGCAATGGTCAAATGACTTTTGGAATTAGGAGCGGATGTGAATGGTGGGCCATCTAATTTTCTTCTGTCTGTGCCAACTAAAGCTGGCAGTTATCCTCTGGTTGAGTTGCTCTGGCAGCATGGTGTTGATCTGAACAAGACAGATGGGGATCTGCCCATTAAATATCGAATCAGAAGGTGGCCATTATGACATGATTGAAGTGATGTTAAAATCTGGAGCCAACGTTCATGATAAAGCACTGTGTTACCAGTTGACCTGGCCCTTGTTCATGGCCACATAGACTGCGCTAAACTTCTACCGCAGCATGGTGGAAACTTTTAACATCAGGGATGCTTTACGCAATTTTATACATAATCAGAGTTCGGGTTACATTAAATTCCTGCTTGTGTATTGCAGGCAAGAAACTCAACAATATATTTATAAACAGCAGTCAGCAAAAAGAGGAACAAATATTGAATTCATTAGACATATTCTTGATATTGTATTTGACATTACGAGCGAGTATCCTTGTTTGGAAGAATTGTTAGCGGAGTCGGGAAACGGAGAAATTGTCTCATTTCTAATTTGGAAAGGAGCAGATGTAAATAAGCTGGTAGAAACATGTAGTGGCTACACTCCTTAAAATCATGGTTCTAGATAAGGAAGATATGTGCCATGCACCAAATGCACAGGAAGTTAAAGTACTGCGTGAAAATGGGCTTCTCCTAATATTAGTGGTGACACATCGCCATTAATGTTTGCAGCTTTAACCAACAAGAGTACAGATCTGCTTCAGTTACTATTAGACTACAGGGCTGACATTAACTGCGGAGACAACGAAGGTGATACTGACTTTTCCTATTCTGTTGGTCAAGGTTGTGATAGCAATGCTGAATTTCTAATCAGATGTGCTAACGATAAACATTTTATCAACTCACAATAAATAAGTATTGACAATTTTGATGCAAGCAGGAAGATACAGCAATGTAGCTGTGCTCAAGGGGGTGATAAATCACGACCCTGATATGAACATGAGAGATAAAAATGGCAATACAGTCTTGCTGCATGCAATAAACAGAATCGAAAATGATGACTGCGATGACAGGATTGATGACATTGTAACCACTCTAATTAATGCAGGCCATGACGTTAACTTGCAAAATAATGATGGCCTGTTAACAATAATGTTGGCTGCAAGCAGATACAACAAAGAGGCTGTACAGATTCTACTGGATACAGGAGCTGACATTAATGCAGTTAGCAAAACAGATGAGACAAAGACAGCCGTGTCATACTTCCAACGCATGGACATTCATAACAAAGATATAACAGCCTGCCCAGCAGTTTTCCTTGCTCAAGGTGTTCAATTAGATGAACAAGTTAAGACCAGGATGGCCAGTAATGCCTACACAAACTTGTTTCGTCGTAAATTTAGCCAGATTACCAATGATCACGTTGCAATGGACAAATGACTTTTGGAATTAGGAGCGGATGTGAATGGTGGGCCATCTGATTTTCTTCTGTCTGTGCCAACTAAAGCTGGCAGTTATCCTCTGGTTGAGTTGCTCTGGCAGCATGGTGTTGACCTGAACAAGACAGATGGGGATCTGCCCATTAAATATCGAATCAGAAGGTGGCCATTATGACATGATTGAAGTGATGTTAAAATCTGGAGCCAACGTTCATGATAAAGCACTGTGTTACCAGTTGACCTGACCCTAGCTCATGGCCACATAGACTGTGCTAAACTTCTACCGCGGCATGGTGCAAACTTTTAACATCAAGGATGCTTTACGCAATCTTACACATAATCAGAGTTCGGGTTACATTAAATTCCTACTTGTGTATTGCAGGCAAGAAACTCAACAATATATTTGTAAGCAGCAGTCAGCAACAAGAGGAACAAATATTGAATTCATTAGATATATTCTTGATATTGTATTTGACATTACGAGCGAGTATCCTTGTTTGAAAGAATAGTTAGCGGAGTCGGGTAATAGAGAAATTGTCTCATTTCTAATTTGGAATGGAGCAGATGTAAATACGCTGGTAGAAATATGTGGTGGCTACACTCCTCAAAGTCTGGTTCTAGATAAGGAAGATATGTGCCATGCACCAAATGCACAGGAAGTTAAAGTACTGCTTGAAAATGGGCTTCTCCTAATATTAGTGGTGACACATCGCCATTAATGTTTGCAGCTTTAACCAACAACAGTACAGATTTGCTTCAGTTACTATTAGACTACAGGGCTGACATTAACTGCGGAGAAAACGAAGGTGATACTGACTTGTCCTATTCTGTTGGTCAAGGTTGTGATAGCAATGCTGAATTTCTAATCAGATGTGCTAAAGATAAACATTTTATCAACTCACAAAAAAGAAGTATTGACAATTTTGATGCAAGCATGAAGATACAGCATTGTAGCTGTGCTCAAGGGAGTGATAAATCACGACCCTGATATGAAGATGACAGATAAAAATGGCAATACAGCCTTGCTGCATGCAATAAACAGAATCGAAAATGATGACTACAACAACAGGATTAATGACATTGTAACCACTCTAATTAATGCAGGCCGTGACGTTAACTTGCAAAATAATGATGGCCTGTCAACAATAATGTTGGCTGCAAGCAGAGACAACAAAGAGGCTGTACAGATTCTACTGGATGCAGGAGCTGACATTAATGCCGTTAGTAAAACAGATGAGACAAAGACAGCTGTGTCATACTTCCAACGCATGGGCATTCGTAACAAAGATATAACAGCCTGCCCAGCAGTTTTCCTTGCCCAAGGTGTTCAATTAGATGAACAAGTTAAGACCAGGATGGTCAGTAATGCCTACACAAACATGTTTCGTCGTAAATTTAGCCAGATTACCAATGATCACGTTGCAATGGTCAAATGAATTTTGGAATTAGGAGCGGATGTGAATGGTGGGCCATCTAATTTTCTTCTGTCTGTGCCAACTAAAGCTGGCAGTTATCCTCTGGTTGAGTTGCTCTGGCAGCATGGTGTTGATCTGAACAAGACAGATGGGGATCTGCCCATTAAATATCGAATCAGAAGGTGGCCATTATGACATGATTGAAGTGATGTTAAAATCTGGAGCCAACGTTCATGATAAAGCACTGTGTTACCAGTTGACCTGGCCCTTGTTCATGGCCACATAGACTGTGCTAAACTTCTACCGCAGCATGGTGCAAACTTTTATCATCAAGGATGCTTTACGCAATCTTATACATAATCAATGACAACAAATGAAAGATGTCTTAAGGAAGTTAAATGAGAGTTCGGGTTACATTAAATTCCTGCTTGTGTATTGCAGGCAAGAAACTCAACAATATATTTGTAAACAGCAGTCAGCAACAAGAGGAACAAATATTGAATTCATTAGACATATTCTTGATATTGTATTTGACATTACGAGCGAGTATCCTTGTTTGGAAGAATTGTTAGCGGAGTCGGGAAACGGAGAAATTGTCTCATTTCTAATTCGTAAAGGAGCAGATGTAAATAAGCTGGTAGAAACATGTAGTGGCTACACTCCTTAAAATCATGGTTCTAGATAAGGAAGATATGTGCCATGCACCAAATGCACAGGAAGTTACTGCGTGAAAATGGGCTTCTCCTAATATTAGTGGTGACACATCGCCATTAATGTTTGCAGCTTTAACCAACAACAGTACAGATTTGCTTCAGTTACTATTAGA
This sequence comes from Cepaea hortensis, assembly GCA_963921405.1. Lineage (NCBI taxonomy): Eukaryota > Metazoa > Mollusca > Gastropoda > Stylommatophora > Helicidae > Cepaea > Cepaea hortensis. Next base: position 147,221,067 of record OY992877.1, on the reverse strand, counting down.
CTACAGGGCTGACATTAACTGCGGAGACAACGAAGGTGATACTGACTTTTCCTATTCTGTTGGTCAAGGTTGTGATAGCAATGCTGAATTTCTAATCAGATGTGCTAACGATAAACATTTTATCAACTCACAATAAATAAGTATTGACAATTTTGATGCAAGCAGGAAGATGCAGCAATGTAGCTGTGCTCAAGGGGGTGATAAATCACGACCCTGATATGAACATGAGAGATAAAAATGGCAATAGTCTTGCTGCATGCAATAAACAGAATCGAAAATGATGACTGCGATGACAGGATTGATGACATTGTAACCACTCTAATTAATGCAGGCCATGACGTTAACTTGCAAAATAATGATGGCCTGTCAACAATAATGTTGGCTGCAAGCAGATACAACAAAGAGGCTGTACAGATTCTACTGGATACAGGAGCTGACATTAATGCAGTTAGCAAAACAGATGAGACAAAGACAGCCGTGTCATACTTCCAACGCATGGACATTCATAACAAAGATATAACAGCCTGCCCAGCAGTTTTCCTTGCTCAAGGTGTTCAATTAGATGAACAAGTTAAGACCAGGATGGCCAGTAATGCCTACACAAACTTGTTTCGTCGTAAATTTAGCCAGATTACCAATGATCACGTTGCAATGGACAAATGACTTTTGGAATTAGGAGCGGATGTGAATGGTGGGCCATCTGATTTTCTTCTGTCTGTGCCAACTAAAGCTGGCAGTTATCCTCTGGTTGAGTTGCTCTGGCAGCATGGTGTTGACCTGAACAAGACAGATGGGGATCTGCCCATTAAATATCGAATCAGAAGGTGGCCATTATGACATGATTGAAGTGATGTTAAAATCTGGAGCCAACGTTCATGATAAAGCACTGTGTTACCAGTTGACCTGGCCCTAGCTCATGGCCACATAGACTGTGCTAAACTTCTACCGCGGCATGGTGCAAACTTTTAACATCAAGGATGCTTTACGCAATCTTACACATAATCAGAGTTCGGGTTACATTAAATTCCTACTTGTGTATTGCAGGCAAGAAACTCAACAATATATTTGTAAGCAGCAGTCAGCAACAAGAGGAACAAATATTGAATTCATTAGATATATTCTTGATATTGTATTTGACATTACGAGCGAGTATCCTTGTTTGAAAGAATAGTTAGCGGAGTCGGGTAATAGAGAAATTGTCTCATTTCTAATTTGGAATGGAGCAGATGTAAATACGCTGGTAGAAATATGTGGTGGCTACACTCCTCAAAGTCTGGTTCTAGATAAGGAAGATATGTGCCATGCACCAAATGCACAGGAAGTTAAAGTACTGCTTGAAAATGGGCTTCTCCTAATATTAGTGGTGACACATCGCCATTAATGTTTGCAGCTTTAACCAACAACAGTACAGATTTGCTTCAGTTACTATTAGACTACAGGGCTGACATTAACTGCGGAGAAAACGAAGGTGATACTGACTTGTCCTATTCTGTTGGTCAAGGTTGTGATAGCAATGCTGAATTTCTAATCAGATGTGCTAAAGATAAACATTTTATCAACTCACAAAAAAGAAGTATTGACAATTTTGATGCAAGCATGAAGATACAGCATTGTAGCTGTGCTCAAGGGAGTGATAAATCACGACCCTGATATGAAGATGACAGATAAAAATGGCAATACAGCCTTGCTGCATGCAATAAACAGAATCGAAAATGATGACTACAACAACAGGATTAATGACATTGTAACCACTCTAATTAATGCAGGCCATGACGTTAACTTGCAAAATAATGATGGCCTGTCAACAATAATGTTGGCTGCAAGCAGATACAACAAAGAGGCTGTACAGATTCTACTGGATACAGGAGCTGACATTAATGCAGTTAGCAAAACAGATGAGACAAAGACAGCTGTGTCATACTTCCAACGCATGGACATTCGTAACAAAGATATAACAGCCTGCCCAGCAGTTTTCCTTGCCCAAGGTGTTCAATTAGATGAACAAGTTAAGACCAGGATGGTCAGTAATGCCTACACAAACATGTTTCGTCGTAAATTTAGCCAGATTACCAATGATCACGTTGCAATGGTCAAATGACTTTTGGAATTAGGAGCGGATGTGAATGGTGGGCCATCTAATTTTCTTCTGTCTGTGCCAACTAAAGCTGGCAGTTATCCTCTGGTTGAGTTGCTCTGGCAGCATGGTGTTGATCTGAACAAGACAGATGGGGATCTGCCCATTAAATATCGAATCAGAAGGTGGCCATTATGACATGATTGAAGTGATGTTAAAATCTGGAGCCAACGTTCATGATAAAGCACTGTGTTACCAGTTGACCTGGCCCTTGTTCATGGCCACATAGACTGTGCTAAACTTCTACCGCAGCATGGTGCAAACTTTTATCATCAAGGATGCTTTACGCAATCTTATACATAATCAATGACAACAAATGAAAGATGTCTTAAGGAAGTTAAATGAGAGTTCGGGTTACATTAAATTCCTGCTTGTGTATTGCAGGCAAGAAACTCAACAATATATTTGTAAACAGCAGTCAGCAACAAGAGGAACAAATATTGAATTCATTAGACATATTCTTGATATTGTATTTGACATTACGAGCGAGTATCCTTGTTTGGAAGAATTGTTAGCGGAGTCGGGAAACGGAGAAATTGTCTCATTTCTAATTCGTAAAGGAGCAGATGTAAATAAGCTGGTAGAAACATGTAGTGGCTACACTCCTTAAAATCATGGTTCTAGATAAGGAAGATATGTGCCATGCACCAAATGCACAGGAAGTTAAAGTACTGCGTGAAAATGGGCTTCTCCTAATATTAGCGGTGACACATCGCCATTAATGTTTGCAGCTTTAACCAACAACAGTACAGATTTGCTTCAGTTACTATTAGACTACAGGGCTGACATTAACTGCGGAGACAACGAAGGTGATACTGACTTTTCCTATTCTGTTGGTCATGGTTGTGATAGCAATGCTGAATTTCTAATCAGATGTGCTAACGATAAACATTTTATCAACTCACAATAAATAAGTATTGACAATTTTGATGCAAGCAGGAAGATGCAGCAATGTAGCTGTGCTCAAGGGGGTGATAAATCACGACCCTGATATGAACATGAGAGATAAAAATGGCAATAGTCTTGCTGCATGCAATAAACAGAATCGAAAATGATGACTGCGATGACAGGATTGATGACATTGTAACCACTCTAATTAATGCAGGCCATGACGTTAACTTGCAAAATAATGATGGCCTGTCAACAATAATGTTGGCTGCAAGCAGATACAACAAAGAGGCTGTACAGATTCTACTGGATACAGGAGCTGACATTAATGCAGTTAGCAAAACAGATGAGACAAAGACAGCTGTGTCATACTTCCAACGCATGGACATTCGTAACAAAGATATAACAGCCTGCCCAGCAGTTTTCCTTGCCCAAGGTGTTCAATTAGATGAACAAGTTAAGACCAGGATGGTCAGTAATGCCTACACAAACATGTTTCGTCGTAAATTTAGCCAGATTACCAATGATCACGTTGCAATGGTCAAATGACTTTTGGAATTAGGAGCGGATGTGAATGGTGGGCCATCTAATTTTCTTCTGTCTGTGCCAACTAAAGCTGGCAGTTATCCTCTGGTTGAGTTGCTCTGGCAGCATGGTGTTGATCTGAACAAGACAGATGGGGATCTGCCCATTAAATATCGAATCAGAAGGTGGCCATTATGACATGATTGAAGTGATGTTAAAATCTGGAGCCAACGTTCATGATAAAGCACTGTGTTACCAGTTGACCTGGCCCTTGTTCATGGCCACATAGACTTTGCTAAACTTCTACCGCAGCATGGTGCAAACTTTTATCATCAAGGATGCTTTACGCAATCTTATACATAATCAATGACAACAAATGAAAGATGTCTTAAGGAAGTTAAATGAGAGTTCGGGTTACATTAAATTCCTGCTTGTGTATTGCAGGCAAGAAACTCAACAATATATTTGTAAACAGCAGTCAGCAACAAGAGGAACAAATATTGAATTCATTAGACATATTCTTGATATTGTATTTGACATTACGAGTGAGTATCCTTGTTTGGAAGAATTGTTAACGGAGTCGGGAAACGGAGAAATTGTCTCATTTCTAATTTGGAAAGGAGCAGATGTAAATAAGCTGGTAGAAACATGTAGTGGCTACACTCCTTAAAATCATGGTTCTAGATAAGGAAGATATGTGCCATGCACCAAATGCACAGGAAGTTAAAGTACTGCGTGAAAATGGGCTTCTCCTAATATTAGTGGTGACACATCGCCATTAATGTTTGCAGCTTTAACCAACAACAGTACAGATTTGCTTCAGTTACTATTAGACTACAGGGCTGACATTAACTGCGGAGACAACGAAGGTGATACTGACTTTTCCTATTCTGTTGGTCATGGTTGTGATAGCAATGCTGAATTTCTAATCAGATGTGCTAACGATAAACATTTTATCAACTCACAATAAATAAGTATTGACAATTTTGATGCAAGCAGGAAGATGCAGCAATGTAGCTGTGCTCAAGGGGGTGATAAATCACGACCCTGATATGAACATGAGAGATAAAAATGGCAATAGTCTTGCTGCATGCAATAAACAGAATCGAAAATGATGACTGCGATGACAGGATTGATGACATTGTAACCACTCTAATTAATGCAGGCCATGACGTTAACTTGCAAAATAATGATGGCCTGTCAACAATAATGTTGGCTGCAAGCAGATACAACAAAGAGGCTGTACAGATTCTACTGGATACAGGAGCTGACATTAATGCAGTTAGCAAAACAGATGAGACAAAGACAGCTGTGTCATACTTCCAACGCATGGACATTCGTAACAAAGATATAACAGCCTGCCCAGCAGTTTTCCTTGCCCAAGGTGTTCAATTAGATGAACAAGTTAAGACCAGGATGGTCAGTAATGCCTACACAAACATGTTTCGTCGTAAATTTAGCCAGATTACCAATGATCACGTTGCAATGGTCAAATGACTTTTGGAATTAGGAGCGGATGTGAATGGTGGGCCATCTAATTTTCTTCTGTCTGTGCCAACTAAAGCTGGCAGTTATCCTCTGGTTGAGTTGCTCTGGCAGCATGGTGTTGATCTGAACAAGACAGATGGGGATCTGCCCATTAAATATCGAATCAGAAGGTGGCCATTATGACATGATTGAAGTGATGTTAAAATCTGGAGCCAACGTTCATGATAAAGCACTGTGTTACCAGTTGACCTGGCCCTTGTTCATGGCCACATAGACTTTGCTAAACTTCTACCGCAGCATGGTGCAAACTTTTATCATCAAGGATGCTTTACGCAATCTTATACATAATCAATGACAACAAATGAAAGATGTCTTAAGGAAGTTAAATGAGAGTTCGGGTTACATTAAATTCCTGCTTGTGTATTGCAGGCAAGAAACTCAACAATATATTTGTAAACAGCAGTCAGCAACAAGAGGAACAAATATTGAATTCATTAGACATATTCTTGATATTGTATTTGACATTACGAGCGAGTATCCTTGTTTGGAAGAATTGTTAGCGGAGTCGGGAAACGGAGAAATTGTCTCATTTCTAATTCGTAAAGGAGCAGATGTAAATAAGCTGGTAGAAACATGTAGTGGCTACACTCCTTAAAATCATGGTTCTAGATAAGGAAGATATGTGCCATGCACCAAATGCACAGGAAGTTAAAGTACTGCGTGAAAATGGGCTTCTCCTAATATTAGTGGTGACACATCGCCATTAATGTTTGCAGCTTTAACCAACAACAGTACAGATTTGCTTCAGTTACTATTAGACTACAGGGCTGACATTAACTGCGGAGACAACGAAGGTGATACTGACTTTTCCTATTCTGTTGGTCAAGGTTGTGATAGCAATGCTGAATTTCTAATCAGATGTGCTAACGATAAACATTTTATCAACTCACAATAAATAAGTATTGACAATTTTGATGCAAGCAGGAAGATGCAGCAATGTAGCTGTGCTCAAGGGGGTGATAAATCACGACCCTGATATGAACATGAGAGATAAAAATGGCAATAGTCTTGCTGCATGCAATAAACAGAATCGAAAATGATGACTGCGATGACAGGATTGATGACATTGTAACCACTCTAATTAATGCAGGCCATGACGTTAACTTGCAAAATAATGATTGCCTGTCAACAATAATGTTGGCTGCAAGCAGATACAACAAAGAGGCTGTACAGATTCTACTGGATACAGGAGCTGACATTAATGCAGTTAGCAAAACAGATGAGACAAAGACAGCTGTGTCATACTTCCAACGCATGGACATTCGTAACAAAGATATAACAGCCTGCCCAGCAGTTTTCCTTGCCCAAGGTGTTCAATTAGATGAACAAGTTAAGACCAGGATGGTCAGTAATGCCTACACAAACATGTTTCGTCGTAAATTTAGCCAGATTACCAATGATCACGTTGCAATGGTCAAATGACTTTTGGAATTAGGAGCGGATGTGAATGGTGGGCCATCTAATTTTCTTCTGTCTGTGCCAACTAAAGCTGGCAGTTATCCTCTGGTTGAGTTGCTCTGGCAGCATGGTGTTGATCTGAACAAGACAGATGGGGATCTGCCCATTAAATATCGAATCAGAAGGTGGCCATTATGACATGATTGAAGTGATGTTAAAATCTGGAGCCAACGTTCATGATAAAGCACTGTGTTACCAGTTGACCTGGCCCTTGTTCATGGCCACATAGACTTTGCTAAACTTCTACCGCAGCATGGTGCAAACTTTTATCATCAAGGATGCTTTACGCAATCTTATACATAATCAATGACAACAAATGAAAGATGTCTTAAGGAAGTTAAATGAGAGTTCGGGTTACATTAAATTCCTGCTTGTGTATTGCAGGCAAGAAACTCAACAATATATTTGTAAACAGCAGTCAGCAACAAGAGGAACAAATATTGAATTCATTAGACATATTCTTGATATTGTATTTGACATTACGAGCGAGTATCCTTGTTTGGAAGAATTGTTAACGGAGTCGGGAAACGGAGAAATTGTCTCATTTCTAATTTGGAAAGGAGCAGATGTAAATAAGCTGGTAGAAACATGTAGTGGCTACACTCCTTAAAATCATGGTTCTAGATAAGGAAGATATGTGCCATGCACCAAATGCACAGGAAGTTAAAGTACTGCGTGAAAATGGGCTTCTCCTAATTTTAGTGGTGACACATCGCCATTAATGTTTGCAGCTTTAACCAACAACAGTACAGATTTGCTTCAGTTACTATTAGACTACAGGGCTGACATTAACTGCGGAGACAACGAAGGTGATACTGACTTTTCCTATTCTGTTGGTCAAGGTTGTGATAGCAATGCTGAGTTTCTAATCAGATGTGCTAACGATAAACATTTTATCAACTCACAATAAATAAGTATTGACAATTTTGATGCAAGCAGGAAGATACAGCAATGTAGCTGTGCTCAAGGGGGTGATAAATCACGACCCTGATATGAAGATGACAGATAAAAATGGCAATACAGCCTTGCTGCATGCAATAAACAGAATCGAAAATGATGACTGCGACGACAGGATTGATGACATTGTAACCACTCTAATTAATGCAGGCTGTGACGTTAACTTGCAAAATAATGATGGCCTGTCAACAATATTGTTGGCTGCAAGCAGATACAACAAAGAGGCTGTACAGATTCTACTGGATGCAGGAGCTGACATTAATGCAGTTAGTAAAACAGATGAGACAAAGACAGCCGTGTCATACTTCCAACGCATGGACACTCGTAACAAAGATATAACAGCCTGCCCAGCAGTTTTCCTTGCTCAAGGTGTTAAATTAGATGAACAAGTTAAGACCAGGATGCTCAGTAATGCCTACACAAACTTGTTTCGTCGTAAATTTAGCCAGATTACCAATGATCACGTTGCAATGGTCAAATGACTTTTGGAATTAGGAACGGATGTGAATGGTGGACCATCTGATTTTCTTCTGTCTGTGCCAACTAAAGCTGGCAGTTATCCTCTGGTTGAGTTGCTCTGGCAGCATGGTGTTGATCTGAACAAGACGGAAGGGACATTTGGGGATCTGCCCATTAAATATCAAATCAGAAGGTGGCCATTATGACATGATTGAAGTGATGTTAAAATCTGGAGCCAACGTTCATGATAAAGCACTGTGTTACCAGTTGACCTGGCCCTTGTTCATGGCCACATAGACTGTGCTAAACTTATACCGCAGCATGGTGCAAACTTTTAACATCACGGATGCTTTACGCAATCTTATACATAATCAGAGTTCGGGTTACATTAAATTCCTGCTTGTGTATTGCAGGCAAGAAACTCAACAATATATCTGTAAACAGCAGTCAGCAACAAGAGGAACAAATATTGAATTCATTAGACATATTCTTAATATTGTATTTGACATTACGAGCGAGTATCCTTGTTTGGAGGAATTGTTAGCGGAGTCGGGAAACGGAGAAATGTCTCATTTCTAATTCGGAAAGGAGCAGATGTAAATAAGCTGGTAGAAACATGTAGTGGCTACACTCCTCCAAATCTGGTTCTTCTTCTTCTTCTGCGTTCATCTGGAGTTTTTTTTCCGGACATGATTGCGTTGTGCCTGTTTACAGCAGAGCTGCGTTCTTGCGCCGTTAGGCCGACACATCCGACTTCTGCGGGCATTTGTTGACTGGGTTAACCTTCCCGGAAAATCCGGTTCTAGATAAGGAAGGTCCAAATGCACAGGAAGTTAAAGTACTGCTTGAAAATGGGCTTCTCCTAATATTAGTGGTGACACATCGCCATTAATGTTTGCAGCTTTAACCAACAACAGTACAGATCTGCTTCAGTTACTATTAGACTACGGGGCTGACATTAACTGGAGAGACAATGAAGGTGATACTGCATTTTTCTATTCTGTCTGTCAAGGTGTGATAGCAATGCTGAATTTCTGATCAGATGTGCTAAAGTTAAACATTTTATCAACTCACAAAATAACAAAAGATTGACAATTTTGATGCAAGCAGGATGATACAGCAATGTAGCTGTGCTCAAGGGGGTGATAAACCACAATCCTGATATGAACATGACAAATAACAATGGCAATACAGCCTTGCTGCATGCAATAAACAGAATCGAAAATGATGACTACGACCACGGGAGCCTGCCTAGCAGTTTTCCTTGCTCAATGTGTTCAATTAGATGAACAAGGTAAGACCAGGATGGTCAGTAATGCCAATACAAATTTTTTTATCGTGAATTTAGCCAGATTACCAATGATCACGTTGCAATGGTCAAATGACTTTTGGAATTAGGAGCGGATGTGAATGGTGGGCCATCTGATTTTCTTCTGTCTGTGCCAACTAAAGCTGGCAGTTATCCTCTGGTTGAGTTGCTCTGGCAGCATGGTGTTGATCTGAACAAGACAGATGGGGATCTCCCATTAAATATCGAATCAGAAGGTGGCCATTATGACATGATTGAAGTGATGTTAAAATCTGGAGCCAACGTTCATGATAAAGCACTGTGTTACCAGTTGACCTGGCCCTTGTTCATGGCCACATAGACTGCGCTAAACTTCTACCGCAGCATGGTGGAAACTTTTAACATCAAGGATGCTTTACGCAATTTTATACATAATCAGAGTTCGGGTTACATTAAATTCCTGCTTGTGTATTGCAGGCAAGAAACTCAACAATATATTTGTAAACATCAGGATTTGTTATTATCAGCAACAACAGGAAGAAATATTGAATTAATTAATAACAAATATTGAATTCATTTGATATACCACGTTTATGTACAGCACTGATAAGTGGTAATGCTTCCCTGGCTTTTTAATTTTGTTGACATCATGTGGCTTACAAAATCTGATCTGACTTCACTGATGCATAACAAACCTGTACGTTCATATCTGGAAAAGACAAACCATTCACAGTGTTTGAATCTGCTTGGTGAGATGTCTTCACCGCCAGTGTCCCTGTACAGGCTGGCTTTCGTGGAAGTATCATCTGCTGGGGACAACCCTGGCCGTGAGAAACGCGTTAACAAGTTACCTCTACCATGGTTGTTGAAAGACAAACTGTTGTTTAAATCCGCTGCAGACTTTATAACATCATCAATAGACAGAATTCCTTTTTGGGTATTGCCCGTTGATCCATCTTCTGAACTATACATCAATGTTCTTGATTACTGTAAATGCTGTCGGGTGTAGCAAAATTTTAAATTGAAGCATCCACTCAGAAATCAAAATCCCTGTTTTACATGTACTGAACATGATTGCATTGAATGATTTGTAAATTCGACAACTCTGTGGCAAATAGATCAAGCTGTCTGTCTCACACGCTGAAGATCATACTTGGATTGCACAATACAAATGATGAAGTGAGGAAACAACCAATACCTTTAGCACACAAGGCAGTCTGCTTTGACCGCTTCCTACCACAGAGACCTCCCTGTCAATGATTAACTTAATACACCATGAGATGAATTATTTAATGTAAATGGTACCATTATATCTGTTGATGGTTTCATTCATCTCATCTCAGTTCTCTTATACCTTCCAGTCCAATATGGCGGAGAGACAATGCAGTGTCAAAGTGAAGCATAAACTGTGGGAGAGTGCCCGTTTATGGACTTCATATATCACGATTCCCATGGACTCCCTCTGTCTATCATTTACATAGTCAGGCTCTTATTTTGTTTGTACATCATTGCTTGTTGTGTTATAGTTAGTTGGTAGCCTAATTACATGGTCACTTGCCGTTTTCTAATGAAATCTAGTGCTGCTATAACCTTCACTTAGTCCTGATTTCTTCATTTCTGATTTTCTCTTTTTGATACATTGAGTATTCTTCTCAGGAATATAATTTCCATTGTTGTAATTTTTCCTTTCTCTTTTTCTGTCACTGTCCAGGTTTGGCATTGGTAGCATAGAGTTGGTAGGAAGACTGTGTCGTTTCATGAATTTACTGTTAATAATAAAACATTGAATATTATTATTTCGTTTAAATGCACATAGATGATTAACATATGTACATGATGAAGTGATATATTTATTTAACATAACTGATATTGTTATTTCTGTCGATGGTTACGTGATTTTACCGTTAACAATAAAGCATAGTTTCTTTTTTTAAATGCATGTTTCATAAAAATTACTGTCGATGCATAATTGTATGTGAATTGTAAATAAAGACAAATGAAATATGTTATGACAATAAAAAATAAATAATGATGATGTGCTCATATGTTTGAACATTGTTTTTTTGTTTTGCTGCCACTTAAAACCACTTGTTTTTGCAGTTTTTAGCTACAGCAATCAAAGAAATTATGGAGAACAAGAGGCTCCTCTGTACACATTGAGAAAGAGTTTGCCACATGGGATGGTCCTAGAAAACATATTTGAATAACATTTTTATTAATTTTTAAAATTCTCTTATAATCTTTAAAATTAGATTACCATTTCCACTAGTTTTCTCTTAACTTTGAAATAAGATCCTTCCTTGGCAAGACAGTCAGAAATAATCAGTCAAACTGTGATTTGAACTACTAAAGTTAAACAGAAGGCTTATTTATTTTATTATTTAACATTGCTGAAAATATTTTTTAAAGTCAGTTTACAGACTATGGCTCTAATTTAGTATTAATAATGGGTACACCCAGTGCATTTTGTTAGAACTAATTTTTAATAAGATATTAACTGCAGCTCATAGGGGAAGCAAAGAATAGTAACACTGTAACATAACAAGCTCCAGTCTCCATGGCGAAAGGATTACGGACGCGATTCGCAATCCTGTATACCCGGGTTCGAAACACAGCGGTACTGGTATTTTCGAAAAAGGTATAGGTGCCGGTCGTTCAGAAAGCAATGGCAAACTACTGAACATAAAACTTCCCCAGGAATCACGAACAGCTAAAAATGCTGGGGTTGACTGCTACGTCCCGTGAAGAACATGCAACTAAAAAAAAAAGAAGAAAAAAAAAAACACGCATGTTGTAAAGGAGTGGATGCTGAGACCAGATATCTCGCCTCACAGAAAACTTTTGTTGAAAAACCCAAGAGTCTACAAAGGAATTGGCATGAGTTATTTGTGGTCTATACTCCATTAGGAGATGAAAGGCAGAAGGGGATTGCATCATATCTAAAACCAGATGCCATATTCAGTTACGCCTCTCTGCAATGACATATAGTTGCTAACCGACTCATTAAGAAAACATTGAACAAGAAAGTTACTAAGCTTAAATGAGAGTTTACCTTTGTCACAGTTATTTCATCTCCAGTATTTACTGGGTTAAAATTCATCCTGTTCAGTTCGACATTTTCCTGTGTATTTATCAATACTATTACAATGTGTAATAGCAGACATTAAACTATTAATTTTGGATATTTTCGCTTATAATTGACATTGGGGTGGAGCAGTGAGTTCATTTCTGAAATGATTTCACATACAGGTCAGTTGGACTTAAATGTTTGCTTCACTTTCTGGAACTGGCATAACGAAGAACAAAATTGTCTAGAAAATCAGTCAATAAAGTCTAGTGTTGAACGCAACGCGCCTTGGATTTGAACATACTATATATATATATATGATAGATTGTTACATTGTGCTTTAAAAAGGCACAACAGCTAAAACCCATGGCGATAGCGAATGTGACTAATCATACCGATTCATGCTGTAAATGTTCGTCCACAATGGCTGCATGTGAACACAAGTCATTTCCACCATCACGCACCATCTTATGTCTCACACGCTCAGTGTGTGACCTATCTGCAATAATTTTCTCCTTTGTCTTTATTCCATTTCTGATCTTTGCCCCGCATGCAACACGATCAGCGGCTACTTGCTCACAAAGTACAATATCATTAGACTTATAAAAAACATATATTGGAAACAACAAGCTGCCATAAGGATTGATAATGAAGTGGGAAAATATCAACCTATTAAGAGAGGTGTTAGGCAGGGATGTGTAATGTCTCCAGATCTTTTTTCCCTGTACAGTGAAAATATTTTCAGAAATGTAGAAGATATAAATGGAATCAGCATTGGAGGACGAAACATCAATAACATTAGATATGCAGATGATACAGTATTGATTGCAGACAATGCGCAGGATCTGCAACAATTAGTGGATGCGGTTGTTATACACAGTGAGCAACGGGTTAGAATTAAATTGTAAAAAGACACAGGTTATGGTCGTCACTAGGAAGAACGAAGTGCCACAATGTAATATACAAGTAAATGGGAATATTCTTCAACAAGTGAATCGATACAATTATCTCAGAACAGTCGTAACATCTGATGGGAGATGCCTTGAAGAGATTAGAACAAGAATCGCCATGGCGAAAGTAGCCTTTAGCAAGATGAAAAACATTTTGACCCAAAAAAAACATGTCAATTGAAACGAGAAAAAGAGTGTTGAGGTGCTACATAGAGCCTGTTCTTTTGTATCGATGTGAAACTTGGACAATGTGCAGTCAAGTTGAAAAACATCTGATGGCTGCAGAAATGTGGTTTCTGAGGAAAATGCAAAGAATACCATGGACAGACAGAAAAACCAATGATCAAGTACTACAGGAGACAAATGAAAATCGTAAATGGATTAGAGAAATTAGACGTAGACGGTCAAAATTTTTTGGACATGTTATGAGAAGAAATGGATTGGAGAACTTAGTAACAACTGGCACGATCGAAGGGAACAGACCAAGAGGAAGACCGAGAGGAAAATACTGGCACTCTTCCGACAGACGGGTCTAAATAGTTCTGCAGTGAATAATTTTATATAACTAACTCTAACCCTAACCACTTATTCACTGCAGAACTATTTAGACCCGTCTGTCGGAAGAGTGCCAAAATACCTTATTACCTGTATGGCTTGCATAGACGAGACAGGAACACTGAGCTGATCCACGACTCTGGTGATCGAGTGAAATGGCGAGTCATGACCGCCCACGCTTGCCGGCATGGCACATGATTGATTGATTGATCTTCTTACAACAATACTTACCATACAATGTAATTCTAACTCAATAGTTCACTGTGTGTAACAACCGCATATAAATATATTTATAAGGCTGAGGCTTAGTCACATGTAGGGGCTAACGTAAATACGATATGAGATCAACTGAAACGCATACGCACACAGAACAGCTGAAAAATGAATGTGGACATATTTATAGCACCGTTTCTCCGAATTGCACTCACTCAGAGACCAGCTTGGCGTGATTGACCCTGGGCGGTGACATTTGTGGGCAATTCCGATTATGAATTTGCGATAATGGTTATTCGATTACAAGTCTTTGCTATCACTACATATCAGTTAGACAATAAGTAAATCAGATGATGTTGTTGTTGTTGTTGATAAAGTAATGCCACTGTCGACGACAGTGAGGGCCCTACGGGCCCAAAACTAAAAAAAACATCCATCGATCGATCTAGCAGTCCACCGAACACTAAACCGGAAAATGATTGCCGGACCGATGCAAATGTAAATGAGGCTCGAAGGGATTCTTCTTTGTTTGCGGTGAATTAAAATTGAAGTACCGGAGGATCTTCTGCAGTTTTTATTTTTCCTGCCATATTTTTTCGCAGCTCTTGCAGACCTGTTTGCTTCACGTGTGACTACACCATTGCGTAATGATGTACGCCAAGAATTTCGGTCTTTGGCAGCAGTCTCCCAAGTGTCGTGATAAAGGGCCGCGCCGTGCTATGATACAGAGAGGCGGCCGAAAAGACCTTTGATCTGACAGCGACACATTGTGAAGCTATTATTTTTGTTTGTAATATAACCTGACTGTAATTGTAATATGGCCTGACTATGGAAGTCATGGTAGTGAGTAAAGCAATAACATGGCTCGAGACACAGACATGCACTAGGGCACGTTTCCTTAGTGATTCAATGAGCATGCTCAAGAAGATAGAGATGGGGTGGACCGGAGGAGAGTGGCTGCTGCCTCTGGAGCGGTCTTGGCTGGCAAAGAATAGTTTCATTTTCGTGCCAGGACATGCGGGTGTACGAGGAAATGAGCGGGCTGACAAGCTTGCAGGTAAGGCTACTGTGGAAGGCGGACGAGCCATGGACCAGGTTGACATTCTGAATGTTCTACGAGAAGTAAGACTTTTTAGAGAACCAAGTGATGACTGTGAATCTACAACCATGGTCAGACTGCGAGAACAGCAAATTAAAAGAGGTGTAGCCAAATAAGAACACTACGCGGGAAGCCAAAGAAGAGTTGACTTGAGTTAAGAACCGACATCACTGCACTCAGGACATTCCCATATGTGCTCCGTCCCCTCGTTCAACAGCCAGCGAAGAGTCATACTACTAATCGTTCCCACCGCTATCTGATTAAAAGTTCTCCTGGTATTCCCTCTCAGATTCATAAACTAACACAGAACTGGTGTCGTTAGTCGCTACACGCTGCGGGATTTACTGAGGAGGGGATCCGAGCACTTATGGACTGAATGGTTCGATGTGCAATGAGGATGATCTGTTGACTAACTAACTAACTAACTATAGTCTGTCCGGAAATGTATGCCGTCATTCAAGATCAATTATTTTGAAAACTATCTGTTGCATCGTTATGAAATTTTTCCAGCCGTCTTATATTTACCCCCACCCAAGGAATATGTCTTTGATAGGTCCCAAAACAACTTAAATCATTAAAAGCGGCATCATTCCTTTGATGTTTTGCTTAACAACTAGTGATTTCTTGTTAAAAATGTTATGTTTACGGTAATGAGGACCTGCAAATTCAGATGACAAACAAAGGCGTATCTGGATTCGTATGGGAGTGGGTGCAATCAAAGAAGTAGCTTACAGTCGACAGAATCGGCTGCATTGCACAGGGTTTTTATCCCATATGGCTCAGTTTCTTTCCGCAGCGCGGAAAGCGTCGCACAAAGCACGAACTCCGTAGCTCCAGCGACGACCCTCGGCAGTCTCCGAATAAAATGAATGATGCGGCCCGGACAGACAGACAGAAAGGTAGGTAGGTAGGCAGAAAGATAGGTGGGTGGATGGATGGCTGGCTGGCTGGCTGGCTGAGTGGGTGGATCGGTCGGTCGGTGGGTCGGTCGGTCGGTGGGTGGGTGGGTCGGCAGGCAGGCAGGCAGGCAGACAGACAGATAGATTAGATAGATAGATAGATAGATAGATAGATAGATAGATGGATAGATAGATAGATAGATAGATAGATAGATAGATAGATAGATAGATAGATAGATAGATAGATAGATAGATAGATAGATAGATATCGGTAGGTCGGTCGGTTAGTGGGTGGGTGGGCAGGCAGGCAGACAGACAGACAGATAGATTAGATAGATAGGACAGACAGATAGATTAGATAGATTGATATCGGTAGGTCGGTCGGTCTGTCGGTGGGTGGGTGGTCGGGCCGGCAGGCAGGCAGATAGATAGATAAATAGATAGATAGATAGATAGATAGATAGATAGATAGATAGATAGATAGATAGATAGATAGATAGATAGATAGATATATAGATAGATAGATAGATAGATATCGGTAGGTCGGTCGGTTAATGGGTGGGTGGGCCGGCAGGCAGGCAGACAGACAGACAGATAGATTAGATAGATAGGACAGACAGATAGATTAGATAGATAGGACAGACAGATAGATTAGATTAGATTAGATAGATAGATAGATAGATAGATAGATAGATAGATAGATAGATAGATAGATAGATATCGGTAGGTCGGTCGGTCGGTCGGTTGGTGGGTGGGTGGGCCGGCAGGCAGGCAGTCAGGCAGACAGACAGACAGATAGATTAGATAGATAGATAAATAGATAGATAGATAGATAGATAGATAGATAGATAGATGGATAGATAGATAGATAGATATCTGTCGGTCGGTCGGTATGTGGGTGGGTGGGCCGGTAGGCAGGCAGAGAGACAGACAGACATACAGACAGACATACAGACAGACAGACAGACAGACAGATATATAGATAGATTGATTGATAGATAGATAGATAGATAGATAGATAGATAGATAGATAGATATCGGTACGTCGGTCGGTTGGTCGGTGGGTGGGTGGGCCGGCAGGCAGGCAGACAGACAGACAGACAGACAGACAGACAGATAGACAGATAGATAGATAGATATATTAGATAGATAGATAGATAGATAGATAGATAGATAGATAGATAGATATCTGTCGGTCGGTCGGTCGGTCGGTATGTGGGTGGGTGCGCCGGCAGGCAGGCAGACAGACAGACATATAGATTAGATAGATTAGATAGATAGATAGATAGATAGATAGATAGATAGATAGATAGATAGATAGATAGATAGATAGATAGATAGATAGACAGATAGACAGATAGACAGATAGATAGATAGATAGATAGATATCTGTCGGTCGGTCGGTCGGTATGTGGGTGGGTGGGCCGGCAGGCAGGCAGGCAGACAGACAGACAGATAGATTAGATAGATTAGATAGATTAGATAGATAGATAGATAGATAGATAGATAGATAGATAGATAGATAGATAGATAGATAGATAGATAGATAGAGATAGATAGATAGATATCGGTACGTCGGTCGGTTGGTCGGTGGGTGGGTGGGCCGGCAGGCAGGCAGGCAGACAGACAGACAGACAGATAGATAGATATATTAGATAGATAGATAGATAGATAGATAGATAGATAGATAGATAGATAGATAGATAGATAGATATCTGTCGGTCGGTCGGTCGGTCGGTATGTGGGTGGGTGCGCCGGCAGGCAGGCAGACAGACAGACATATAGATTAGATAGATTAGATAGATAGATAGATAGATAGATAGATAGATAGATAGATAGATAGATAGATAGATAGATAGATAGATAGATAGATAGATAGATAGATAGATAGATAGATAGATAGATATCGGTACGTCGGTCGATCGGTCGGTGGGTGGGTGGGCCGGCAGGCAGACAGGCAGACAGACAGACAGACAGACAGATAGATAGATAGATAGATAGATAGATAGATAGATAGATAGATAGATAGATAGATAGATAGATAGATAGATAGATATCGGTAGGTCGGTCGGTCTGTCGGTGGGTGGGTGGTCGGGCTGGCAGGCAGGCAGATATATAGATAGATAGATAGATAGAATAGATAGATAGATAGATAGATAGATAGATAGATAGATAGATAGATAGATAGATAGATATCGGTAGGTCGGTGGGTCGGTGGGTAGGTGGATGGGTCAGCCGACCGGCAGACATTCAGACAGACAGACATTCAGACAGACATTCAGACAGACAGACAGACAGACAGACAGACAGACAGACAGACAGACAGACAGATAGATAGATTGATTGATTGATTGATTGATTTCCACCAGAAACCGGGCCTTGTCAGCTAGTTTATTTATATAATCACGTTTCATGAAAGAACCCACATTTGGAGACGCCTCTGAATCTTCGCGCTGTTTGTTTGAAAACGAAGGTCACGTGAAAATTTTGAATAATTTGGGTCGAATCTTGGGGAAGCTGTAAAACTGTTAAAATCATGGTCGTAATCTTTAAGTCATAATTAATATACCGTATATAAGCTAACTTTAAAATCTGCTGTAAAATCTCCAGAACAAAAATTGTTTTGTTGGGTGGACATAATGATAACGTTATATACTAAATCTCATCATTTTATCTCAGCCCGTTACTGAGATATTGAATTTTATATTGAGGCAACCAAAAAAAAACACACTAGTCTGTCCGGAAATTTATGCCGTCATTCAAGATCAATTATTTTGAAAACTATCTGTTGCATCGTTATGAAATTTTTCCAGCCGTCTTATATTTACCCCCACCCAAGGAATATGTCTTTGATAGGTCCCAAAACAACTTAAATCATTAAAAGCGGCATCATTCCTTTGATGTTTTGCTTAACAACTAGTGATTTCTTGTTAAAAATGTTATGTTTACGGTAATGAGGACCTGCAAATTCAGATGACAAACAAAAGCGTATCTGGATTCGTATGGGAGTGGGTGCAATCAAAGAAGTAGCTTACAGTCGACAGAATCGGCTGCATTGCACAGGGTTTTTATCCCATATGGCTCAGTTTCTTTCCGCAGCGCGGAAAGCGTCGCACAAAGCACGAACTCCGTAGCTCCAGCGACGACCCTCGGCAGTCTCCGAATAAAATGAATGATGCGGCCCGGACAGACAGACAGAAAGGTAGGTAGGTAGGCAGAAAGATAGGTGGGTGGATGGATGGCTGGCTGGCTGAGTGGGTGGATCGGTCGGTCGGTGGGTCGGTCGGTCGGTGGGTGGGTGGGTGGGTCGGCAGGCAGGCAGGCAGACAGACAGATAGATTAGATAGATAGATAGATAGATAGATAGATAGATAGATAGATGGATAGATAGATAGATAGATAGATAGATAGATAAATAGATAGATAGATAGATAGATAGATAGATAGATAGATAGATAGATAGATAGATAGATAGATAGATAGATAGATAGATAGATAGATAGATATCGGTAGGTCGGTCGGTTAATGGGTGGGTGGGCCGGCAGGCAGGCAGACAGACAGACAGATAGATTAGATAGATAGGACAGACAGATAGATTAGATAGATAGGACAGACAGATATATTAGATTAGATTAGATTAGATAGATAGATAGATAGATAGATAGATAGATAGATAGATAGATAGATAGATAGATAGATAGATAGATAGATAGATAGATAGATAGATAGATAGATAGATAGATATCGGTAGGTCGGTCGGTCTGTCGGTTGGTGGGTGGGTGGGCCGGCAGGCAGGCAGTCAGGCAGACAGACAGATAGATTAGATAGATAGATAAATAGATAGATAGATAGATAGATAGATAGATGGATAGATAGATAGATAGATATCTGTCGGTCGGTCGGTCGGTATGTGGGTGGGTGGGCCGGCAGGCAGGCAGAGAGACAGACAGACATACAGACAGACAGACAGACAGACAGATATATAGATAGATTGATTGATAGATAGATAGATAGATAGATAGATAGATAGATAGATATCGGTACGTCGGTCGATTGGTCGGTGGGTGGGTGGGCCGGCAGGCAGGCAGACAGACAGACAGACAGACAGACAGACAGACAGACAGATAGATAGATAGATATATTAGATAGATAGATAGATAGATAGATAGATAGATAGATAGATAGATAGATAGATATCTGTCGGTCGGTCGGTCGGTCGGTATGTGGGTGGGTGCGCCGGCAGGCAGGCAGACAGACAGACATATAGATTAGATAGATTAGATAGATAGATAGATAGATAGATAGATAGATAGATAGATAGATAGATAGATAGATAGATAGATAGACAGATAGACAGATAGATAGATAGATAGATAGATAGATAGATATCTGTCGGTCGGTCGGTCGGTATGTGGGTGGGTGGGCCGACAGGCAGGCAGGCAGACAGACAGACAGATAGATTAGATAGATTAGATAGATTAGATAGATTAGATAGATTAGATAGATAGATAGATAGATAGATAGATAGATAGATAGATAGATAGATAGAGATAGATAGATATCGGTACGTCGGTCGGTTGGTCGGTGGGTGGGTGGGCCGGCAGGCAGGCAGTCAGACAGACAGACAGACAGATAGATAGATAGATATATTAGATAGATAGATAGATAGATAGATAGATAGATAGATAGATAGATAGATAGATAGATAGATAGATAGATAGATAGATAGATATCTGTCGGTCGGTCGGTCGGTCGGTCGGTATGTGGGTGGGTGCGCCGGCAGGCAGGCAGACAGACAGACATATAGATTAGATAGATTAGATAGATAGATAGATAGATAGATAGATAGATAGATAGATAGATAGATAGATAGATAGATAGATATCGGTACGTCGGTCGATCGGTCGGTGGGTGGGTGGGTGGGCCGGCAGGCAGACAGGCAGACAGACAGACAGACAGACAGATAGATAGATAGATAGATAGATAGATAGATAGATAGATAGATAGATAGATAGATAGATAGATAGATATCGGTAGGTCGGTCGGTCTGTCGGTGGGTGGGTGGTCGGGCTGGCAGGCAGGCAGATAGATAGATAGATAGATAGATAGAATAGATAGATAGATAGATAGATAGATAGATAGATAGATAGATAGATAGATAGATAGATAGATAGATAGATAGATAGATATCGGTAGGTCGGTGGGTCGGTGGGTAGGTGGATGGGTCAGCCGACCGGCAGACATTCAGACAGACAGACATTCAGACAGACATTCAGACCGACAGACAGACAGACAGACAGACAGACAGACAGACAGACAGACAGACAGACAGACAGACAGACAGACAGACAGACAGACAGACAGACAGACAGACAGATAGATAGATAGATAGATTGATTGATTGATTGATTGATTTCCACCAGAAACCGGGCCTTGTCAGCTACTTTATTTATATAATCACGTTTCATGAAAGAACCCACATTTGGAGACGCCTCTGAATCTTCGCGCTGTTTGTTTGAAAACGAAGGTCACGTGAAAATTTTGAATAATTTGGGTCGAATCTTGGGGAAGCTGTAAAACTGTTAAAATCATGGTCGTAATCTTTAAGTCATAATTAATATACCGTATATAAGCTAACTTTAAAATCTGCTGTAAAATCTCCAGAACAAAAATTGTTTTGTTGGGTGGACATAATGATAACGTTATATACTAAATCTCATCATTTTATCTCAGCCCGTTACTGAGATATTGAATTTTATATTGAGGCAACCAAAAAAAAACACACTATAACTTGTAATATACCACGAGGCCGCTTCTATTATCACAAAAGACA
This sequence comes from Cepaea hortensis, assembly GCA_963921405.1. Lineage (NCBI taxonomy): Eukaryota > Metazoa > Mollusca > Gastropoda > Stylommatophora > Helicidae > Cepaea > Cepaea hortensis. Next base: position 147,199,194 of record OY992877.1, on the reverse strand, counting down.
ATTGCACGCGTTACGTGTTGATAGTTCTGCTTCGAGCTTACAATTAAGGACAATATTTAATGTTAATGTTTGTCATGAGAAGTGGCTGTGCTGTATTTAAATCAGTAAATCAGGTGTGTGTGTGTGCGTACGTGCGTGGTGCGTGCGTGCGTGTGTGTGTGTGTATAACTGTATCAGTATATTTTTTTTGCATTTAAGAGGGTTAGCAAAAAATATTTAAAATTACCAGTTTATATGCGGTGTAATTCTTTGGCATGATATTTTATTTGAAATAAATTCAGTCTCCAAGCTATTGCAATCTATAACTATACATTTATCAGATTGTGTAGGGATGTTATCAGAAACCATGCAAAAAGTGAAAAGTTATAGAAAGTCTGGATATGATCAGATGAAAATTGCTGCTAATGAGATTGGGGAGAATCTTGAATGCAGTACAGAATTTCCAGCTGAAACTGAAGATAGAGCTAGAAAGAAAAAGCGTCAATTTGACTGTGCAGAAGCTGTCGATGAACCCTAAACAGAGGAGAATAAATTTAAAATAAACTTTTTTCAATTATATTCTGGACATTACCATTAATTCTCTGAATGAACGATTCACGCTTCTTTAATCCCATAGAAAAAATGTTCAGTTTTTATATGACATTTTAAAACTCAAGGATAAAGATGGCAAAACGCTTGTAAATTATTGTACCAATCTCCACTTAATACTTTCAGTCTAAAATTAATCAGATATAAACGCAAATTATCTTCAAGAAGAATTACGTGATGTATCTGAATGCTACCATATTCTATGAAACCTTTGGATGTTTTAAATTATTTGTGCCAAAATAACTTAATTACTTTGTATCTGAATACAATTGTAGCTCTGAGAATTTTGTTAACACCCTCTGTCTCTGTAGCTAGTGAGGAAAGAAGTTTTTTCCAAATGAAAACTAATAAAACACTACTTAAGAAATTCCAAACAAAACTTAGAAATCTGTCATTAATTTCTATTGAATCTACACTGGCCACCACTCTAGACTTAAACGAGAGCGAATTTGCTAAAGTTTCTGACTACTCTTGTTGTTGACAATTGATATCATTATTTTCAAGTAGTTTGTGTTTTCAAAATAAAAATAGTATTCTTTCATTTTGTCAATTAAAAAAAAAAAATCACAATCGAGGGTTATTTTAAAGGGGAAAAAATGTAAGGGGCGGCATTTCGAAGACTTCCTTCTCACTGAGAAAATCTACCGCTCGGTGCTATATCAAAGACACAGATCGTGCCTAATGCACAATTGACATATCGGATGTTATTTTGGGCAAGCGCAGGAATTAAAATACCTAGGCACATAGATACAATTAAATGAATGGTGCTTAACAGAGATTTAAAAAAACAGACTGCTTCAAGCAAAAACCGCATTCTATCAAATGAAGCACTTTATATGCAACATGTCATTGTCATTGGAAGTTAGAAAAAGAATTTTTGTATGTTACATAAAACTAGTAAACTGCAAATCCCGGACAATTTGTTTAAAAAGCTAAAAACATCCCGAGGAGCCATGGAAATGTAGTTTTATAGAAGAATACTGAAAATGCTTGCGCAGCCAAAAGAAGTAATTTGGACATCTTGAGGAAGGATAAGTCACAAAGACACCTTATCACATACATCTGAATGAGACAGTCACAATTTGTTTTTTAATCACATTAGAGAAGACAAAGCTGAAACATTTTGTGACAACTGGAAAGATTTGTGAAAAGAAATAAAGGAAGATAGTTATCACGATGTTGTTAATGATAAGTTCGTGATATGGTCGTTGTCTAGGTAACGATGCTCCTGGTGTGTCAATTGAGCTATCTAACTGTCTCACAATGCAACTCCCCCAGTACTACACATCCATCAGTCATTACACAAGATTGAGTTAGCGCACATAATCCTTTAATACAGAAAGAACACGGACAAACGGAACACAACTCTATATCCAGAAACAATATAATCCATAGAATATAAATATCCTCCTCACAATTTAACCAGCACACATTACTGCCTTCTCAAGCCTGCTTCATATCAAATCCACAAGACAGGTAATCCAGCTCCTATCCACAGCTGGACCTCACACATCACACCCACACACTGGGTCTAGTCTCCACTAACTATATCACCCACTCTAGGTTCAGGCCTCCATTAACTATCCAACCCCCACTGGGTTTTAGGCCTGTATTCACAATTGGGAGAACAACACAACACCAGAACTGACCCACAGTCAGTCTAAACTCCCACGTAGTAGCCCACCGATCCGTTCGGCGCTAAAACATCAACTGACCAGAAGTCCCCTGACTTCACACGAACCGAACCCCCGTAGGTCTCAGCTTCCACTGCCCAGTCAAAGTTTTCCACTGTCTTTTAACCCTGCTGTGTAGCCCCTCCCTGGGCTCCCCACAACATTACTAAAACTGTCTCTCCCCCCATCCATCCTGGGGGTCTCTACTCACCCTCACCATTATTTCTCATGGTTAGTTGTTTTTCTCGTAGTCTTGCTACAAGGTCACTCACCTCAATGTCAATGACCCAGGCATATGTCAATAGTGTTCAAACATTTTAGACAATAGTGTGTCATGGCACGGAAGCGAGTCAGCACACAAACTGGTGCATGCGGTAGGGCCATGCCAGTCGGCAATGCTCTTGATGATGGTGGCTTTGACTAAATGGCTGATGTTACTACGGGTGCGCAATTTGACCCCATGTAAGCGTCTCTATGTATGGGTCACCTTGAACATCAGTTCTGACCGTCGTGAGAGGGTGAGGGGGTGCCAGATTTCCTGAGATGTACATGGAGTACAAAGAAAACCATGTGGGCATCACTGAAATGTCCAAAGAGGAACTTGACCATTACATCCATTTCTTCAGTTGCTTCAATCAGACTATCTAATTCACTTCCCAGGTCTCTACATTTGTGAATTTCTTGGATATCACAGTTAGCATTAACTTTTCTGTCCTAACCATTACGGCTTACTATAAACCTACAGATTCTCATTGTTATCTTCTTTATAGGTTGCCCTACACACTCGTTTCATAGATACAACACCCTACTTTCAACTTCTCTGATAACTCTGGCTTTACAATCATTATCCACAAGCTTCCGGGTTGTTTACGTGCCCATCTTTATCATGGGCGCCGCGGCCCAAGGGTTATGAGTTCGAATCCACATTGGTGCTGATGTTTAAAATAGAACTGGGCTCCCAGGTCAGCTCATTCTAAATTGTGTACCAGAAAATGCCTTGGGAAGTAAAGACAACCTTCGTGATGCTGAACACATCCCCCACCGATTGCCGACTGGTCTATGAACAGTTGGATTTAGCACCATATATCCAATATGCCATAAGGCACGTAAAAGAGTCCTTTACTTAATCATTTACCATCTTTAACCTGAACAAATTCTGAAAGAAGCCATCAGAAAATTATTATCCATCACCCAGACAGAGTCATTTCTAACCAAATCCCATCCAATCCCCTAATACAGGGGTCACCAAACTTTTTTCACAGTTGGCCGGATAACTGACAAAATGATGAGCGCGGGCCGCATAAACATTCTGTACAATACTTGCAAGCCAGAACGAAAGCTCAGAGAAAAGAAGACGAAAAACTAAGTTTAGCATTCCATGTGGGTGCGTGGCGTGCAATGCACGCACGCACGCACGCACGCACGCACACACACACACACACACACACACACACACACACACACACACAACAAAGACAACTAACATATTTATTTACTAAACAAAGTTATCAAAGAAAGCGACGTTAGCATAAAGATAGTTACATCATATCTAGTATGCACATATCTAAATCTCACAAACTAAGCAGCAAAAACGGTTAGTAAGATTTGTGAAACTAACGTTTGGCTTTAAAGATATCATCAATGTTTTGCTTGGTATTGCTGCATCCAATCAAAAGAATTGCTTTCAAATGTTCATTGGTCAATCTCGTTCGATGTGTTGACTTCACATACTTCATTTTTGAAAATGTTTGCTCACAGACTTAAATTGTTCCAAACACTGATGCCATACCAGCGGCAAATTTCTTCAGTTTCGGAAACTCAACTACAGGTAAGCAGCGGTAAAATTCAACAAGTTTTCCTTCTCTGTGCTGCTCTTTCAACAAGTCATTTGCTTGCAAATCAATGAGCTTCAGCTGTAGTTCAATTGGCACATCATTAAGGTTACAATGAAACGGATTCTGGAACAGACGAATGTCACTCTCAATTCTGTCAAGATCTGAAAATCTCTCCAAAAAATGCTTCTTCAAGTCACGAATAATTTTTTCCCCCAAAAAATCGAGGTTGACATCTTCGGCAATTGTAGCGCAAAACTTTTGAAACAGTGGAAATGAGAAACGTATTCTCCTCCCAGTTGTGCTGCAAACAATGACAGCTTTCTTCGAAATCCTTTGATGATTCTGTAGAGATCACAGACGAGGGTATTACCCGAAGTATTACCTTTACCAGAAGTTTCAAGTTCAGTTCATTCATGTAGGGAGTGATGTCGACCAAAAATCATAACTTTGAAAGCCAGGTAGGCTCTGACAGCTGTGGATCAGCTCTATCTTTTTCAGTGAGGAAAACATCTATTTCGTTTCGGAGCTTGTAAAAACGAAACAAGACTTTACCACAGCTGAGCCACATCACTGATGTGTGATAAGGCAAGTCACAGAATACAGAATCAATTTCTTCAAGAAAAGCCTGGAACTGGCTGTGATTGAGTCCATGTCCTCGAATGAAGTTCACAGCAGAAACGACTGGTTTCAGTACACAAAAAATATCTTAGTTTTCCCCCACAGAATGCTTGCTGATGCATGATGCAGTGTATGAACAGAGCGCAAATCTTCCAATTGAGTCCTGACCTGCCCCGCGAGACCTTTCCTCACTCCAGCCATGTTTTTACCTCCATAAACTGTAACACCTGGAAGCTGATTCCACAGAAGGTTATAGTCTTGCAAACATTTTTGCACTTCCACGAACATATCTTTTCCAGTTGTTGTTCCATGCATGCTGCAAACGGATGCCAACTCGTCCCTTATCTGTTAAGTCAAAATTGACGTCACGAATGAACACGAGAAGTTTTGACGTACTCAAGAGATCAGTAGACTCATCCATCGCCAGAGAATACCACAACAAGTTCCTAGCTTTCTCGCGTATCTGTAGCACTATGTTCTCTCCAAGTTCTTTTGTTCTCTGTTCAAATGAACTTGCCGAAAGGCTGATAGTTCCAAAAAATCAGTTTTCTCAGGACACACGTCATTTGCTGCTTCAGTCATACACTCTTTAATGAAGTTGTAATCAATAAACTGTTTTCCTCGTTTTGCCATCTTATGCACTATACTGTAACTTGTACGAGTGACAGATTCATTTTCAGCAAACTTTCTAGTGAAGAGATTTCTTTGTTTTTCTAAACCATGTTTCATCTCATCTCATCTCATCTCATCTCATATTATCTCATCGTGTTCCTCTTGTACCTTGCGGTGTCGAGGTGAAGTATAAACAGCGGAAGAGTGGATTATGGGCTTCATGTATCGATATTCCCATGAACTCTGTTATTCCTTGCGTACATCGTTTACGTGGTCGGCCTCATCCTCTGCTTCCATCTGGTCTGTACATCATTGCTTGTTGCAGTATACTGTTAGTTGGTAACCTACTTGCATGGCCAGACCATTTGACTAATAAAATCTAGCGCAGCTATAACCACCACTTTAGTCCTGATTTCTTCATTTCTGATCTTGTCTCTTCTTAATACATTGAGTATTCTTCTCAGGAATCTCATTCCTGTTGTTGTAATTTTTCTTGTCTCTTTTTCTGTCATTGTCCAGGTTTGGCATTGGTAACATAGAGTTGGTAGGAAGATTGTTTTGTAAAGTGCTTTCGTAGTAGTTATTGATACATGTTTGTTCTTTAGTATTGGTGCCATTTGTCCAATGAGTTGGTTTACCTTATTGCACCTATTTTCGATCTCGCCTTCTGATTTCCTATTTGATGATATTATACTTCCTAGGTACTTAAAACTCTTTACTTGTTGCAAGTGATGTTCGTTTAGGTTTTTCATTGTTGTTTTTTCTTCTTTACTTATAGTCATTACCTCTGTTTTACTTCTGCTAATTTTCATGTTATGTTCCCTACACATTTCGTTTAGACTATTCATGTGGTCTTGTAATTCAGCTTCTGATATTTCTATTAGTGCTTGGTCGTCCGCAAACAGGAGTTCTCTAATGGTTAAATTTGCAGATGGTTCTTCTTCTGTGTTCTCATCTTGCAGTGTTCTTGCGGTCTCTGTTTGGCTGGTTTCTTTACATATGGTGTCATATATGTTGTGAACAAGAGAGGACACAACCTTGTCGTACTCCAGATCTTATGGTGAAGGGTTCTGAGTGTCCTCCAGTTGCTGTAACTATCATTCACAGTTGTATAAGCTTCTACATAGGTTTGTTAGAAGTGTACTCACTCCATATTGTTTAAGGATTTCCACAGCTTGTTTCTATCAACTCTATCAAATGCCGTTTCTTGGTCGACAAAGGCTAAGTAGAGTGTTTCATTGAATTCGATTGATTTATCTATAAGTTGTCTAAGAGCAAAAATGGCATCTGTGCATCCTTTGTTTTTCCTAAATCCAAGATGTGTTTCGCTTAGCTGGGGTTCTAAAATAGTTCGTAATCTTTTCTCAAGCATTTTGCAAAATATTTTCCAAGTATGACTCTGTATTGTGTGCAGTCTCTTTTGCTGCCTTTGTTTTTCCAAATTGGGATAATTATGGCGTTTCTCCAGTCTCGCGGTGTCTCTTGCTCTACCCAAACATGGTTGAATAGTCTATGTAGCCATGCTGTTCATACTTCTCTTGCTGCTTTAACTAGTTCAGTTGGTATTTCATCTTGTCCTGGTGATTTGTTCAATGGGGCTAATCTGACGGCTTCTATAATTTCTTCTTTCAGTATGTCTGGTTCTAGTTCTTCGGTGGCATCTGTGTCGGTTTCTTGAATTCCTGTGACATCTGATGGGATGTTGAGAAGTTGTTCGAAGTACTGTTTCCATCTTATTAGGATTTGTTTTTGTTCACTTATTGGTTCTCCATTTTCGCTGTTAATTATTTCAGTTGGGTCACAGGGTTCTTCTCTCGTTCTCATTGCACTTATCGTTTTTGTAGAAGTTTCTAGTTGCCTCCTTGTAGTTTTTATTTAGGGTTTCTCCATACTCCTCCGTCTTTTTGTTTTTCTCTCTTTACTATTCTATTCACAGCTCTTCGACTACTTTTTATATTTTTTTTCCTTTTTGTCTTTTACAGCTTTCTTTACTTCTGCATTCCACAAACAATATGTTGCACGATTTATTACCAGACATAGTTCGCTGCATCTCATCAAGTGCATACCCAGTTATATATCATATGATGTGAATTTTAAAAAAAATAATACTGGAGCGGAAACATGTGTGACTCTGTGTTTTAATTGCTTCAGCTGAAGTATTATTCATTTATTCACTTCGTTTGGCATATAACTCTGAGTATGCACCTGACGAGATGCAGCGAAACATGTCAGGCAATAAATCGTGCAACAAATTGTTTGTGGTTTCTGTGTTTAACTTAAAGGGTTTTTTGTTTTTTTAAACCACTGCGGCTATGGAGTCGCCCTACGTCATAAAAGTTGGGCACTGGATACGTTTTTGGGAAATGTTTGGGAATGAAATGCGGAGAGGAAGCGGTAATGGCCAGCCCGCCTTGTTATTCTGTGGCCTACAATATGCGAAGCACTACGGATTCACACTCCAATGGCAGTAGCTGCCGTGGGATTACCTCTGTAACTTTCCATTAATGAATCCGTGCAAGCGATAACGATGTTCACTGAACTTTATGATTTCAATAGACTGTGCGTATTGAATGAATTGGGTGTTCCGTGCTTTTATAGTGTGTTCCGCGTTTCAAGTCCAAAGAATGATATAGTTTTTAATCAAATGCACTATTTATAGATGTTCAGTATGACATGTCGCTTATCTGCCAGATATATAGACAACACGGCATCAGTTACGTGGGATGTTCGCTGGGGATTGTGACAGTGTGGGTGTTGGTAATTCCTCAGCAGATACCAAGATACTATTGCTTTGTTCCTTCTAAGGAAGGATATAAAGAGGATATAAAGTGGTATAGATTGTACACCATACTGCCATATATATATATATATATATATATATATATATATATATATATATATATATATATATATATATATATATATATATATATATATATATATATATGTGGGTGTATCGGACGCGGGACATCTTGCTTATGATCGAGAGGTTTTCCGGAAGGTTGTTATGGGAGCGAGGTTCAGCAAAGGACATGCTACTGAATGAATGAAATTTATGTGTGTGTGGGTGGGTGTGTGCGTTTTTTTTTTTTTTTTTAACACTTGAAATATATATATAGAAAAGGAGAAAAATGAAAACAGTTATAGTCTTACAGCCTTGTGTCATGGCACGAAATGTTTCAGCAGACGAATTGATACAAATTGTTAGAACAATGCAGAATATGGAGAAGCATGATCGTCCATGCCAGCCGGCAAGATATTTGACAATGGTAGTTAACCATAAAGGACCTTTTTCACGCCAAGAGACGAACTGGGTATATGGTGCAAGCTCCATCTTGTAGACCAATCGGCACTCCATGGGTCATGTGACGAGTATTACGTCTGCTGCCTTTACTTCCTAGAAAGTTTCATAATACTCAGTTCAAGTTGGTCGGCCAGGTCTGCGAAAACCAACTTCGCCTTAAAGTGGATTGGAACACATACCAGCGGTAATCAATATTGCTAGCCACTGCGCTACCACGACTGGTGAGACATTGCAGACATTACCAAATGATTACCGAGGGATGAAGTGATGTTATCCGGTAGAAAATATAAATCTGAAAAGGAATGTTTGTGGTAAACAACTTACTGGTCCGTAAAGCTGAGAGAGAAGATAAATGTTTGTGGTGAACTTCTTACAGGTTCGTAGGCTGATAAAGGAAAGGAATGTTTGTGGTAAACTTCTTACACGTTCGTAAAGCTGAGAAAGAAAAGGAATGTTTGTGGTAAACGTCTTACAGGTTCGTAAAGCTGAGAAAGGAAAGGAATGTTCGTGGTAAACTTCTCACACGTTCGTAAAGCTGAGAAAGAAAAGGAATGTTTGTGGTAAACGTCTTACAGGTTCGTAAAGCTGAGAAAGGAAAAGAATGTTTGTGGTAAACGTCTTACAGGTTCGTAAAGCTGAGAAAGGAAAGGAATGTTTGTGGTAAACTTCTTACACGTTCGTAAAGCTGAGAAAGAAAAGGAATGTTTGTGGTAAACGTCTTACAGGTTCGTAAAGCTGAGAAAGGAAAGGAATGTTCGTGGTAAACTTCTTACTGGTCCGTAAAGCTGAGAGATAAAAAAGAATGTTTGTGGTAAACTTCTCACTCTTTCTTAAAGCTGAGGAGTGTAAAGGAAAAGGAAACAACAAGGGGCAGTAGAAGGAGGAAGAAGATGAAGAAGAAGAAGAGAAGCAGCAGCAGCAGGAGGAGGTGGAGGAGATAAAGAAGAGGATGGGGTGGGGAGAGAAATAATTTTGTTTCACCCGTCGGGGCCTCTGAAAGTTCTAAATGTTAAGCACTTTGAAAAATATTGAAAAACATGCTTTAAAATTTGTTTTATTTCTTTGAAATGATTCATTAAAAGCAAAAATGGTGTTGGAAATGTGTTAAACAGCCGTTGAAAATATGAACGGTCCACTGCTTGTTGGAACATGTAAGCAAATTAAATTTGCCATGGAATTAATTTTCATCTTATAGTTAATGAGTTAGCAGGATGTTCTAGTTATTTAATTTTAATTTTGTAATTAAAGTTGTGTGTGCGTGTGTGCGTGTATGCGTATTCTTCTGTTTTAAAGCCGTGCTTCAGTTAGAGAGGCATCGGCAACCTATAGTATAATACGTGGCATGCGGAACCATTTTCAATGGCACGCCGAGTGAACTGAAATACAGTATATGTTCTAATAATTAATTGCATTTTTAATTAAATTGAAGCATGCAATTCTTTTAAAGCTATTCCTGTTTTCACATCCTTTCAAAGTGAAAGTTAGTAGACATTAGAGGCAAGAATGTGTGCGGCGAATCATACCAACTGAGTGAGTGTGTGTCACGAATTGGCCGCCTTAACATCCCAGAATATTTTTCTCGGTCTCCAAATTTGAGAGGCCAACTTGAGAAAGAATGAATTAATCACACTACTCCAAAATTATCTAGTCGTGAGGTAAGATTATTCACAAAAAGCCTCTAGCCATGACGTAAGCTTGCAGATGGCAAGTAAAATGGCAACTAGATAATTAGTATACACCTTGGGAAACTGCTGACCCAGACATGCTGAATCAACAATGAAGGGGCCATGGACTGTGTAATTAAAACTGACCAGGCATGACACCTGATAAGCACAGGTAGGAAATCGCCAGGTGTGAACAACATTGACAGAGGGAGAGATAATAGCCCCAGGGCTGTAAACTAAGCCCCGTCCACTCTGACTGGCAGACTCAGGAATGTGTGAAAACAGATCTGATAAGACAATTAACACGGGGCCTGTAGACTGTACCAGACAGAGAGGAGCAAGGTGTGATGGCCAGGTTGCGGGGATAATTGCAATTACCGTCAGCGGGAGATAAGAAGAATTTATGACGGGAATGCCAAAGAGATAATAGTGTCTCAGACACTGTCTGCTTGACTCAGCTTAAATAAGGGCCCCTAGCCTAGTTTATGTTAGATTAAGTTTGACTTCAGAACAGGTGAGAAGAGAGAGTAAATGTAGATTTCTTAGTAACTAAGTATTTTATGTGTATGTACTGAATTCCAGTCTATATCTGATCTAGGTTATTGCAAGAACTATCATTGTCATAGATTACTTGAGTGTTCTTTCTAAGTTCTGCGTTCAATATCATATTGCTTTAAAGTGTTATTCTTCTGAGAAAATAGAGCCTTATGTGAGACAGATCTTGTCTGGGTAGACTTTTAGGTGTCTTGGTGGATGCTTGTCATTTCTTTGTACACTATCCTAGTTGCCTTTTGGTGTGTGCATTTGTTGTACAGAATATAGTCAACTGACTATTTATTTAATTCTTACAACAGCAGTAACTAAGTGTGATTAAACCGGGCAGCTCAGCAAATATAGCTGGTCTGTTTGGTCACTTCAATTAGACTTGTTGTATATCTCATTTTGTAGCTATACAATATTAGTACTCATTAATAATGCCTGATGCTATTATGTGAGTATCATTAGATGTCTATCTTGAAGTAATATAATGTTTACGGATATGTTGGATGTATGTATGTGTAATTTCATATGAATATACGATGCTAGGAATATGCTTCGTACATATTCTTTTTGTGTATATACATCTCATTTCGTATACCTACAAACTAACTAGTGCATTATGCTATTATGTTAAAGTATCATAATATGTCTAGTTTAATTAATGTTTTATGTGTATTTCATGTTTGGTATATTGATTTGTCATATGCAAGCCTATCAATATGACGTGTTATATTATGGTGTGCGCATTGGCACACTAACCATCGATTGCATTTGTAGCAGAGCTGTAATGGCACAGACAGTACCCACAAGTGTTATGGGGTATATGGTGCTAAACTTCCTCAGTGTATTGTGGGCGTGCGTCCCCGGTAATGCATGGAAACCTGGCACAGCTATTGGTCACGGCTTGTAAGCTCGGATGACCTGGCATTGTTATAATACACTTACCGACCCTGTGAGCTGCTAAACTAACATTGGACGGAGCGGCTGTACGACACAGAATTTCTGTATTAGCGATATGGACATGGGGCGGCAGAAATGTAATCATTACAGGCGTGTGAGACAATTGAAAAGCCCGTCCCAGACTAAAGACAGTAGGGAGAAGGAGGATGGTGAACATAGTAGAGCTGGAAGATAAACTTGGCCAGACTGGTCATTGTATATGTTTGTGTTATGATATATTTTAATTAGGATTGCGCTGATGTAGAACTGATATAACACATTCTCGACTTTCTTTCAAGCTCTCACAAGGAGCACCTATGTTATAGATCTCAAGACTAGAGACTACTGACTAGGAGTGTCAGGACTGACAGGATCGTTAGAATACCGGCAAGCTGTTCTTTTGTTGTCTACTGGAGAGTGGGGATCTGGACCACAGATCCAGATAGATGGAGTAACAAGTAAAGTTACGTAATGTTTGTCATCAATATCAATATGTATATGATTTCATCATCCTCATATTGACAATCATCCTATGTCTATTGTTATGATTAGCAAATAAATGTTGTAGTATTGTAACTCATAGTTCTGTCATTATATTTTTTCCAATTGTGCATACGTATTGTTGTGTACATTGGTGGGGGTTCACTTACACACCAAGGAAAGGAGCAGTCAGGGAGAAAACCTGTACTGAGATAGTCGTCTATACTAATATATTTAGACTTAAAACATCTATCTTAAGCTAACCTTCTCTTTCCTATACCTTGGCGAATATTCAGCTCAGTTCATTTCAATTTTGTAACGAGCCACTTAGAGCTGTACGTTGGATATTCAGGGCTTAATCTGTAGTTCAGCCATATAGATTTTGTCCCTAGTCAGTTTCTGACTATTTAGGGTTGCTCGCCAGTGAATAAATACTTTCATCTAGCTGGTGGGGCACCCCGACTTATGACAGATTGGTGTCTCGTCTCCGGGATTTAATTTTAACCCAATCCTACAGATTGGGGTCCAGTCCGCGAGCCTGAACCAGGATTCTAGTAATCATAGTGATTCTACTAGACCCTAGACATACGATTTTATAAGTTAACTCTTGTAATCTTCAGTCATCAAAATAGACTATCATCAGATGTAGCTAATTTTAGTTGAGGAAGTTACAGAGAATAGATATAACTTTTCAAAAGTGTATAACAGATAAGAACGTATGAGAACTACCTCATCTATCATTTATTGATAAGTATTTTAATTCTTATCATTTAGTGTATCATTCATCATTTAATGATAACTGATCACTTTAATCATATTTACATTGATGTGTTTGATGATTTAACTGCTTGATTGATTTGCCATTTTATGCTTACTTATGCCATTTTCATTATGACATGTATGCAGTGCATTTTAATATTTATTTAGGTAAATATTACTGATTACTGTGTAGTAGATCTCTCACACTTACTTCACTGCGGTCGCCAGAAACTACTTGAATATTACTTTCAGTTGTCTTTCATTGCTGAGGCTTAACTCTACACATTGGTTTTGATTCTGCTGTCATTGGTTCACTCTTGTCTGTCTAGCTTAGCTTTGAATTTGATAGATACATAGGAGCTTACCATTAGCAAATATGGACTCACCTTCCCAGGATCTAGATTATCTGAAGGCGCGCACAGATTACTTAGAGTCCACGAGAAGGTTAGGCATAATAGAGGGCTTAACAGGAGAACAATTAGAAACATACATCAGAGACGAGATGAAAGAGTGGGACATGGCGGAGGAACAGATGAATAAAACAATTGATGAGTTATTTGAAGCAAAAGAGCGTAGCAAAACTGAAGAAGCAGAGATTAATAAACAGCACATGGAAGTAGTCAATGCAGAGAAGCTAACCTTTCTAGCGGAACATAAGGTAGGAGATATGGATGCTCACCCAACCAAGAAGGAAGGGACATCTTTGCCAACCACCGCGGAATCAGAGTTAGTGGACCGGGAACTACAGGTTCTCATTCGACCCTGTCCTAAACGGAAAAGAGGGAAGAAAAAACGTGCCAAAGGCACTTCAAACAGCCACAAACGTGATAACTGTTTGTACCACGGCAATGGTGGTTTAACTGTACAGGACCTTCAGGGAAACCACTTAACTTCTACGAGGAATGAATCTCGAGAGAAAGAGGAACTGAAGACAACCTTTAATGAGGTCGCAGGCGGAGACCTAGCCGATTCTCACATTCCCTTCTGGTCACAGAATCACGAAGTGGAATTACATCTGACTGAAATAGGGAGGAAGGAAGGAACAGAATCCCAGGTGAATTTCACTGCTGCAACGCGGGAAGAGTCACAAATTATCAGTTCAGATAATTTACCTAGTAACAGTTACCCAGAGGACAACTGTTTGCACTACGGTTTGCCAGTACAAGACTCCCAGGAATCTCATTTTACTTCAACGAGAGGTGAAACTCAAGAGGAAGATGACCTGAGGACATCTTTTAAGGAGGTCGGAGATCGAAAAGTAACCGACTTTATTATTCCCTTCAGCTCAGGAGAGGATGAAGTGGGATTAAATTTGACTGACAGAGGGAGTAAGGATGACCCGGAACCCCTTGTGATCTTTGAGGCTGCAGCTCAGGACAAGACACTAGATCTCAGTTCAAATCATTTACCTAGTGTGATGGATTGCTTAGACAGCCCACCACAGGATGTACCGCAACTGGACTTAGCCCATGAAAGCAGGGCCAGAGAGGAACATCCAGACCAGGAAACATTTCCAGTTGTTATCTCACAGTATACCAGTTCGGAGACTCAGGGAATTGTCATGAGCCAGAATATGGACTCTGATATTGTGCAGACAACATTGTCTGTAGTTGCTAAAGAAGAAAATTCTTTGCACAAGATGGAGGAAGAAACGCCTATCATCTCATTAGCTGAAGTTATCAGGGAATTCCAGCAACAGGGACCTGAAGTAACAGAAGTCAAGAGTGGTTTGGAACCAACACTCTTAGGACTCAATCTACCCTTCAGTCAGGTCGATTTGATAGGAGTAGATCAGCTATTTGTGGATACTTTATTCAAAAGTAACTCCACTTTATCGCCTTTGAATAACTATGTTATTTCTCAAGGCAGGACAACTTGGCACACTAAAATTCCACTTTCTAGCACGGTTTTCACACGAAACTCTAATGCAGAGAAACTCAGCCCATTAACTGATTATCAGGGGAAGAAACCGCGACACCGAGGAGGGACGATTGTTACTCCCGACTTTGAAGGAGGAAAGCGCCAGTTGAATTTATATCATGGGACCATGATGTGTAACATTATTCCTTTCAAAAGGAAGATATTGATGGATCAGTTAAGAATCTATAAAGGACGGAGGAAAATCGCGGAGACAAGCTTTGCTGTGGCCAGCTTATGCAAGACCTCACTACGGGTACATCCTCGGCTGAAAGGAGTAAATCACGTGAGTGAATGGTGTAAAACGATTGCTGCCCAGAGGCGTAGAAGAATCCCGTTGATTGTGATCTTTCCCAGAGGGGTAAAATTACAACCTTCTGACAATTACCGGATTTTACCAAGCTATTGCATGAAATCCCGGCCTAAAACCAGGTACAAGGATCTATCCCGTGTATCTTTGGGTTATGGAAATGGGACGTCTTTATGCAGGACAACCCACTGCCACAAGGAATATTGGAAACCTTTAGGCAGATACAGAACGGAGAGTGCTTAGGCATTATTCTGGGTTGTACGGCGTGCTTTGACAAAAGATTTCTGGCAGAAACTTTTTTTTAAGGGGAAAGCTCTGTCACGAATTGGCCGCCTTAACATCCCAGAATATTTTTCTCGGTCTCCAAATTTGAGAGGCCAAATTGAGAAAGAATGAATTAATCACACTACTCCAAAATTATCTAGTCGTGAGGTAAGATTATTCACAAAAAGCCTCTAGCCATGACGTAAGCTTGCAGATGGCAAGTAAAATGGCAACTAGATAATTAGTATACACCTTGGGAAACTGCTGACCCAGACATGCTGAATCAACAATGAAGGGGCCATGGACTGTGTAATTAAAACTGACCAGGCATGACACCTGATAAGCACAGGTAGGAAATCGCCAGGTGTGAACAACATTGACAGAGGGAGAGATAATAGCCCCAGGGCTGTAAACTAAGCCCCGTCCACTCTGACTGGCAGACTCAGGAATGTGTGAAAACAGATCTGATAAGACAATTAACACGGGGCCTGTAGACTGTACCAGACAGAGAGGAGCAAGGTGTGATGGCCAGGTTGCGGGGATAATTGCAATTACCGTCAGCGGGAGATAAGAAGAATTTATGACGGGAATGCCAAAGAGATAATAGTGTCTCAGACACTGTCTGCTTGACTCAGCTTAAATAAGGGTCCCTAGCCTAGTTTATGTTAGATTAAGTTTGACTTCAGAACAGGTGAGAAGAGAGAGTAAATGTAGATTTCTTAGTAACTAAGTATTTTAGGTGTATGTACTGAATTCCAGTCTATATCTGATCTAGGTTATTGCAAGAACTATCATTGTCATAGATTACTTGAGTGTTCTTTCTAAGTTCTGCGTTCAATATCATATTGCTTTAAAGTGTTATTCTTCTGAGAAAATAGAGCCTTATGTGAGACAGATCTTGTCTGGGTAGACTTTTAGGTGTCTTGGTGGATGCTTGTCATTTCTTTGTACACTATCCTAGTTGCCTTTTGGTGTGTGCATTTGTTGTACAGAATATAGTCAACTGACTATTTATTTAATTCTTACAACAGCAGTAACTAAGTGTGATTAAACCGGGCAGCTCAGCAAATATAGCTGGTCTGTTTGGTCACTTCAATTAGACTTGTTGTATATCTCATTTTGTAGCTATACAATATTAGTACTCATTAATAATGCCTGATGCTATTATGTGAGTATCATTAGATGTCTATCTTGAAGTATTATAATGTTTACGGATATGTTGGATGTATGTATGTGTAATTTCATATGAATATACGATGCTAGGAATATGCTTCGTACATATTCTTTTTGTGTATATACATCTCATTTCGTATACCTACAAACTAACTAGTGCATTATGCTATTATGTTAAAGTATCATAATATGTCTAGTTTAATTAATGTTTTATGTGTATTTCATGTTTGGTATATTGATTTGTCATATGCAAGCCTATCAATATGACGTGTTATATTATGGTGTGCGCATTGGCACACTAACCATCGATTGCATTTGTAGCAGAGCTGTAATGGCACAGACAGTACCCACAAGTGTTATGGGGTATATGGTGCTAAACTTCCTCAGTGTATTGTGGGCGTGCGTCCCCGGTAATGCATGGAAACCTGGCACAGCTATTGGTCACGGCTTGTAAGCTCGGATGACCTGGCATTGTTATAATACACTTACCGACCCTGTGAGCTGCTAAACTAACATTGGACGGAGCGGCTGTACGACACAGAATTTCTGTATTAGCGATATGGACATGGGGCGGCAGAAATGTAATCATTACAGGCGTGTGAGACAATTGAAAAGCCCGTCCCAGACTAAAGACAGTAGGGAGAAGGAGGATGGTGAACATAGTAGAGCTGGAAGATAAACTTGGCCAGACTGGTCATTGTATATGTTTGTGTTATGATATATTTTAATTAGGATTGCGCTGATGTAGAACTGATATAACACATTCTCGACTTTCTTTCAAGCTCTCACAAGGAGCACCTATGTTATAGATCTCAAGACTAGAGACTACTGACTAGGAGTGTCAGGACTGACAGGATCGTTAGAATACCGGCAAGCTGTTCTTTTGTTGTCTACTGGAGAGTGGGGATCTGGACCACAGATCCAGATAGATGGAGTAACAAGTAAAGTTACGTAATGTTTGTCATCAATATCAATATGTATATGATTTCATCATCCTCATATTGACAATCATCCTATGTCTATTGTTATGATTAGCAAATAAATGTTGTAGTATTGTAACTCATAGTTCTGTCATTATATTTTTTCCAATTGTGCATACGTATTGTTGTGTACATTGGTGGGGGTTCACTTACACACCAAGGAAAGGAGCAGTCAGGGAGAAAACCTGTACTGAGATAGTCGTCTATACTAATATATTTAGACTTAAAACATCTATCTTAAGCTAACCTTCTCTTTCCTATACCTTGGCGAATATTCAGCTCAGTTCATTTCAATTTTGTAACGAGCCACTTAGAGCTGTACGTTGGATATTCAGGGCTTAATCTGTAGTTCAGCCATATAGATTTTGTCCCTAGTCAGTTTCTGACTATTTAGGGTTGCTCGCCAGTGAATAAATACTTTCATCTAGCTGGTGGGGCACCCCGACTTATGACAGTGTGGAACAACAATGACTGACCTGACGAAGATCTGTTTCCGTCCCAATATTCTGTTCTCTCCTGTCCATCCCCGCCCCAGCTCTATAGTTCTCTCGGCTGTAATATATACATGCCTGTGTTATGCCACCGCGACCATAGCACGAATGTTGGTGCTGTTATTAAGCAATATTGTGTCGTTTTGTTCTGCAAGCTATTGAACTTTCTGTCTTAAGAAAATGTACATACGGCAATTTTATAAACCTATTTAAAAATAATGTGTTCAGAGCTGAAATCTTTTTAAACATAATATTTATATTTGTTTATATTTATATTAAAGAATTACATTATCAACAGAGAATAGAATAGTTATCTAATATATCGTAAACATGTTAATACAAAATCAAGATCAAATTAATTTGTTTACTGGTTGTTTTGTATTTAAACAAATATGGTGGACTTAGGTTTGCATGCAGAGTGACTGTACAGGGACTCAGGTAGGCACGCTGAGTGACTTTACAAGGACATTGGTAGGCACGCTGAGTGACTTTACAAGGACTTAGGTAATCACGACCGTGTCGCGTTGTGTTATAACGTGCTGGTGTGGGAGACGGTCGTTCAGAAAGCAATGGCAAACTACTGAACGTAACACTTGCCTAGTACATCAACAGCAGCTGCAAAATGCTGGTGTTGACTGCAACGTCCCGTAAGGGATACGCAACAATTTAGTTAGTTAGGTAATCACGATGAGTAACCTTGCGACTTGACTTCATTCCACTATAACAGATTTGCCGTTAGACAGTTTAAGACATTTATAAACACACTTTCTTGATGTGCACGGCTGTGTGTTGACAGAACGTTAAAAAATGGATCTAGTAAAAAGCTTACCAAGTTATATGTTCGTTACCATTACAAATGCAAATAGGTATTTTTCACATTTTAAAAATACCCGAGAAACGTTTTTGTCGCCCTGCAGCAAATACAACACTTTTGCTCGCAACATTTGCTGGTTGACATTTGCTAATCAGTCGGTCCAAAAAAAACAAAAAAACAGCTTGATTGGACCTTGAAGCTTAGTCTTTTAAGAGAATTCACATTGTAACACGGGCTCAAAATCTAAATGTTCACTTGTGACTAGTCTGTGATAAGGTAGCGGCACGATTACATAGCAGGGCGACGTCGACTAAATATTAACAAAAACACTTCATTCAGTTAACTAGCTGTATTATGCATACTATTGAAGAGTCGTCACAAGTGCTGATGACACGGCGCGTCCGAAAAATCTGGAGCCAGTGCTAAAATTATGGTTTACTTCAAAGGTGTTGCATAAAATAAATAACGGGTGGGGATAGCAAAAGTAAATATAGAGGAAATAGTGAAATTAATTTAAATGAGATAGTAAAAGTAAACGCAAAGGGGGTCATCATCATCATCAAGTGCCATGCCGACTGGCGTAGGCGTTCATGACTCCCCACAGATTTGGGTCTTTGGTTTTCTGGATCAACTCTATCGTTGATATTCCTCCATCCCACCGTCGCAGTTCATGCAGCATCATTTCTCTTGGTCTGCCTATGCCTCTCTTCCCCTCGATCTTTCCAGTTGTTACGATGTTCTCCAATGCCTCTCTTCTCATCACATGACCCAAAAAAGTTGTTTGCCTCTTTCTTATTGTTGTATATAATGTTCTAGTTTCGTTAGCCTCTTTCAGGCATACGTTATTAGTTACTTTGGCATTCCAAGGAATTTGCAACATTCGTCTCAGGAACCATATCTCTGCTGCTTCCAATCTTTTCTTAATTTGTTTATTTACATTCCAAGATTCACATTCATACAGCAAAACAGGTTCTACGAGGGCGAGTCAATAAGTTAAGTCACACAGTTATGTAGGATGGCAGGTAAATGTAGTTGGTGTTTTCTACACGTGTCATTAGGTGACAGCAACATCGAACTTTATATTCCCATTCATCACGTAGGTGTCTCATGCGCACGCGCAGCGCATAAACAAAATGGCGACTTTACTTACGGAGTATACAACCAAAGAGCCACGTGCTGTTGTGCGTTTTTTGTGGGCAAAAGGACTGCCTGCAAAGGACATTCATTAGGTAATGCTTCCTGTTTATGCTAACTACCAGCCCGAATAAAAGCGTGCTTCAATGCAATAAAAACATCCTTCTTTGCCTTGTGTCCAAAAATTCAAGGTTACGCCATCAGCAGGGAAGGTTATGCTGACAGTGTTCTGGGATTGCCAAGGAGTGATTTTAACCAATTTCAAGAAGAAAGGTGACAACGTGAATTCTGCATCGTACTTTGAAGTTCTATCGATGCTTCATGATGCAGTTCGAAGAAAACGTCCAGGACTGCTGACTAGAAGTTGTTGCTTCTTCGTGACAATGCCAGATCACATACGGCTCGATTAACTCAGAAGAAAATTAACCAACTAAGGTGGGAAGTTCTGGAACATCCACCTTACAGCCCCGACTTAGCCCCTAGCGATTACCACCTTTTTGGTCCACTGAAAACCCACCTTGGCGGGAAACATTTCGCAAACGACGTCGAAGTTGAATGTGAAGTGAAAACGTGGTTTATAAAACAGAGCACGCAGTTCTATGCAGCCGGTTTGGGGGGGACTGATAAAACGATGGGGTATGTGCATCAGTGTGGGTGGAAATTATGATGAGAAATAAAGGGGAAATGTATGTAAAAAAATAAACTGTTTTCAAGTTGTTATCATATTTAGTAATTTTTCTACAGCCATTTGTGACTTACTTATTGACTTTCACGTGTATATAGCCCATTAAGACGTGCCTTCTTACATTCAATTATATTTACTTATTGCATAAGATATTTTTCATTTTCTGAAATGTAGCCTTTGCTTGTCGTATTCTGCTCTTAATCTATGTTGTGCATCTTCCATCTGATGTTATAAATGTCCCTAGATATTTAAACGGAGTGGCAATACACAAAATTATGTGAATAGTACGAGCCGCAATACACAAACATTTGTGGCTGATCACGTAATTATTCGGCTGGTCACGTGATGTCTAACTTCCCTTTGACTACATTATTAATTGAGCATAGCCTACGATGGGTAGCGTTGTGATATTCTGTTGTGATAATTTGGTGTGTCCAGTGTGTGCCGCGTGGTTACACACCCGCTTCACACGCGTGATCCGGGACTGTTTCCGGATCCGGTCAGGGATATGCACTACTGACGAGCTCAAATGAGGGCGAAACTCGAGTATAGTGCGTCCATATTGACGTGGATAGGCCTTAGGTTCATACCAGAATACGATCGGCGTTGCCAGTAGTGGGTTGTGCTCAATATTTAAATTTCAAATCCCGAAACAACCACATAATCAATACATTATTAATACTATACATGTGTTCTCGGTAGTGTAGTGGTTAGTATCTCCGCCTGTCAAGCGGGAGACTTCCCGCCAGCAATTTTCTTTAAAAAATTTTTTTATCAATCAATCAGGTGTCGTCTCCACAATGCAGGTTGGCTGCAATGGATCTTCAGCATTGTCTGTCTCTTGCCTTGACTGTACATTCTGTCAGGCTGATGTTCGTCCATCTCTTGATGTTATGATTCACCAATCTTGAATTTTGTATACATGTGGTTGCGTAATCTATTGTGTCCTGTTCTGCGGCGCAGAATAATGACTTGTTCTGGTTTGTCCATAATGTGGTAGTCGTCTTGAGCAGGTTTTGGTGGCTTTCTGACCGATTTAATCATTCTTTTCTTTTGGTGGTATGTAACGGGCACATCGGGCTGTTCTTCTTTTGCTCCTTCCTTAGCCAATCGATCAGCTCTGTCGTTTCCGGGTACTCCACAGTGGGATGGTATCCACTGTATGGTGACCTTATGCTGACTGCTAAGTTTAGAAAGCAGTGTCCCCAACACTGGCAATTTCCCAGACAGGAGCGCCTTGAGTACTGATTTTGTATCTGCAATAGCACCATAGGTTGTGTACCATTGCTGGTATTTAGTAATTTCTCTGTTGCTATCTTGATTGCCTCAATTTCAGGATCATAGTTATGACAGTATTTTCTTGTTGGTACTATGGCCGTGTCCCTAGCATTATCTGGGTATTCTATGTACACACCCGCTCCTCCATTTCGAACAGCATTTTGTGCTGGCCCATCTGTGTAGACTAGAATCCAGAGGTCCTGTGGGTATTCTTCATCAAGGAAGTTGAGAGTGGCTGTTCTGCGCTGTACACTGTTCTGTTCTTCCTTGTCAAATATTCCTCTCACTTTTGACTGGATATGTAGTGATAGTCTATATTCATCTTTCCATGGAGTTCCCTCTGGTATAGTTTTCAGGGGGATACCAACTGTGGGCAGATCGGTGGTTTCTCTGCAGAGTCGTTTGGTCTGGTGGATAAAACTGCTTCTTTTCAACCACCCCATAGCTAAGTTTTCAAATCTGTTCTTCATAGGGTGGCCTGGCAAGCTGGGGAACTTTTCTGCTTGTATTAGCGTTTTTATATCTCTGCGCTCTCTCAGTGCTTGTGTCCTCCCCATCTTCTCCATCTCCACTATAGGGGTTGATCTCATCCCTCCTGTGGTGACTCTAAGTGCTTGATTTTGCACCTTGCCCAGCTCTTGTATTGTGGTTTTTGATGCTGAACACCACGCAGTTGACCCGTATTCCAGTTGTGGTCGTATACTCTGTTGATAAACTTTGCTAAGTATTTTCCAACTGGCTCCCCATGTGGTTCCACTTAGTTTTCTCAGGGTGTCTATTTTCCTTCTGGCTTTTGCTACTGCTTTGTTGATGTGCTTTCTCCATGTCAGCCTGTCATCAAATGTTACTCCAAGGTATGTTGGTTCTTTATCTTCTCTAAGGGGTATTACATTTATCTGGATGATCCCTGCCTTTTGTTTTGGAGAGAGGGTAAATAGAGTGGTGCTGCACTTGTCAGTGTTTATGCTGACACACCATTCATTTGCCCATGCAACAAATGCATCTACAGCTCTTTGTAGCGATCTGGTGGCCACTGATGCATGTTCATTTGTGCTCCATAGAACCAGGTGATCAGCGTACATTGTTTTCTTAATATTCAAGGAGAGTCCTTTCTTTACACTTTCTGACACTACAATGTCCAACAGTTGCTGTAGATCTTTTGCATTATCCGCCATCAATACTGTGTCATCTGCATAGTGTATATCTTCTTTTCGTTCATCCGGAGTGTTTTTTCAGATGTGATTGCGGTGTGTCAGTTATGCGCCCTTGGGCCGAAACCCGTAGGCCAACACATCCGGCTACAGGTTGCTTTTTTGACCAGGTAGCATTCCTGATAGACTCTCACTTTTGTGGTGCCATCTACAGCCCAGCTGGCCAAGGTTGAACGGTCGAAGACAACGGTCATCCCTCAAAGGAAGGCAGGGACAGTCCATAGCATTTTCCGCCATCCAAGGTTGCTTCCATAGTTGCAGGGCCGACACATAGCGCCCTGATTCTGGTCTCACCGAGGGATATCGTCACGTCCTGCTCATGGCTGCTTTAGATCCTCACTTCAATATATTGGTCATTTCGTTTGCCCCGGGCCATTCCTGCACAAACACGACAAGTTTGCAGATGGTATCCACTCAGCGAGTTTTCGGACATGTGCTTGTCGTTGCGCCCGTCAGAGCTGTTCCAGGCACGACAGACATTCGGAAAACTACCTAGTCAGAGATGTTCCGAACAAGAGCGGCATTCGGAAACTAGGTAGTCAGAGCTGATCCTAGCACGAGAGACATTCGGACGAGACATTTCACTCGGACGTAATTGCGTAGTGTCAATTTTTAGTTTGCCACCCGTAGGACGACATCCGACTTCCGGCGGGCATTTTTTAATGAGGTTAGCCTTCCTCTGGTTTCGAGGCACGTTAGACTGTTGTGATGTCGCCCTCATCTCAGCTGGTCAAGATAGAACGATCAACGACATCGCGGTCGGCCCTCAAGGGAAGGCAGGGGCAGACCATGGGCATTCCCTCGCTTTCCAAGGAGGCCATAATTGCAGAGCCGGCACATATTGCTCTGAGACTGGACTGACCCGAGGAGTTGCCACGTCCTGCTCATGGCTGCTTTAGTTCCTCACTTCCATGTGTTGGGCATATCGCTTGCCACTGGTCGCTCAAGCACACACCAGGAGCGGTCAGACTGAGAGCGACATCCACTCGGTAAGCTTTTGCTTTTGACTTCGGACCACGCAATAGGTCCGCTCGCCGTGCGTTCCATTTCGTGTCATTGAGACGTTCTTCCCCTTTTGTCTACACTCTCTATGAGATACAGACAGTTTTCGTAACCATTTCCTTCGACTGGGGCACTTTTCAGACTTTTTGTACTCGCTCACGAGGTAGGCTACATGTGCTGCTGGCTCAGCACCTTACCTTCGTGCAGCAGTGAACGAGAAACGGCCTGGCCCTCTCATCCGGGAATCTCTCATATCCCCCAGCTGAGAGCCTTCGAACATGTATCAGACCTGAGCATGTAGCTTGCTCAGTATCACGCCTCTATTTTTGGGCGTTCAGCCACAGCCCTCGACGGGGAGCCTTGAGAGTTTTGTCCGGACCAAGAACTTCTGCCTTCGTGCGCCTGATTTAAAATTTTGACTGCTATCCTCAGTCTCACCTGCAGAGCAGCAGGTTGTGTCTCTCTTAGTCTGGTCCCTATCCCATAAGCTGTTCGATATGTAGTTTTTCATCCATCAGCAAGCAAATGGGGTCGATGGGACACGCAAGCTCCCCCACCACGTCAAACGTGGAGACACATCGGGGGAGATAGTGTATATTATTTATATTATAACCTCCGAATATTATTCCTAGCTTTTCTTTCTCTCATTATTACTTCGCTAAAGAGGGAGACGAGATCCGATGACAAAACACAATCCTGTCTTACTCCCATCTTTATGTGTTCATAATTTCCTTATTTATATCCCATTTTAATTGCTGCTGTTTGGTTCCAGTAAATATGTTTTATTATTCTGAGATCCTTCCCATCAATGTTAATATCTTCCAACATTTTTAATCAGTTCATCACGTTTTACTTTATCAAATGCCTTAGTATAATTTATGAAGCACAGATATATGCCTTTCTTTATCTCTATTGATCTTTCTAATAGTGTCCGTAATGTATATATTGCATTGTTTGTACCTTTTCCTTCCACAAATCCATACTGTTCTTCACCAATTTCCATTTTTATTTTCTTTCTTGTTCTTCTCATTATAATTTTGAGTAGAAGCTTAGTGACATAATTTATGAGGTTAATCGTACGAAAATCTTCGCATTCAATTGCTCCAGGTCTTTTTGGTATAACTATAAATACAGATTTCATCATATCGCTTGGTATATATCCACTTCAGTAAATATAATTCAACATTTTGGCTAATATATCTACTTCAAATTTTCCCATTACTTCTAATTCTTCTATTGTGATTCCATCTGGTCCAACTGTTTTTCCTTTACGAAGGAGATAGTTAAAGTAAATATTTCACTTGCCTCTTTTTTTATTTCTTTCATCAGCTCTCTTTTCATTCCGAATTTGTCTAGAGCCTCTGTATTTGATTGTTTTTGTTTCCATGAAATACGACATATTATTATGTATACCTACAGCTCCATGGCCTCTATTTGACTTTCTAATTGCTTGTTCAATGTCCAGGTTTCCGCGCCATTTAGTAGTACATAACATTGAACAATTCTCATTTTTAAAGCGCTGTTAATCTCGCCAGATGTTAATACTGATGTTATGCTGCTGAAAGCATTTTTGGCCATTTCTATGCTCTTTTTTAAAATTTCTGTTTCATTTCTGCCATCATCTGTTATTACATGTTACTGGTTCTAGTATCACCCCGTTTACTGTGATATTCATTGATGACCTCTTCTTTCCACTGCAAATTATCATAGTTTTCGTGGTTTTTTTTTTCGATGTTAATATCCAAGCCACATTCTACACTATGCCTTTTAACTTGTTCCACTAGTTTTTGTAACTCTTGCTGGTATGGTATAATGGTATAATACAACTACAAATCGAAACATTGCCAACAGAAGAGTGGAACATTACTTTTGCCATTGAAGTTAGTGAGTTGAGTCACTGTTGTCTATATTTTAATTTCTAGGAGACGATTGCTCTAAGCTGTATGAGCTTTGAGTTGGATTAACCAATAAGCTTAAGCAAACTAAACACGTAATTCGGGCACCAATGGAAAAGGAATACCGCAAACATTTTTCATTTCTGGAAATGGCATATGGTGGAAAACTGCAAAAAATACAACACTTTACACCTCAGCAGCAGCAACGTTCTGTGGGGCTACCTTTATTTTTTAATGGTCACAAATGATTATTCTACTGGCGGGTATTAAAGCCAGACCATTGATTTTGTAAGCAAACCACGCCGACACAGCTGCTCCAAGCCAAATAAGAAACACTCAGTTTTCTCTCATATAGCAATAGACCAGCTATACCACTTTAAAAAATCACACGACGACGATAATGATGATGAGGAAGAGAAGGAGGAGGATTGTAATGATGGAATAATGAAGGTGATGATATGTTCAGAGGCTACAAAATCATAACATATACTGGCAAACACAATGGAGCACCTCTTGGGGGTTCGGTCTATCAGAGGCTGAAATCTCAGCCCGGCTAATGTTCCAAGGATCACTATGCACTCCGCAGATGTGAAGCTCAAGTACCTCTGTTGCACACTTAGCTGATTCCTGCGTTCGAAGCAGGGAAATAAGAGCACGGCAACAGGTTCACATTGAGATAGTACTTCAATACTCGGTCGTGAGGAAAATATCAACATCAGCCTTATGTCGATAGATTCACGCTCTTTTCATGACTCCGGCGACCTAAACGGCAACACATCAGACTCAATAGTTAGAATTCTGTTTCCCAGGGTCTTCCAACCAACCAACCAACCAACCAACCAACCAACTAACCAACCAACCAACCAACCAACCAATCAAAATTTATGTTTCCCGGGGTCTTCCAACCAACCAACCAATCAAGTAATCTGCCAACCGTTATACTAATCCCTGCGTATTAAAAGACATCTGGAAATGCTGATAACGGAACGTAGGGTCCTTAGAAGAGCCGATGGGACTTAGACAATGTTAGAGTCCGACCATGCCAGAAAGTTCGCCTAAGTCGCTAGTAGATGCAGAACGGCAGTCTTAGGACAGGGGTACATTCAGTTTAACTGTCTCTCATCTCATCTCATTTCATCTCATCATGTTCCTCTTGCACCTTGCGGTGTCGAGGTGAAGTATAAACGGTTTAACTGTCATAGAGAGAGACAAATATCGCATGATGATAGTGATGATGATGATGAATACATTCGTCATTACCATGTGTCGTGTAGAGTAACACAGGCGATCATGTTCCTATACAAACATCCGACCTCTGTGTTTTAGGTAAGTCTTTATAGCCAACAAACCATTGTGGCTATTAACTGATTAAGAGCTATGGGATAATTAATCGTCTTAAGCGAATACCCGTATCTGCCATGGGCTTATATAACGCCGAAATGTTGTCACTGCGAAATGTTGTCACTGCGAAATGTTGCCTCAAATAAAACATCATTACAGAAGTGTTCCATAAGCAACCCCCTTTAATTTGATATATAATACAACTCGTCTGCTACCATATTAACAACGTTTAGGTCATAACTGTAACACACCCCTACTGCCCATTTTCCGCCATCCATTTTTGTTTGGTCCAAACAACCTACTTTTTGCTTGGCACTAACTTTGTTAAGATAACACGAGACATGTCTTTAACTCCTTCCCCGTGTCTTATATGAGTGCAAATCAATACCCATGGATAAATATCTCTAGTTATACCAGTGACTTGACTTCTTCCCAGAGATGTATAGTTTCAGACACACATACCAGTGATATATTTCTACAGGCAGATAACGCCAGCAGTCACACTGTCTAGTAAAACTATACTTTACCACGGCGACTCGGAAGTGGACCGTGTTCACCAAGACCGTGATTCATCCAAGTGACCTTTGTCTCGTCTGACTCAATGTCATGTTATTAATAAATGATTCTAAAGATAATCGCCGTCCGTGTGTTGCCGGGGTCTTTGTGGGAAGACGGTTAAGTTAGTTGCATGCTCTGTACAGGACGTTGCAGTCAACCCCAGCATTTTGGGCTGTTTGTGATTTACTATGCAATTTAGTTTAGTAGTTTGCTTCCAAATCGCCCTCTGCTGATTGCGAACTCTCGACTCGATATGTCGGAGAACTGTGAACAGTGTTCACTACCACAAAGCCACCGCGCCGGCATGGCAGCAAAGAACGGTAATATTGAAATCTGCTATGCAGGTCCTAAGAGGCGACTAAGGGGGGTCGGGGTGGGGTTGGTTACCACGTCCCGTAGCTGCAAACTCCAACCAAGCAGGAACAAATCTACACATGAGAATTTAGTATGAGTTGGTAAGGGACGATGATCCATTCGGGAACAAAGGAGGAGGAGGATAAGAAAAAGAAGAAGCAGGAGGAGTGGGAGGAAAGAAGAAGGAGGAGGAGGAGGAGTGGAGGAGAAGAAGAACAGAAAAGAAGTAGATGAAGAAGAAGAAGGGTAATCCCGAAGGGGTGTGAAGAGATAGATCGTTACATATATTAGGTTGTGACATTAAAAGATTAAGAAACCCAGCTTACTACCTCTGCATCTTTTCTGTCCAGAAATGAAGAGGACAATATCCCTTTGGTATTTGAAGGGGTCGATGTAATAATGTTGGCCAGCAAGATAAGGCTACACACTTTGCTTGCTACTGCGCTTGCTTGCAAACACAAAGATCTGGGATTAATCTCCAATAGCGATACAAGGTACTCCCATAGCAGATACTGACGTCATGGTGTGACGTGGTAGGCGTTCATATATACTAGGTCATGCCAAGTGAGATAGGCTATCCAGTTCCCTTCCTTGTCGCCCTTAATTATTCCCAAACAATTTTCTGGCACTATCAGGCTGGGTATAGACTCCTACTTTGCCATACGTGTTTTGCAGGGTTATGATACCGAAGAAGGACACCTGGGTCAATGCTGCAACTTTTGCATTTGATGTCGGCGACGGCGAGTATCTGGCGCCGGAAAATAACCAGTGTGCTCTAGATGTGTGCGTGTGTACACATCTAAACTCGAGTGAGACCACAGTCTTCTCTGGCAAAGGAAAGGTGCTGAAGACGGAGGCAACCAGCCAGGGGGCGCACCACAGAAATCAGGATGCCACGCAATTACGCAAAATGGAATATGTCGACTACTGCTAAAAGTTATGGTGCTCGCCCTGCTTTAGACCCCCAGGCAGGTGCAGTGCCGGGCCCTATGTCTCGAAAGGGTCCAACCCCAACTACTGGAGGTCCTTCTCAGATGTCCTGTGGAGCCAGGGGACATGAGAATAGAACAGCTGGCCATACTAAACAAAGACTTAAAATAATGCACTGGAATGCGGAGGGAGTCAGCAACAAAAAAGTAGAATTAGAAAACATCCTGGACAAAGAAAAAGTAAGCATATGTTGCTTGCAAGAAACTCACCTCAACGAAAATATAGCCTTCAAAATCAGAGGCTACCAGTGTTACCGATCTGATCGAAAGGACAGGCGAAAAGGTGGGATACTTACCATTGTAAAAAATAACATCACTGCTTCCCTAATCGAAGTCTATATGGAAGGGGCTGAGTATCATACACTTAAACTTAAAACAGGCTATACAGACCTACATCTGATCAATTACTACTGTCCAAGTGACCGCCCACAGGCACTGGACACACTACCATTAAGAGAAAAAATGATTGTGTGCGGCGATTTCAACAGCCACTCGCAGAGTTGGGGCTATGATCACATGGACCAGAGAGGAGAGAGACTGGAAGACTGGCAGGATGAGAATAGATGCATCTTGGTTAACAAGCCGTCCGACCCACATATTTTCTACTCGAGATCATGGCACTCTACAACTACACCTGACCTGGCTTTTCATTCACCAGACCTGGAGTGGAACATTACACGAATTGTTGGGAAACAACTAGGTGGCAGTGACCATCGACCAGTCTTTCTAACTGTAGAAAATGAGCTTGTAAGTGAAAGCAGCACCCTCTCGAGGTGGAACTACAAGAAAGCAGACTGGGCAATGTACAAGAATCGCACCAGCATACTGGTTAGAAACCTGAACACTGAGAAAGACATAAATAAAGTAGTTGAAGAGTTTGGGAAATGCATACTACAGGCAACGCGAGAAATAGTACCAAGAGGAGCCAGTAAACAATATAAACCCTACTGGAGTAGTGAACTGGAACATTTGCATAGCGATGTGGAAGAATGTAGAAAGCAAGCAGAGGCCATATAACAGTAAGGGAGTTAATTAATGGGGAAATCATAGTTAGTGAACGCGTGAGCACAAATGGGTTTAGGTATCCAGGGGTTGCACACACGTAACTGGGGATTCAGCCATGAGAAGATCAACAAATATGTCTGCATGTACATTGACATCATGAAAATGTAATGGATTGACTCAATAAACCTTTTATACAATACAACGCGGAGTTTGTCATCTGTATTGATGTCAACCACTAACGATCCACGGCTAGGCCATGTTCACACTGTGATATGACCTGATTTGGTGCCGAGTATACCAAGATTTCGGAATCGTGCTGTCGCGGTCACCACTGATCACAGAGGTCCTCAAATAAATCAAATTGGAATATAAAAGTCAACAGAAGTCATGGAAGGTTGTGCACTCTGGAGGAACAACTTATGTCGGATTTTCAAGTTTTTGTGATGGGGTTGATCGTTGTTAGAACCGCCACACAACACATAATGTTCCGAGTGGTGAAACAGAGCAGCCATCGTCAAGCTTGAATCCATTGTTGACCTGCTCGTTTTTTCGAAACGTATGGATGTTCCAGATATGCTGCCGTGAAATCTGGTTTTGCTGGAACTGTCGAGTTAACCGTTATCGTCTGAACTACAGTGAAGGTGACCTTGGTAGTCTGAAGATAAAGTCCGGAGTTCTTGGCCAACGCTTAAAGTGAGCCGAATCAATCAATCAATTGAGTATTGTCTCGATCGTTGTAATTTCAAATCCAGACGAGCACAATCAGCGGCATGAAAACGACTAGAAGGCACCGACTTCAATTGAAGTGAGGAATCCAGAGGCTCTTCTTTTTCTGTTCCTGCGAGAGAAGAGGACAACTTTCAAGTTTGTCGATTGGGCGTCATACTCTTTCAAGTTTGTCGATTGGGCGTCATACTCTTTCAAGTTTGTCGATTGGGCGCCATACTCTTTCAAGTTTGTCGATTGGGCGTCATACTCTTTCAAGTTTGTCGATTGGGCGCCATACTCTTTCAAGTTTGTCGATTGGGCGGCATACTCCTTCAAGTTTGTCGATTGGGCATTGCATTCCGTCATTTTGTCGATTGGAACATCTTCCGTCACTTTGTCGATTGGAACATCTTCCGTCATTTTGTCGATTGGAACATCTTCCGTCATTTTGTCGATTGGAACATCTTCCGTCACTTTGTCGATTGGACCATACTTCATTTCTACCCATAGACATAGGACAGGTAGCGTCAGTTGGTAAACCCAGAACAAACGACAGAGCAGTATAGGTAATGAATAATTTCAGATTAATTAACAACATACTCAATTGAACAGAGTATTACTTGCTGCTTACTTTAAGATAATATTGTCTTAAAATATTAGTATATTATATTGGTTGGTACTTTCCATTACAGATTTTTTAGAATGGAAGCCCAAGATTTTTCTCAAGTACTTAGGGGAGTTGGTGGGGCAATATCAAAGTTGGACGCGGTGTTAAGACATCAAAGTGTAATCAGTGATGTCGAGAGATTTAATGGACAGGCGAATCAATTTAAGAAATGGATTATTTCTATTGAGAAACATGCTTATCTAGTGAACGCTACAGATGAGGATAAAAAGAATTTAGCTTATAGAACTAGTACAAGTCCTGTTTCTGATCATATAAGAAGAAAGCTAGAAGCTGGAGGAGGTGAAACCTGGGAACAATTCAAAGACGACCTAGCTCATAAATATGCAGAGATTACTGACCCTCAACACGCATTTTCAGTGTTGCGACAGACGAGACAAAATACTACAGAAAGTGTACAGCTATACAGTGATAGGTTGATCAATTTAGCTGAAGAGTCATTTTTGGGTCAGAATGTCCGAGCTGAGGAAGTGGAACGGATGTTGGTGGGGATTTTTGTTGATGGGATAAGGTCAGATGGACTAAAATTTAAATTAATGAGAGAGAATCCTGCAAGGTTGTCACAAGCGGTAGATATCGCTACACAAGAGGAAAGCTTGAGGAGAAGGTTTAGATTGAGGGTAGGACGAGAGTTAGGTAGTAGTTCGGAAGATAGAATTGAAGAACCAATGGAAATAGGAGAGTGTAGATATGGATGGAGAAGAAGAAAAGGAGATATACAGATGTTACAAGGAAACAGTAACGTATATAATTAAGGTAGAGAAGGACAAGTGAGAAATACTGTAAGAAACATGGTAGGTAACACAAATAACACAAATGTGGTTTGTTGGGGGTGCCACCAACGTGGACACATTTTTCGCTTCTGTGATAACAGACGTGTCCAATCGAATTCACAAAATAATAGAGGTGCTCAGACTAGTACACAGAATAGAACTGTAAATAGTAGATCATCAAATGGGAATTATGGAGAGGTGCAGAGAAATTTTATAAGGTCAGGAGATCAGGGAAATTGGCATCCCGCTTACTGAACAGGATCGGCAGTAGGGGGGAAGATAGTAAGGTCCAAAAGATGAATAAATATATTAAAAACCCAAATGATGAGTATAATAGGACATTTAGAAATAAAAAAACATAAGAAGTGGCCTCAACTTGGGGAGATAAAACAGTTGTCACTAAATATGATTGATCCTAGTTCATGTATTATAGAAATAGGGAAATATAAAATTAGAACATTAGTTGACTCGGGAGCGCAAGTTAGTGTGATTAAAGAAACATATTTATATCGAATATTAAAAAATTTCAAAATATTTAGAATTCAGGATAATCTTCATTCGGTAACTGGACAAAATTTAGAAGTGCTTGGTCAAACGATGATAAATTTTAAATTAGGAGGGATAAATGTTAGGCATATGTTCCATGTAGTCAAGGATTTAAATAGAAATATAATATTGGGTAGAGATTTTTTATTGAAAATTGGGGTGAGACTTTTTTTTGATTTACATAAATTAAAATTCCAAGGTGTTTACGTAGATTTAGAAGAGGATATGCATGTGTCGACACTAGTTAGAGTCAAAACGACCATGAATTTGAAACCACAAACGGTTAATTTAATACAGGCAAAAATGAAAAAAAATCCGTACTTTTCGGTTGGACAAACAGTTAAAATAACGGAATTAGAGAGAGAAATAATAGATGAACCTGGCTTGGAAGTCACCGATGGGTTAATAATATTAGATAAACACCTCAGCTTTCCTGTGATGCTCCTAAACAATACAGGAAAAAATATTAAATTATATAGAGGCTGTGTAATCGCTAAAGTAGCGTATAATAATGATAACATGTTAACTATAGAAAAAGAAAACATGTTGGGAAATGATTATTCAGAAACTCCCATGGTCAGAAATAATGTCAGAAATAAGTATAAAAGAAGCTGGAAAAGACGGAATGATGAATTGATCCATACATTCAAAAAATATCCATCTCAAATAGATACAGTTGGCAAAAGGACAAGAGAACAAGAATTGTTATCACAGTTAAAAGCCCCACCGGAGAATAAAGAAATATTAGAACAATTGGTGAAAGAAAATCAAGACGTTTTTGCAATTAATGATTTAGAATTGGGAAAAACTAGTACAGTTACAATGGAAATAGACACTGGAAATCATCCACCAATTAGTTTAAAACCATATAGAACTCCTTTAAGAAACAGAGAGATTGTAGAGAAGGCAATTGAAGATATGTTAAAAGCGGGAATAATAACAAGATCGAAGTCTGAGTGGTCATCTCCGATTGTAATTGTGACCAAGGTCGATGGTACACATCGATTTTGCTGTGACTATCGGGCGTTAAACAAAATCACTAAGAATGTAGCGTACCCATTGCCAGTAATTGATGATATTTTGGGTTTACTTAATTACTACATTCTTCACTACACTAGACGCAAGATCAGGATTCTGGTGTATCCCGATGTCGGAGGATGCTCAAAAGAAAAGTGCTTTCTGTACTCATATGGGTTCTTACGAATTTTTACGAATGCCATTCGGAGTTCGTACAGCTCCATCTCACTATATGTTATTAATGAATGAAGTATTACGTGGGTTTCAAAAGTTTGCGTTGGCATATATAGATGATATTTTAATATATACATCAGGAGACGTACAAGATCATCTAAAACAGGTAAAATTGGTATTTGATAGGCTAAGAAAACACGATGTTAAGTTGAAATTGAGTAAGTGTGAATTCTTAAAAACAGAAACCAAATATTTAGGGTACATTATTAATAGAGAGGGAATTAAGCCTGATCAAAATAAAATTAAAGTGATTAGAGATTTATCTTCTCCGACCAACGTGAGAGAAGTTCGAGCTTTTATAGGCATGACCGGGTATTATAGACGTTTCGTTCCAAATTTTGCACAGATAGCAGAACCTATTATAAAATTGATCTGTAAATATGCAAGGTTTAAGTGGACTGAAGATTGTCAGAAGACGTTTGATTTTTAAAAAATTAGCTTAACAACAGTTCCACTATTGGCACATCCAGATTTAAATAAACAATTAGTTTTGTGTACAGATGCTTCAGATAATGCCATAGGAGCATGTTTAACACAACCGTATGAAGGAGAAGACTCAGGAATACCAGGAGTTAAAAATGAAAGACCAATCTATTTCTTGTCACATAGACTTAGCAAATCTCAGAGGAAATGGGCGACTATTGAGAAGGAGGCCTACGCTATACACTATGCTCTCCAAAAACTAAATTACTACTTACATAACGCCAATTTCATTATTAAAACTGATTACATGCCATTAAAGTCTATATTAGAAGCACCAATACAAAATAGGAAAATACAAACATGGGCATTAAATTTACAGGGATACAATGCTAAAGTAGAGTATATTTCAGGAAAACATAATACATGCGCTGATTTATTGTCTAGAATTCCACATACAACAATATCTGAAACCACTTCTCAAGATGAGGGAGAACCAGAAATTGACGACAGGAATTGGCAAGTAAATATATTAGATTCTGCTAAAATAAATTATAAAAGCTTACAGACAGAACAAGATTCTGAATCGATAGAGGAAGATACACAGTTGATGCATTTTGATATGAAAAATGAACAGGAATTAGATCCAAAAATAATACAGATAAAAAGAAAACTGAAAGAAACAGGGGAAAACAGTTTTAAAAGAAAATTTTTAGAGCTGCAAGAAGACAATCAATTATATTATGTCGGTTAAAAAGGTGAGGGATTAAGAAAATATATTCCGAAACATTTAGAACGGGAAGTTTTAAATGCATATCATGATAATAATGGTCATTTTGGACGAGATAAGTTAGTTAAGTCTATTAGCAGTAAATATTACTAGCCGAATTTATTTAAAAGCGTATGTGAATATGTTGATGCATGTGAAAAGTGTAGGTTAAGAAACATGAAGATAATTAAATGTCCCTTACAAGATACAGATATTCCTCAATTTCGAATGCAGAAAGTGAGTTTGGATATTTCAGGTCCTCATCCAAAAACATTATCGGGAAATGTATATCTACTACATATCGTAGATTCATATAGTCTCTGGCCAGAAGTTTATCCAATTCCAGACAATAGTTCTGATTCTGTTATAAATATGCTTTTACAAGAATTTATACCAAGGTTTGGGTGTCCACAGACAATACTTACAGACAATGGGACAGAATTTGTAAATAGAAAGTTTGAAAAATTGTTAAAAGATTTGAATATAAAGCACATTAAAACTTCATACTACAGACCATCTTCGAATGCCAAAAATGAGAGACAACATAGAACATTGTACAATATACTGGCGAAAAATGTAGAAGAACACGATATGGATTGGGATCTTTATTTGGGAATAGCATTGGGGGCGATCCGTACACACCAAAATGAAGGAACAGGTTTCTCACCATTTTACCTAGTACATGGAAGAGAACCAATATTACCAATTGACAATTTATTAAAGCCTAGGAGAAAATATATGGGGGAGGATTTCCAGGAAATAAGGTTGCAAGAAATGCACAAAGCACATATACGTTTAAGAAATAATATAATTAAGGCTCGAGAAAGACAGAAGAAATACACAAATAAAAATGCACACTTACAAGAGTTTAACATAGGTGATAGAGTTTATTACAAAAAACATAGGAAAAACTCTAAGTTTGATGCTCATTGGGTCCCGGGATATTATATTTTAGAAAAAAAAGGGTCCAGTATCATATACTATTAAAAATCAAATTACAGGGCATGTTGCACGTTCACATGTAGAGCACTTAAGACGGGATAATGAGGAAAAAGATGCAGAGGATAATAATAATAATTATTATTCAGAAGAAATATTTTCAGATGGACAGATTATCAGACAAACAGAATATCCAATACCTATAGAAAATGGGAGAGAATTGGTACAAAAACAAATAATAACAGCATCTACTACTGGTGAACAAGAAGAAACAATACCAAAAACAATCGTGACAGAGGAAAACAACACGTATGACGGTTATTATAGTGAAGAATCGATCAAAGAAAAAATAGACGCTCCATTTATGAATACTAGACAGGCAGTAAAAAGAAAGTTAGATAGACAGAAAGAAAGAGAAATTAAGAGGCAAAGGAAATTTAGAGTAAATTCCTCAAGTGATGAAGATATGCCACTATTTGAAAAGTCATTAAGACATCAAGATAGAAAGATTAGATTGGATTTAGAAAGGAAGAGATTAGCGGTTGCTAGTAATGCTTATACAGATGCGGAACAAGAGATGGATGAAGAGTCAGAAACTGATGAGGATGCTGATATGAAAGAAGATAATTCTCCACGGGAAGATGACGATATTGATGTAGATATTGCACTTATAGAAAAAAATTTGGAGTTATTAAGAAAATGGAGAAGTGATAAATAGCGTGGTAGAATATTCTGCAGATTGCAGATAGAAGAAGAAGTTAGACACGGTAATTGTGAATTTCAAAGAAAGAAAGTTAGCAAATAACTTAATCAAGAGTTGTTGAGAGTTGTCGGGATGAGTAGACATAATATTGTAGTAAGTTAGGACTGATTGATATATGCTTTATTATCATTTTGATTTTTAAGTTTGAAGTGTTGAGTTTTTCTTAGACGGAAAATGATTGATTAGTAGTTATAATATATTATGGTGTATGTATATATATGATTTTTCATTTCATCACATATGTTTATTTTGATTAATGTGTGGGGATAAAAATGATGTCAAAGAATGAGGGGGTTGATATTGTTTGCTCTATTGTTTTGACTTCAGTTGTTCTTTATAAAATGTGAGGATATGTTAACTTAGCTGTTTATTTTTACAAAACTTTGGTTTTATTTTTTTGAGTTACCCTGAGGGTGTTTAAAATAATTTTTAGGATGACGTTCAGTTATGGGGAAAAATGAAGAGTTGTTTTTGGGAGTTTGCAGAAAATATGAAACATGGAGTAAGGGCCATGCTTCGTTGTACGAATTTTGTGACTTGAAGTTGAGTTGCTTAACGTGTATAACGGTTATAAATTGAGGGTGAAACATGATTGAGTTAAGGGGGAAGTTTTGGTGATTAGTGAAGTAACTCAGTATATAGTAGAGGAAGTAACGGAGGAGTATATTTAAAAGTGGCTGGGGTTGTCAGCAACAATTGATAATTACATGGGGGTTGGAAAGAGTTAAACCGTTAAAAATTGTTTGGGGGATTGAATTAGGGACTGCATTAGACGGTTCGTAGTGTAAATACATGGATTTAAAGCCATGGATGAGGGGAATGACGGGCGATACTGGATAAATGGGG
The DNA here is from genome assembly GCA_963921405.1 of Cepaea hortensis. NCBI lineage: Eukaryota > Metazoa > Mollusca > Gastropoda > Stylommatophora > Helicidae > Cepaea > Cepaea hortensis. Next base: position 147,161,081 of record OY992877.1, on the reverse strand, counting down.
GTTGAAATAGGAGCTGGGTTGAACAGCGTTTAATGGGAGAATATGGGGGGAATGCCAGGTTGAATTTTGGCATTTAAATAAGTGTACACTGGAGGTTTTGAAGGAATTATTGAACTTGACGAAGTTGTAGTTTTGGATTAATATAACTTTTTGAAAATTATTATTGACGGCAATGAAGATAAATTTTGAGAACTTTATTTTATAAAGTTTTGAGAATGCATGGGAAGAGAAATGTGATTACTTCTTACTATTTTCTTACTTTCTAACTTTCTTAGGTGCGCACCAAACCAATCTAAACTAAACTTTTTTCTGTCTATCCTGGAATAGTGAGAATGTGAGTAAGTGAGAAAAAGATAAGGAAAATATCTTCAATTTTTGTCAATCATAATTTAGATGGACACTTTAAAAGCGGTTCGCTTATAGAGAGTTTTGTAGAGAGTTTTTGTGGAGAATTTTATAGAGAATTTTGTAGAGAGTTTTGTATTATTGACATTGTATAAAGTATGTCTCTGGTTAGCGTTTGGCTATGATGAGATAGGAGGGTGAGATTTGAATTAGGAAATATATGTTAAGGGATTGTTGGGCAGATGTGGTATAGAACAAGAAATATTTCAGTAGAGTTAAGTGTTTAAGGTTTGGGGTTGAGACTTTTCCAGAGAAAAAGTCTTCTTGAGGAAGGGGAGGTATATAACAGTAAGGGAGTTAGCTTAGTAGTTAGAGAGTTAATGAATGCTGCGCATTCATTAACTAATGGGGAAATCATAGTTAGTGAACGTGTGAGCACAAATGGGTTTAGGTATCCAGGGATCGTAAGAAATGGATGACTGAGGAAATTTTACACTTAATGGAAACAAGAAGACTCAACAAAAATAATCCTGCCAAATATGAAGAAATTCACAGACAAGTCAGAATATTATGTAGGAAGGCAAAAGAATCATGGCTTGAGGAAAAGTGCTTAGAAATTGAAAAACAACACAACAGTCAAAATACCAAATTAGTGCACAAAAGGATTCAGGAACTTACTAATAAAAGAACAAGTACATCAACAGGCTGTCTAAGAACTAAAGATGGCAAAATCATAATAGAAAAAGATCAGATTCTACATGTATGGACAGATTATGTGAAAGACCTGTATAATGATAACAGAGAGGAACAGTATGCTATTAGATTTAATAATGAAGGACCAGCAATTTTAAAGATGGAGGTTCAAAATGTTCTTAAGCATATGAAAGCTGGCAAGGCCCCCGGTGCAGATAACATCACAACAGAAATGATTAAAGCTTTAGAAGAATTTGGACTAGAGCAAGTCACTAGACTGCTGAACACATTATATGATACTGGAGATATACCTTCTGAATTATGTAATTCTGTATTTATTGCAATCCCAAAGAAATCAGGAACCTTAGAATGTGATCAACATAGAACAATTAGTATAATGAGTCACATCACAAAGATTTTGTTACGAATTATCATGCAAAGAGTGAGGAAGAAAATACAACCTGAAATAGGGGAAGAACAATGTGGTTTTGTAGAAGGAAAGGGTACAGTAAATGCTGTGTATATGCTGCGAACAGTTATTGAACGTGCTTTAGAAGTAAACAAGGATATACATCTTTGCTTTATTGACTACACAAAGGCTTTTGATAGAGTAAGACATGTCAACATTGTGGATATGCTTGCAGATCTACAAATTGATGGGAAAGACATTAGACTTATAAAAAACATATATTGGAAACAACAAGCTGCCATAAGAATTGATAATGAAGTAGGACAATACCAACCTATTAAGAGAGGTGTTAGGCAGGGATGTGTAATGTCTCCAGATCTTTTTTCCTTATACAGTGAAAATATTTTCAGAAATGTAGAAGACCTAAATGGAATCAGCATTGGAGGACGAAACATAAATAACATTAGATATGCAGATGATACAGTATTGATTGCAGACAATGCACAGGATCTGCAACAATTAGTAGACGCTGTGGTTGTACACAGTGAGCAGCTGGGGTTGGAATTAAATTGTAGGAAGACACAGGTTATGGTCGTCACTAGGAAGAACGAAGTACCACAATGTAATATACAAGTAAATGGGAATATTCTTCAACAAGTGAATCGGTTCAATTATCTCGGAACAGTCATAACATCTGATGGCAGATGCCTTGAAGAGATTAGAACAAGAATCGCCATTGCGAAAGTAGCCTTTAGCAAGATGAAAAACATTCTGACCAATAAATTGATGTCAATTGAAACGAGAAAAAGAGTGTTGAGGGGATACATAGAGCCTGTTCTTTTGTATGGATGTGAAACTTGGACAATGTGCAGTCAAGCTGAAAAACATCTGATGGCTGCAGAAATGTGGTTTCTGAGGAAAATGCAAAGAATACCATGGACAGATAGAAAAACCAATGACCAAGTACTACAAGAGACAAATGAAAATCGTAGATTGATTAGAGAAATTAGACGTAGACAGTCAAAATTTTTTGGACATGTTATGAGAAGAAATGGACTGGAGAACTTGGTGACAGCTGGCAAGATCGAGGGGAACAGACCAAGAGGAAGACCGAGAGGAAAATACCTGGATGGCTTGGCCACATGGCATGGACGAGACAGGAACACTGAGCTGATCCACGACTCTGGTGATCGAGTGAAATGGCGAATCATGACCGCCCACGCTTTCCGGCATGGCACATGATTGATTGATTGATCCAGGGGTTGCACACACGTCACTGGGGATTCAGCCATGAGAAGATCAACAAATATGTCTGCATGTACATCGACAGCATGAAAATGTAATGGATTGACTCAATAAACCTTTTATACAATACAACGCGGAGTTTGTCATCTGTATTGATGTCAACCACTAACGATCCACGGCTAGGCCATGTTCACACTGTGATAAGCACCACAATAAATTCCAGCATGCAAAAGCCAAATTTCAAAGGGCCAAGCTTGCAGGCTAGACGGAAAAGCGGGCAGGAAAAAACAGAGTCTCTGAACTTTGAAAGAGACACAAGGAAATTGTGGAAGCTAATAAAACAACTTAACGATGAGGGCACAGGGAGAAACTCAAAAATTGCAGTACATAAAGATGGAAACATCTTAACAAGAAAGCAAGCAGCTGACCATTTTGCGGACTCATTCGCACAAGATAATATCAAAATACAGGACAGAAGGAAATAGTACATGAGGTTCTGGAGGCACCCATCACAATCAGCGAACTGGAGCTAGCCATATCAAAACTGAAAATGAGAAAGTCACCAGGAGCTGATGGTATCTCCAATGAAATGATCAGGAACCTAGGAACAGAGGCCAAAGCAAAGCTGTTGCAGATCTTCAATAACAGTTGGACCTTAGGCAGTGTTCCACAAGCCTGGAGAGAAGCAATCATGATACCCCTCCTAAAATCAGGGAATGATAGTTCCATTGCCTCTAGCTACAGACCAATTAGCCTCACCAGCTGTCTCTGCAAAACACTGGAGCGCATCATCAATCACAGACTGCAGTGGTACATTGAAAGTAAAAACATCCTTGTGCCACAGCAGGCTGGCTTTAGGCAGTGCTACTCTACGGAAGATCAGACAACCTACCTCTCTCAAGAAATTGAAGATGCATTCCAAGAGAAGAAGCTGGTGCTTGCGGCATGGATAGATTTTAAGAAAGCCTTTGACAAAGTCTGGAAAGAAGGTCTGATGAATAAACTGAGAAACTGCAAAGTCAATGGAAGAATGTACAAATGGGTGAAAGCATACTTGCACAACAGAAGAGCCCGAGTACAGATAGACGGACCAAAGAGCAAGAAAGTACTACTGCGTCACGGTGTTACCCAGGGCGGAGTCTTGTCCCCCACACTCTTTCTAATCTTCATCAATGATCTCGTTGCTAATCTACCGCATGGAATTAAAGCCGCAATGTACGCCGATGACCTGGTTCTATGGAGCACAAATGAACATGCATCAGTGGCCACCAGATTACTACAAAGAGCTGTAGATACATTTGTTGCATGGGCAAATAGATGGTGTGTCAGCATAAACACTGACAAGTGCAGCACCACTCTATTTACCCTCTCTCCAAAACAAAAGGCAGGGACCATCCAGATAAATGGAACACCCCTAAGAGAAGATAAAGAACCAACATACCTGGGAGTAACATTTGATGGCAGGCTGACATGGAGAAAGCACATCAACAAAGCAGTAGCAAAAGCCAGAAGGAAAATAGCCATCCTGACAAAGCTAAGTGGAACCACATGGGGAGCCAGTGGGAAAATACTTAGCAAAGTTTATCAACAGAGCATACGACCACACCTGGAATACGGGTCAACTGCATGGTGTTCGGCATCAAAAACCACACTACAAGAGCTGGCCAAAGTGCAAAATCAAGCACTTAGAGTCACCACAGGAGGGATGAGATCAACCCCTATAGTGGAAATGGAGAAAATGGGGAGGACACAAGCACTGAGTGAGCGCAGAGATACGAAAACACTAATACAAGCAGAAAAGTTCCTCAGCTTGCCAGGCCACCCTATGAAGAACAGATTTGAAAACCTAGCTATGGGGCGGTTGAGAAGAAGTAGTTTTATCCACCAGGCCAAACGACTCTGCAGAGAAACCACCGATCTGCCCACAGTTGGTATCCTCCTAACAACTATTCCAGAGCGAACTCCATGGAAAGATGAGCATAGACTATCATTACAAATCCAGACAAAAGTGAGAGGAATATTTGACAAGGAAGAACAGAACAGTGTGCAGCGCAGAACAGCCACTCTCAGCTTCCTTGATGAAGAATACCCACAGGACCTCTGGATCCGAATCTACACAGATATGTCAGCACAAAATGCTGTTCGAAATGGAGGAGCGGGAATGTACATAGAATACCCAAATAATACCAGGGACACAGCTAGAGTACCGACAGGAAAGTACTGCCATAACTACCATGCTGACATTGAGGCAATCAAGATAGCAACAGAGAAATTACTAAATACCAGCAATGGTACACAACCTGTGGTGCTATTGACAGATGCAAAATCAGTACTCGAGGCGCTCCTGTCTGGGAAATTGCCAGTACTAAGGACACTACTTTCTGAACTTATCAGTCAGCATAAGGTCACCATACAGTGGATACCATCCCACTGTGGAGTACCCGGAAACGACAGAGCTGATCAATTGGCTAAGGAAGGAGCCAAAGAAGAACAGCCTGATGTGCCCGTTACATACCACCAAAAGAAAAGAATGATCAAATCAGTCAGAAAGCCACCAAAACCTGCTCAAGATGACTACCACGCTATGGATAGACCAGAACAAGTCATTATTCTGCGCCTCAGAACAGGGCACAATAGATTACGCAACCACATGTATACAAAATTCAAGATTGGTGAAACAGCCGTGTGCACATGTGGATTGGCGTCGCAGACAGCAGAGCACATACTCCAAGACTGCCCAAAATATAACATATCTAGGCAAACCTTCTGGCCTAGAGAGACGACAGTGGAAGATAAACTCTATGGACCGCTGTGTGAACTGAAAAAGACAGTTCAATTCATACAAGAGACAGCATTGCAGTTATAGACATATTTCAAGCGAACGAAAGAAGAAGAAGAAGAAGAAGAAGAAGAAGAAGAAGAAGAAGAAGAAGAAGAAGAAGAAGAAGAAGAAGAAGAAGAAGAAGTCCCAGGTATTATGTTGAATGGATCTCCTCTTCGTCGAGAGAGTAAACTGAAGTACTTGGGTATCTTTAGTGGTGAAGGCTGGTAGGGGACTTAGTGCATTGAGGGCTATGGCAGCAACCGGGGTAGATCAGAAGATGCTGTACAGGCTCTTTCAGCATTGAATAATTTCTGTCATTGAGTATGGTTTGGAGCTGCTGACAGTATCAAAGAGCCAGCTTGAAAGGTTGTGGCGCATACAGAATGCTGAAATGCGGTTTAATCCTGGGGTGCACAAAGGACACACCAATTATATGCATGAAGCATATACTGGCGCTACCAACAATGATGGATAGACATAGGGTCCTTCGGGCCAAATGGTACCTGAGAGTTGTCGCAGATATTGATCACCCGCTGCATGCAGCAATGGATATGGTCAAGGGTCAAAGATTAAGACGAGGCAGGTCCTGGATGGCACAGGCGGAACTTTCTATACGTCAAGTGTGTCATCTAGAGACCATCGATCGTGAAAGAGAGTGGGTTGAAGGTCCAGAAGACATCACGGACTGGCACAATGTAATAATAACACTGGGTCGTGAGTGGAGAGAATGTGCAGTGGGCCGCACTGAGTTTGAAGTGCAACAGTTGATCCAGATTAACACACATCAAGGTGACATAGTCATCTACACCGATGGGTCAGTGGCGAAAAACAGACGTAGTGGTTGGGGCTTTATTGCAAAGGCTAATGGTCGAGTCTTGAAAAAAGAGAGTCTGGCATATGAGACCGCGACCTCTAGCATGAGAATGGAGGTGGAGGCAGTAACAGCGGCATTCCGGTGGCTAGAGGAGACTACTGCAACACACGTTGTATTCATTACAGATTCAAAGAGTATGCTTAGTAAGGTGGAGAAAGGAATGTTTCGTGTGGAATGGCTCTCGTCACTTCAGAGGTCACAGATTGTGAGAATTGTATGGATATTTTGCCCTGGCCATGCAGGGGTACGGGGGAATGAAAAGGCTGATAGGCTAGCAGGGAATGCACCTCTTGGTGGAATTTTGCCTATGGACAAGGGGGGGGGGGGGTGGTCGTGCGCTTGTGGGACCAGGTGGAGAAGTCGGAGGAAAAGATTGTGAACCCATATGTGGAAAGAATGAGATTGCGGGGGATCGACAGGGGTTCTGGAAGAATCTCAAAACTGAGAGGGAAGACCAGGAGAATTTTTAATCAGATAGCGGTGGGGACGATTAGTAATATAACTCTTCGCTGGCTGTTTAACGAGGGGACGGAGCACGTATGGGAATGTCCTGAGCGCAGTGATGTCGGTTCTTAACTCAACTTAACTCAACTCAACAGACCCCATAGCCTTTCTGGTGGGGAAAAAATAATCCTGGAAATTGAATCCGGACCACTGCCATGACGGGCAAGCGCACTAATCACTATGCCACTAAGGGTTATTTTTTTCGACTAGTATGTCTTTGGGATCGACCTCCACTCGTAATATTGTTAACGATACGCTACAATGCCTAGATGATAGGAATTAGAGAGATGACGATTAACAGGCGAAGTGAGTAGGACAAAACCTGGTCTGGCACAATCAGGGCCTGCGTGCACTTATTTTCGCACTGGCGAAAGGCAGTGCAAGCTTATGGCGCTTAAGTTGACAAATATTACAAATAGTTCTCCCCCCCCCCCCTACATTCTTCCCCCTCTCTCTCTCTCGTCTCTCTCTCTCTCGTCTCTCTCTCTCTCTCTCTCTCTCTCTCTCTCTCTCTCTCTCTCTCTCTCTCTCTCTCTCTCTCTCTCTCTCTTTCTCTCTCTGCTAAATGCTGGTGCAATTGCGTTTGCTTAGAGAATATTTCAAATATCATAATAACATGATAGTAATGCCTTGATTGATCACTACAATTATGTTCAAGCATTCAGCGGAATTTTTTTTTTTTTCGCATACCCTATTTACATCGCTGTCAACAACAGCATTTTACCGCTGTTGTGGATGTCTTTGCAAGATTACGCAGAGTATTTTACATTGCTTACTAAGCGACAATCTCAGATACACCTGTAAGTAACCAACGCAACCTTATTCCCTACCGAATCTCGCGCAGTTGTTTCCCCACATGTGGATATACGGGATTACGGAGAAAATCGTTAACACATTCGCCAGGGAGACGGTTCTGCGGAATTGCTAGATATCTAAAAGAAAAACACCCCGACAAACAAAATTGATGGTCCTTCATTATTATTCTGATGATCATATTGTTCTTCTCTTGTATCATCATAAAGCTCTTTCACATAATCTGACCACGCATGTAAAATCTGATCTTTTTCTATTATGATTTTGCCATCTTTAGGCGAAGTGGTCAAGCCGTTTGACTCGTGCTCCGAAGGTTGTGGGTTCGATTCCGGGCCGCACCCTTCGGTTTACGAGTTAAATGTTTCGGAGATTCCTGTGGGTCGTCGCTAAAAGCTACGGAGTTCGTGCTTTGTGTGACGCTTTCCGCGCTGCGGAAAGAGACTGAGCCATATGGGATAAAACCCGTTGCGATGAAGTCGACCCTGTCGACTTTTAAGCGACTTTTAAGCGATTGTTGATGTTTGTGTTCTTGTGTTAGTGATGCCATTAATTCTTGTGTGCATTAATTTGGTATTCTGGGTGTTGTATTGGTTTTCAATTTCCTTGCAATTTCCTCAAGCCATGTTTCTTTTGCCTCTTTGCATTTTTTTTTTTTCGCGTTTCCATCCTGTTACAGGATATTGCGGTCAACACCAGCATCTTTCAGCTGTATGTTGATTCCTAGGCTAGATTACGCTCATCAGCACGCCACGACTTTCTGAGCCTCTTTGCATAGCTTATAATATTCATGTGAATCTCTTCGTATATTTCCTTGTTATTTTTGTTATTTCTTCTTATTTCCATGAGTTTTAAGATGTCTTCCATCATCCATTTCTTGCGTCCTATTATCTTTAGTTTTGGGATTATCATTTTTGTTAGTGCAGCTTCTTGACTGATTTCTTTTATATTTCCAATTGGTCACTGACGTCTTGAAATAATATTTCCATATCGGACAATGCATCGAATCTGTTCTTTACCTCTACGTTGAGTTTATCTTTTATCTCCTCACTCTTAGTGCCTGTAGATCAAATTTTGCGTTTCTATTTGTATATTTGACTTTCTTTAAGTTTATATGTAAATTATTCTTGTTCTTGTTCTTGTTCTTGTTCTTCTTCAGCGTTCCGAGCCATTGAGGTTCTTTGCTGCAGATACAATCCGCCTCCATTTGTCTCTCTGGTTGGCCTTCTCTTGCCAGTCGTTGATTCCAAGTGCTTGTAGGTCTGTATATATATATTATCTCTCCACCGTCTTCTTGGTATACCTTATATGTAAATTGCATAAGATTAATCTATGGTTGCAGTAGCAGTCTGCGCTTGGTAGGGGGACATAAACATCTAATATTGATACAAGGGAAATTACTAGAATTTGAAATTGAAAATGGTTTACCAGGTAAAATACCAATAACTAACAATAAAATCTTTCATTTTTAATTTGACGAATAAGAAAATTAATACCGCAGTCAAATTTTTGCAATTGAGAGAAGAAAGCTATTAAAGTATTTATACAAAATTTGTGTAATCTTTATTTACTTACATTTTATGACGCACCTTTTCAATTCTATGTTTATGTTTAATTTTTGAAACTGTTCTTTCAATGATAGAAGTTTACCATATTTTACAATCTCCCCGATGTGGGGACACATTTTTTTTACTGGCCTCTTAAGGCCACCCACAATTTAAAGACAATTTACTTACATTAACGGCGAAAGACCTTGGATGTCTATGGGGTTTATATTGATAAATATGTTTAGAGGAAATGTCATTTATGTTTGACATATACCTGGGTCATTGACAGTAAGGTGAGTGACCTGGCTACGAGAAAAACAATCAACCCTGAGAAATAATGGGGTGGTTGTGAGTGGAAGACCCCAGGGTGGATGGGGAGAAAGACAGTTTTAGGCTGGGGTGTAATGTTGTTGGGAGCCCAGGGAGGGGCTACACAGCAGGGTTAAAAGACAGTGGAAAACTTTGACTGGTCAGTGGAAGCGGAGACCGACTGAGGTTCGGTTCGTGTGAAGTCAAGGGACTTCAGACAGTTGATGTTTTAGCGCCGACGTGGGAGTTTAGACTGACTGCGGTCAGATCTTTTGTTGTGTTGTTCTCCCAGTGGTGAATACAGGCTTGAAACCCAGTGGGGTTGGATAGTTAATGGAGGCCTGACCCAGAGTGGGTTTATAGTTAGGGGAGACTAGAACCAGTGTATGGGTTGTGATGTGTGAGGTCCAGGTGTGGATAGTAACTGGATTACCAGTCTTGTGAATTTGAGATTCAGCAGGCCGTGAGAAGACAGTGATGTGTGCTAGTTAAGTTGTGAGGAGGATATTTATATTCTATGGATTATATTGTTTCTGGATATATAAGGATATTCCGTTTGTCCGTGTTCTTTCTGTATTAAAGGATTATGTGCGCCAACTCAATCTTGTTTAATGATTGATGGACGTGTATTACTGGGGTGAGTTGCATTGTGAGACAGTTAGATAGCTCAATTGACACACCAGGAGCATCGTTACCTAGACAACGACCATCTCACGAACTTATCATCGTAAGAACATCGTGAGAATGTTTGTAAATTTCATTCAATTTGAACAAATAGCTCTCTCTCTCTCTCTCTCTCTCTCTCTCTCTCTCTCTCTCTCTCTCTCTCTCTCTCTCTCTCTCTCTGGAGTACCCGTTTAGCCCCTAGATTAGGGTTACGTGAAGCCATGCGTGCAGGTGGTGGATGAAGTTGAAGAGCAGCCGACAGATAGTTGTAGGTTATGGTCTCCAGTTTCACGACGATAGGCAGAGGATCTCTTTTTTTGGGGAGACATTGGCTACGGTCATCGCCTGTATGGTCACTGCTAGGAAGGAAAGCAATGGCAAACTGCCTTCTTTAAAGATGCCAAGAATATTATGTACTGCAGTCTTATCTATAATCAGAGAAACAGCGTAAATGGGTGCTCCATAGGAGCAGCCTCGCCCGGCAGGGGTAGTCATGTGCACCAGGTGATTTCAGACCGTTATCAGGCTACTGGGTGCAAAAGGATATCAACATTGAAAGTAGGAACTTGGAATGTAAGAACTATGAGTGAGGATGGGAAATTTGATAACATTAAGAATGAAATGAGAAGATTAAAGATTAACCTGTTAGGTGTAAGTGAGACCAGATGGACAGGAATGGACATTATGACATCTGAGGAATATAGAATAATCTATTCTGGTGGAGAGAAACAACAGCGAGGAGCAGCAATTATAATGGATACAGAGAGAGCAAAATCGATCAAAGGATATTGGACTGTATCAGACAGAGTGTTACTGGTGAAGTTGAGTGGAAGACCTTTTGATGTCAATGTCATACAAGTTTATGCACCAACAGCAGACATTAGTGATGACAGCATTGATTAATTTTATGATTCAGAGAAAGCCTTCAAGACATGCTAGAATTCTGAAGTAAATATCATATTGGCTGACTTGAAGGTACTTTTGCTTTCTTTCACCCCAAACAAAAGGGAATCCCAGGGTATGACGTCACATCCAGGGGTTCCCTGTGTTGCGCCGAACATCCAGGGGTTTCCGTGTGTTGCGCCGTAGCTCGGTGCGCAATTCTTTGCGGCGGTGGTGCGCTATTCTTGCGGTGGCCAGAATCCAACAATGTCCGCAAGAATGGTGTTGAACACATCTAGACCAGCGCATCTAGTCTGTCGGCGTCACATGAATTCGCACATGTAGTAGATGCCTGCGTGTTCCATTCTGCCTCTTGTTTCTCTCCTTGGCCGTTCTCCACATGCGCTCGATACATTGAGTAAGTGCACCGGTGGTAGGGTCCACAAAGTTGTAGGAGTGGTTGACTGTGAGATGCGTCAATTCGGGAATACTTCCAATTCCGTCGTCGTACGCACGCCCAGAGGTCGGAGACTATAGTTGTGCCAGGCCGAATGTGTGTCCTGATCAGCGGCAGCAGAAGCGTTGCTGCTGTTCTGTCTGGAACACAGAACCATGAAGCAGTCGGCTGTTTCACGACAGATGCCACCAAATACCCCCACTGCTGTAACACTCGTCCCACATTATGTTTGCGCCTTGTCAATAGGCTCTCATCTATCTCGACAGTGGTATTTGGTCCTCCGATTACTACCGGATTGACTAACAGTTTGTGGGCACAAACCTCTCGTAGGTAATTACTCCAGTCAACAGTTGCTCTCGGCGACATCCCCAACTGTAACTGGCAAAATGAAATGCTTGTCAACTCTTGAGACCAGCAGTATATAAAAAGAATGATCTGTCTGTACGGGAGACACGAGCCTTGCAGCCATGTACCTTGTCTCAGCGGGATGTCCTGCCGACATGATGAATGTCGTCGGCATCTCCATCTGTTCTGACGCTCAGTCAGCGATAGCACCATGACATGATTATGAGAACAGCGTCTTGCAGAATGTAAGATGCCATGATGCTGCAGAAAAGCCACGCTACTCTGCTTGTCGTGGACAGCTGCTGCCAGTTCCAGAAAACTCATGATGAGACAGACACTCACACAGAAACGGTTGCCACAGCCAAAGAAACACTGTGGTGTGGGGCAATTGAAACGCACTGACACGCACTCCAGCCGAACACAGAGGAGATCACCGTCGGCGCTAAATATAGCTGGTGACTCTAAATATAGCTCGCAAAGTTTGTTTGGGGTGAAAGAAAGCAAAAGTACCGACTTGAATGCCAAAGTTGGAAATCAACAGGACAGATGCATAGTGGACAAGTATGGACTAGGGCAGGGGTGGGCAAACTTTTTGTGCGTAGGGCCGCATTGACACATGTAAAGCTATTGGCGGGCCGCATATATATATGTTTTGCGTATCCTTTTACAGGACTTAGCTGTCAACAGCAGCATCTTTCAGCTGTCTGTTGATCTCTTGGCAAGATTACGCTCAGTAGTTTGCCATTGCTTTCAGAGCGGCCGGCTCAGTATCCGCAAGTCACGAGCGGGGGTCGAACCACCTCAGTTCTCGCTCCGCTGCGAGACTCTGCGTGATAATATATATATATATATATATATATATATATATATATATATATATATATATATATATATATATATATATATATATATATATAATGGTGTAATGGCGACGCGATGACTCGCTGTCTTGGGGGAGAAGCTGTTCAGTGTTTTTCTGTGGATTCCTTATGGAAATTCCCGTGAAATTCGTGTGGATAGTGTTTTTTCCTTTGGATTATGTGATGTTATTTCGTGTTCGTTAATTGGAAGTGTTCAAAAGAAGCCACGGAAGGCAGGTGGTGGATGAAATTATGAGGGCAGCCGACAGATATTTGTTGGTTATGGTCTCGAGTTTCGCGACGGCAAGCTTTCTCTCTTTCAAGAGACACTGATTGCGGTCATCCGGCCAGTATGGTCACTGCCATAGAGGAAAGCAACGGCAAACTACCTCTTTGAAATTGCCTAGTTTATTATGATTCGCTTAAAGACTGATCATCGCAAGACAAGGACAGAGACATTAAAATTAGGAACATGGAACGCTAGGACGCTAAACAACGACGGAAAATTAGAGAACATAACACAAGAAATTCAAAGAGAAAAAATTTATATATTAGGTATGTGCGAAACGAGATGGACAGGAGCAGGCATCAAGATACATAAAGATTTTAAGATTATTTATTCTGGAGGTGAGGATCGGCATGGGGGAGTGGCAATAGTTTTGGACCGGAAAACATCAACGTCTGTTCAGGGATATTGGGCCGTGTCGGACAGAGTACTACTAGTTAAATTGAGTGGCAGACCTTTTAACATAAATGTTATTCAAGTATATGCCCCAACAGGAGAGTCCAGTGAAGATAGTGTAGAGGAATTTTATAATGACATAGAGTCTGCCTTAAAGAAATGTAAAAATTCAGAAATAAACATTATAATAGGGGACTTCAATGCAAAAGTAGGAAATCAAGGGGATAGATACACAGTAGGAAACTATGGTTTAGGAGAGAGAAATGAAAGAGGATACAGACTAGTAGAGTGGGCAAAAGAACAGGAAATGATTGTAGGAAACACCTGGTTCAAGCAACACCCTAGAAGATTATGGACCTGGAGGAGTCCTGATAGCAGGATTAGAAACCAGATTGACTACATTCTCATTAGCAGAAGATTTAGAAACGCTTTAACAGTAGCAAAAACAGTTCCCAGTGCTGACTGTTATAGTGACCACAGATTACTCACAGGAACATTGAGGATAAAGTTGAAGAAAGTCAAGTATACAACAGGGAACACTAAATATGATTTGTGAACATTGAGTAATGACAAGGAAATACAAAACAAATTCAACATAGAAGTACAGAACAGATTTGAAATATTTTCTGATCTAGAGATCCTATTCCAGGATGTGGATGATCAATGGGAAATGTTAAAGAATTCAATCAATATGGCTGCAGAAACAACTATTCCAAAATTAAAGAAGGTGGGTCGTAAGAAATGGATGACTGAGGAAATTTTACACTTAATGGAAACAAGAAGACTCAACAAAAATAATCCTGCCAAATATGAAGAAATGCACAGACAAGTCAGAATATTATGTAGGAAGGCAAAAGAATCATGGCTTGAGGAAAAGTGCTTAGAAATTGAAAAACAACACAACAGTCAAAATACCAAATTAGTGCACAAAAGGATTCCGGAACTTACTAATAAAAGAACAAGTACATCAACAGGCTGTCTAAGAACTAAAGATGGCAAAATCATAATAGAAAAAGATCAGATTCTACATGTATGGACAGATTATGTGAAAGACCTGTATAATGATAACAGAGAGGAACATTTTGCTATTAGATTTAATAATGAAGGACCAGCAATTTTAAAGATGGAGGTTCAAAATGTTCTTAAGCATATGAAAGCTGGCAAGGCCCCCGGTGCAGATAACGTCATAACAGAAATGATTAAAGCTTTAGAAGAATTTGGACTAGAGCAAGTCACTAGACTGCTGAACACATTATATGATACTGGAGATATACCTTCTGAATTATGTAATTCTGTATTTATTGCAATCCCAAAGAAATCAGGAACCTTAGAATGTGATCAACATAGAACAATTAGTATAATGAGTCACATCACAAAGATTTTGTTACGAATTATCATGCAATGAGTGAGGAAGAAAATACAACCTGAAATAGGGGAAGAACAATGTGGTTTTGTAGAAGGAAAGGGTACAGTAAATGCTGTGTATATGCTGCGAACAGTTATTGAACGTGCTTTAGAAGTAAACAAGGATATACATCTTTGCTTTATTGACTACACAAAGGCTTTTGATAGAGTAAGACATGTCAACATTGTGGATATGCTTGCAGATCTACAAATTGATGGGAAAGACATTAGACTTATAAAAAACATATATTGGAAACAACAAGCTGCCATAAGAATTGATAATGAAGTAGGACAATACCAACCTATTAAGAGAGGTGTTAGGCAGGGATGTGTAATGTCTCCAGATCTTTTTTCCTTATACAGTGAAAATATTTTCAGAAATGTAGAAGACCTAAATGGAATCAGCATTGGAGGACGAAACATAAATAACATTAGATATGCAGATGATACAGTATTGATTGCAGACAATGCACAGGATCTGCAACAATTAGTAGACGCTGTGGTTGTACACAGTGAGCAGCTGGGGTTGGAATTAAATTGTAGGAAGACACAGGTTATGGTCGTCACTAGGAAGAACGAAGTACCACAATGTAATATACAAGTAAATGGGAATATTCTTCAACAAGTGAATCGGTTCAATTATCTCGGAACAGTCATAACATCTGATGGCAGATGCCTTGAAGAGATTAGAAAAAGAATCGCCATTGCGAAAGTAGCCTTTAGCAAGATGAAAAACATTCTGACCAATAAAATGATGTCAATTGAAACGAGAAAAAGAGTGTTGAGGGGATACATAGAGCCTGTTCTTTTGTATGGATGTGAAACTTGGACAATGTGCAGTCAAGCTGAAAAACATCTGATGGCTGCAGAAATGTGGTTTCTGAGGAAAATGCAAAGAATACCATGGACAGATAGAAAAACCAATGACCAAGTACTACAAGAGACAAATGAAAATCGTAGATTGATTAGAGAAATTAGACGTAGACAGTCAAAATTTTTTGGACATGTTATGAGAAGAAATGGACTGGAGAACTTGGTGACAGCTGGCAAGATCGAGGGGAACAGACCAAGAGGAAGACCGAGAGGAAAATACCTGGATGGCTTGGCCACATGGCATGGACGAGACAGGAACACTGAGCTGATCCACGACTCTGGTGATCGAGTGAAATGGCGAATCATGACCGCCCACGCTTTCCGGCATGGCACATGATATATATATATATATATATATATATATATATATATATATATATATATATATATATATATATATATATATATATATATATATTGTATAAAATGTCCATTTTGCTTACAGCAACCTATCACAATAAGTAATTATTAATTATTTATAGGTTATTAAGCAGTATAAATAAATAATGATTGCAATGTTATTTTACGTATATACTTATACATTATATTTGACAATATGGACAAAAACTTTTACTAATTTGTTAACAAGATTTTACATGTTATTATAACAAATATTTTTTATTATCTATCAATGGCTTTAATTTAGACACAAACCGACTACACTGTCACTATAATTGGTGATTTCTAATGAGCTTGCACTTTTTGACAATATTCTTGAAATCTGGAGCAAGTTTACTTGTTGAAATCCGTATGACAGCATGCAAATTGCAGTCCGACAATAAAGACCTATTCTTAGATTTGTTGATCTTCAAGGAAGAGAATGCTTGTTCGCAAATGTATGTTGATCCAAACAATGATAAAAGTTTAGCTGCAAAGTTTTTCAAGTTGGTAAATGATTCTTGTGATAAAGATCCTTAGAAATCCAGCAAACCATCTGCCTTGAATTTCTCTTTTAGGTCATGATCTGCTTCTAAGTCAAGCAGCTCCAACTATATATCCTCTGTGGCTGTATCAGCTTCTGCACTGAAAGGGGAACTGAGAATATTGAACTGTGGCTCTACGTTCTTGAAATCTTGAAATCTCCATCCAAATTCTTCAATCAGTGCATCTAATTGGGCTTTGTACTTTTCAGTCATTTCACCAGAAATGGTTTCTTGTTTCAGAAAAGGGAAGTGACAAAATCTTTTTCACTTGCTTGTCTGGAGTACAGTGAGAGTTTTGCCTGAAATGATTTTACATGTACATACAATTCATGTGCGAACACACCATTGCCCTGAAGTTTGTCAATTCAGTTCATTTAACTTTTCCATAATTTCAATGGCAAACATAAAGTCCACTCTTTATTGACAATATTAGTATTAAAGTCACAGTCAATGCCCTTCGTCTCTAGGAACATCATTATTTTTTCTCTGAGTTCCCACACTCGCCTCAACACCTTGCCGAGACTCAGACATCGAACACTGGTGTGGTACAGGACATCGGATTGATCAGTTTCCAAATCGTCAAGTAATGCCTTGAACTGTATGTGATTAAGTCCTCTTGATCTGATGAGGTTGATGACACTGACAACTGGGTCAATAACATGCTTTGGAAGATAAACTCTATGGACCACTGTGTGAACTGAAAAAGACAGTTCAATTCATAAAAGAGACGACATTGCAGATATAGACATATTTCAAGCGAACGAAAGAAGAAGAAGAAGAATAACATGCTTGATATTCAAAACAGTTTTTCACAGACTTTCTTGATGAATCACACAGTGAAGTAGTAATAATGTGTGGTCTGGATATTCTGCTTTAATCTTATCACTTATCAACTTTATCAGACCTACATTTTTTCCAGTCAAATCACGAGCTCCATCAGTTGTAACACTTGCCATCTTGTTACGAACTAACCCAGTTCTTTCAATACAGTTAGTAAAAGCATTGAATACATCATGGCCTGTGGTTGTGTCTTTGAGTGACTCAACACTCAATAACTCTTCAGTGAGTTTGAAAGAAGTGTTTATTCCACGTATAAATATCAATAATTGGGCAGTATCATGTACATCGGTACTCTAGTTAGTTAGTTAGTCGACAGATCATCCTCATTGCACATCGAACCATTCAGTCCATAAGTGCTCGGATCCCCTCCTCAGCAAATCCCGCAGCGTGTAGCGGCTAACGACACCAGTTCTGTGTTGGTTTATCAGTCTTCTTTGGCTTCCTGC
Source organism: Cepaea hortensis (assembly GCA_963921405.1). Lineage (NCBI taxonomy): Eukaryota > Metazoa > Mollusca > Gastropoda > Stylommatophora > Helicidae > Cepaea > Cepaea hortensis. The sequence goes on along the minus strand of OY992877.1, from coordinate 147,143,143 downwards.
GTAGTGTTCTTGTTTGGCCACCCCTCTTTTAATTTGTTGTTCTCGCAGTCTGGCCATGGTTGTAGATTCATAGTCATCACTTGGTTCTCGCAAAAGTCTTACTTCTCGTAGAGCATTCAGAATGTCATAATGGTCCATGGCGCGTCCGCCCTCCACAGTAGCGTTACCTGCTAGCTTGTCAGCCCGCTCATTCCCTTGTACTCCCGCATACCCTGGCACGAAGATGAAACTAATCTTTGCCAGCCGAGACCGCTCCAGAGACAGCAACCATTCTCGTCGGATCCCCCCCCCTACCATATCTATCCTCTGGAGCATGTTCATTGAGTCGCTAAGGAAACATGCCTTAATGAAGCAATGAAACATGTCGACTACGGCTAAATGTTACGGTGCTCGCCCTACTTTGGACCCCCAGGCAGGTGCAGTGCCGGGCAATATGCCTCGAAAGAATCCAACCACAACTACTGGAGGTCCATCTCAGATGTCCTGTGGAGCCAGGGGACCTGAGAATATAGCGTCTGGCCATAACTCTCATCCAATGCAAGAGACTACCACAAAAATTGTTTACTTGCATCTTGAAGTTTATGCATAACATTGTCACTTATCTTATCAACACGTCTGACCACAGTTCTCCTGGATAAAGTAATGTTGTCATATCTGTATTTTTTTTTGTTCTGGACACATAATATTTGCTGCATCTAGCAAACATTCCTTGATGAACTCGCCATCAGAAAATAGCTTGTTCTGTTTTACAATTCTATGTGACAGCATCTTGAATTCAAGACTGTTTAGTGAAAACAGTTTGCTGTTTCTCCAAAATATTTCACCAACTCAAGGCATTTCCTTTCCCTCCCTTCGGTTGTTAAATTGTATCCGAAATCGGAATATTTTGTTTGATAATGTCTTTTTAAATTGTACTCCTTGAAGACAGCCACTGGCTCACGACACAGCAAGCAAACTGATTTGCTACCAACTTTTATAAAACAGTACTTAGTTGTCCATTCATAATTAAAAACACGGCATTCATCTTCAATCTTACGTTTGTTATTGACACTCATTTTTTAAATAAAATTCAAACAGTTAAAACTTTACAAAACTTTAAAACGGAAATTAAACAAAACCTACTTCCGGCTGTGTGTGAAAATAAAATATTCGGAAAACAAGTAGTAAACTCAGAATAAATTTCAGAAATATATCAAGACTACTACAACAAATAAATTAATTTGAACATTGTAAAATAATGGAAATAATTTAAAACAGCAAAAGACTTTTAAATTTAATATTTTCTTGCAAATAAATCATTTTATTCACCGGAGAAATATCTGTTTTCCATAACATCATCCTTATTAAATTTTTCTTGTCGATAAATATTTCTCTATATAAAAATCGATAAATTCGCATTTTAGCATAACATGGTTCCAAATGTTGCTGTATGTAGCCAGGGGAAGGTTGGGGTGAGCGCCAAACCTTGCATAAATACCCTAATGGATCGTGCATTCATCACCTATGCAGCAGAAGTCCAACTTCTGGCCTTCTCGTGGCGGAACTGTTTTAACTAACAGGAGAAGTGGCGGCGGCGAGTCACTGGCGCCGAGAAATATACAGAACGCTCTAGATGTGTATGCTCGTACGTGCATGCGCAAACATGTGTGTGCGTGCCTGCACACCTAAACTCGTTTAATACCACAGTATGCTCTAGCAAAGGAAAGGTGCTGAATAAAAAGGCAAACAGCCAGGAGGCGCACCACAGAAATCAGGATGCCACCAATCACGCGCAATGAAATATGTCGACTACGGCTAAATGTTACGGTGCTCACCCTACTTTGGACTCCCAGGCAGGTGCAGTGCCGGGCTATATGCCTCGAAAGAGTCCAACCACAACTACTGGAGGTCCTTCTCAGATGTCCTGTGGAGCCAGGGGACCTGAGAATAGAGCGTCTGGCCATATCAAACAAAGACTAAAACTAATGCACTGGAATGCGGAGGGATTCAGCAACAAAAAAATAGAAATAGAAAACATCTTGGACCAAGAAAAGGTAAGCGTATGTTGCTTGCAAGAAACTCACCTCAACGAAAACGAAATGATGTCTTGGAAATTGCCAGTATTAAGGACACTACTTTCTGAACTTAGCAACCAGCATAAGGTCACCATACAGTGGATACCATCCCACTGTGGAGTACCCGGAAACGACAGAACTGATCGATTGGCTAAGGAAGGAGCAAAAGGAGAACAGCCTGATGTCCCCGTTACCATCAAAAGAAAAGAATGATCAAATCAGTCAGAAAGCCACCAAAACCTGCTCAAGACGACTACCACGTTAAGGACAGACCAGAACAAGTCATTATTCTGCTCCTCAGAACAGGACACAATAGATTACGCAACCACATGTATACAAGATTCAAGATTGGTGAATCAGCCATGTGCACGTGTGGATTATCGTCGCAGACAGCAGAGCACATACTCAAAGACTGCCCAAATTACAACATGTCTAGGCTAACCGTCTGGCCAAGAGAGACGACAGTGGAAGATAAACTCTATGGACTGCTGAGTGAACTAAAAAGGACTGTTAAATTCACACAAGAGGCAACATTGCAGTTATAGTATTTAAGGCGAACGAAAGAAGAAGAAGAAGAAGAAGAAGAAGAAGAAGAAGAAGAAGAAGAAGAAGAAGAAGAAGAAGAAGAAGAAGAAGAAGAAGAAGAAGAAGAAGAAGAAGAAGAAGCATTACATTACGAAGGCCAAGGCTGTTTACAAAAATTGATAATTAGACAGAAATCTTATCAAAAATGTTGAAACAATCATAACGGTACATGAAATCCTTTAAAATTCAACAAAATAACTTAAAAACGAAGTAAAAATTATTATTCCTAAATGCCCTCGCGGGCCGCATAAAATCAGATGGCGGCCCACGGGCCGTAGTTTGCCCACCCCTGCGCTACATGATGTTCCGAGAAGGCAGTATGGATTGGAACCGGCAATCCCACCCCCGTAAGCCGTGGTCTAGGAATAATGTGAAGATCTAACACTTCACACACCAGCGGGGTCATCTACCATGGGAATTATGTGGGTAAGGCATTGGGGGGGGGGGGGGGGGGGGGGGGGGTAGCTGCAGAGATTATCGAATAAAATAGGGATGTGAGGGTTTGGCGTTGGTTGTTGATAACCTCTTGCCTCTGCTCCATTGGAAGATACGAAGAAGAAGAAGAAGAAGAAGAAGAAGAAGAAGAAGAAGAAGAAGAAGAAGAAGAAGAAGAAGAAGAAGAAGAAGAAGAAGAAGAAGAAGAAGAAGAAGAAAAAGAAGAAGAAGAAGAAGAAGAAGAAGAAGAAGAAGAAGAAGAAGAAGAAGAAGAAGAAGAAGAAGAAGAAGAAGAAGAAGAGAAGAAGAAGAAGAAGAAGAAGAAGAAGAAGAAGAAGAAGAAGAAGAAGAAGAAGAAGAAGAAGAAGAAGAAGAAGAAGAAGAAGAAGAAAAAGAAGAAGAAAAAGAAGAAGAAGAAGTGGAACAACAACAACAACAACACCAAAGAGGAGATGTTGAAGAAGAAGAAGAAGAAGAAGAAGAAGAAGAAGAAGAAGAAGAAGAAGAAGAAGAAGAAGAAGAAGAAGAAGAAGAAGAAGAAGAAGAAGAAGAAGAAGAAGAAAAAAAAAAGAAGAAGAAGTGGAACAACAACAACAACAACACCAAAGAGGAGATGTTGAAGAAGAAGAAGAAGAAGAAGAAGAAGAAGAAGAAGAAGAAGAAGAAGAAGAAGAAGAAGAAGAAGAAGAAAGAAGAAGAAGAAGAAGAAGAAGAAGAAGAAGAAGAAGAACAACAACAACAACAACAACAACAACAACAACAACAACAACAACAACAACAACAACAACAACAACGAGAACGATAATAAGAACAAGAACAAAGAGAAGACTTTGAGACTGACACAGTCTCATAAAATGTGTATCGAATGATGTTCTGAATTTCCTGAAAATTCAACAACAAAGATGGAGATGAATGGAGCTGCTCGCCTTGATTTAATATACTCTTGCATAGCAAATGGTTAGCATTTCAATCACATGACAATATACCATGCAATTATCTTGACTTTACAACTAAATTTGGAGAGCAAGTGCCACCACGGCTATCCATGACGTAGTACGTAATGAAATTAAGATTAACAGGGAAGCCGAAGATTAAAGGTAATCGATGATGATTGAATAAATTAATAATCGTGGTTTGTGCCTAGAAAGTAATTCTGCAGCTGACACTGAATGAGACCATATGTCACAGAAAGTAAGACGTCTGTGGCACACATTATGGATTTCCTCTTCTTTTTTGCGTTCATCCGGAGTGTTTTTTCAGATGTGATTGCGGTGTGTCTGGTTAGGCACCCTTGGGCCGAAACCCTTGGGCCAACACATCCGACTTTTAGCGTGCATTTTTGACAGGTTAGCATTCCTGTGGGACTCTCACTTTTGTGGTGCCGTCCACATCGTAGCTTGTCAAGTTGGAACGGTCGAATGCTTCACGATCAACCCTCACGAGAAGGCAGGGACAGTCCATGGCATTTTCCGATATCCATGGTGGCTTCCATAGTTGCAAGGCCGACACATAGCGTCCTGGTGCTGGGCTCACCGAGGGAATCGTCACGTCCAGCTCATGGCTGCTTTAATTCCTCACTTCAGTGTGTTGAGCATTTCGTTCACTACGGGCCTTTCCCGCACAAACCAGACCGGTCTGCAGACGAAATCCATTTAGCGAGTTTTCGATTCGGACATGTGCTTGTCAGAGCTGTTCCGGGCACAACGGACATTCGGAAAACTAGCTAGTCAGAACTTTTCCGGTCACGATAGGCATTTGGAAAACTAGGTAGTCAGAGCTGTTCCTAGCATACGAAAGGCATTTCACTCGGACAAAATTGTGTAGTGCCAATTTTTATTTTACCACCCGTAGGACGGCACTTCCTTCTTCGGCGGGCATTTTTTAATGAGGTTAGCCTTCTCCGGGTTTCGAGGCACGTTAGACACTTACTGTTGTGGTGTCGCCCACATCTCAGCTGGTCAAGGTAGAACGGTCAAAGACATCACGGTCAACCCTCAAGAGAAGGCAGGGGCAGACCATGGGCATTCCCCACTATCCAAGGAGGCTTCCATAATTGCAGAGCCGGCACATATTGCTCTGAGACTGGGCTCACCCGAGGAATCGCCATATACTGCTCATGGCTGCTTTAATTCCTCACTTCGATATATTGGGCATTTCGTTAGCCACTCGCCGCCCCCGCACAAACCAGGAACAGTCAGTCTGCGGACGACATCCACTAGGTAAGTTTTAGCTTCGAACTTCCACGCAATGGATTCGCTAGCCAACCGTTCCATTTCATGTTAATGAGAAGTTTTTCACCTATGAATGCACTCACTCTAAGAGTATAAATATAGACATTTCGTGCAACTGGGGCGCTTTTCAACCTTTAGTACTCGCTCACGAGGTAGGCTACATGTGCTGCCGGCTCAGCACCTTACCTCCATGCATCAGTGAGCGAAAAACGGCCAGGCCCTTGTCAGAATCTTCCCCGTGTCGTCATCACTGGCGCCTGGCAATAACGGCCAGGTACGGCCGTGAACTGCATTAACACTTACGACGCAGTAACATGGACAGGGTCCGCGTGGTACACGGAGACCACGAGAGGAGAAAGCTGGACCAACACGGGCTCACCGCGGCTAGCGGTGAGACAGCCTTGGACCGTAGGACTGGACAGACGTAGAAAGAGAGCAGTGCACATATTGAGTGTATGAGTTGACGCTAGATGAGAGAAAGCCTGTTGAGTAGAGAAAGACTGAGTGCATGGTATGTAATATTCCATTCATGAACTGATGTATTATATTTACATGTGTATTGAAATGGCATTATCGCCGAGTTGAGCGAAGCCAGTTATGATTGCTGTATACGAGAAGTGCGATTTAAGTAGTTGAGAGATGTCACCGTGTGTTATGTACATTCATTCTGTTAGTCACCACGAGCCTTTAATTATTGCAAATCAGGACTCTGACAGGTGTGAACGTGGGTAGCTCGTCCGGGTTTTGAACCATTTAAAAGATAGAACGAGGTGTGAACGTGGGTAGCTCGTCCGGCTTTGGACACTAAGATCTTGTGGTTGAAAAAGGTGAAAGTTGTAAGAACTATTGTATAAGGTGTGTAAATCAGACAATGTGTATGTTAAAGAGAATGAGCATGCGTAGCTCGGCAATGGTTGAACTAAAGGTGTGAGCGTGAGTAGGAGAGATATCGAAAGAAGTGTGTTCGTGTTACAGTTGTGAAGCGAAAGAAAGTATTGGCAAAGAAGTACCACTGAAATTGTATTCTGAACTGACGACACAACGACCAAAAAAACATACTTGACGGCATACAAACCTATCACATGCAGCTGACAACGCATACACCACATAACATACACATATTAATATTTCCTCTCTCCAAAAGTAAACAGGTTTTTCATCCGAAAGTGTACACTACAAAAGTCATTTTTCCTGGCTGTAGAAGACCAAGATCCAAATTCCTGTATCACTTAAGTATTTTTTTTCTACATACTTTTGTACAGGTCCAGGCCTAAGCTGTATAGTTACTGTGTAATTATTTTTTGTACTAACATTTGATAATTATTCTGTATACATTCACCGTAAATAGATAACAGAAGTATCATGTCTACGTTACAAGAATTTATTGAGTTAGGACTAAAGTTAAATAAAACCGGAGATGAGTTAACAAAATGGAGTGAGGCGAAATATGCAGAGTATGTCCAAAGGGAAGACAGAGCTGCTGAAAGAGAGTTGAAAAAGGCAGAATTAGAGGCTAAAACCAAACAGTCAGAATTAGCGGCTAAAACCAAACAGTCAAAATTAGAAGTTAGAAAGGCAGAAACTGACGCAGAGCTAAAAAAGTCAGAGTTAGAGGCTAAGAACAAACAGGCAAAAACAGAGGCCGAGATAAGAAAAGCTGAGATTATTGCACAGAGTAAAAGAGAAGAGCTGGAAATACAGCTGAAGATTAAATAGCTAGAGGCCGAAACATCAGCAGATAAAGAATCTAGAAAGTTAGAGATGAAAGAAAAAGAGAATCAATATAAAAAGTACCAAGGGATCGTCAAAAATTTCGCTACTGGGGACTGCATCGCAGCATTCACCCAAAACTTTGAAACGATAATGGAGCATTATCAGATCCCACCGACAGAATGGAATATCATTTACATAAGAAGTTTATCTGGGAAACCTCTAGAAGTCATTGAGACCATCCCCAAAGACTTAAGAAAAGATTATCAGTATATAAAAGCCAAAATTATGGCACACTTCCTGTTAGATGAAGCAGGCTACAGAGAACAGTTTAGTAAGTTAGCTCCTAAACCAACACAAACGTTCTCTGACTACATTTCAGTAGTACAGGAGACAAGATCATCTCTTCTCTACCACACTCCTTTTTCGAAATTTCTGCAAGAGTGTGAATGTGAGAGTGTTCAGCAAATAGAAAAGCGGGGGTCGGCGTACTTTACGGCCAATAAACATTGTTTTGCTAGTGTACTAACAGACACACAATTCGTAGCAGCCACTACCTATGATAGGTCAAAACCAAGTACTTATAACAGGCAGAAATCCTTGAGGCAACCTATGAGTAAGAACTATCAATGCAAATATTGTAATTTACATCATAGTGAAAGTGAGATGTGTGACAAACACACTGGGTATCTCACATATTTTCAAAACTATATAGACAAGCAAGACAGAGAGAGAGAAAGAGCTACAAACGTGCAACCAAATGTTTTCTCTGTAAAGTGTACGGCCACTGGCGCCATGCCTGTAAAGGAAAACAAATGACCAGAAAAGCCAACGCAGCATTGTTTGATAGCTCTTCCTCTGATGAAGAACTAGTAGAGAACCAACCAGTTAATGCGGCAGAGACCATTGATGTTTTCCATCTTGAAAAATGTACAACCTGCAACCGCTTCCATGAAGATGGCATGTTAAATTGCGGCCACTCCATACCTATTGCAAATGAGGAAGCCAATTTGGTGATAGACTCCAAAGGCAAGCTCAATATCCATCAAGGTTATATGAACGGCAAAGTAGCCACTGTTTTACGCGATAGCGGGTGCACTCTTATTGGTTTAAAGAAAGACTTTATCTTACCGGCAGACTACACAGGCGATCGTGTCACATGCAGAACTTTCTCAGGTAACATTGATAAATACCCACTTGCATGGGCATATATTGAAACACCATTCCTCACAGGGAAGGTTAAATGCTCAGCATTATCTAACCCATGTTGTGATATTATTGTTGGTGACCTGCCAGAAGTTAATGATATGCCACATGATTGTATAACATCTTCTTGTGAATGTATTGTATCAAATGCAGTAACTACATCAGCTGCAGAATGGCAGTCACAAACCGAACAAACTGAGACTTTAGAAATAATAAGTCCAGGTATTACACCTCTTAAAAACAGGAGGGAAGATCTTGTGAAGCCTACACAACAAAAGCCAAAACAGGTCAAAATAAACAGACCGATACCATCAACGCTCTGCACAGCAGATCATAAACCCATATTGCTTGCTGTAATAATTTGGTACTCAGTAACATCCATATCATTGTCATGCCTTACTACATATTCATTGTTGTATTGTAATTGCATGCCCACCTATTAAGATACACCGCACTCCAGCACTGTGTTTTCACCATGTGAGCTAGGATATGGTGCGAAACCACCCAACCCATTATCAATTTATCACACTTTGTTAACTGAACTAGAAAATGATCAGAAAGCATTGTCACTGCCATATGAGGGTACACTCCACCAAAGTCATGAATGGGGTTTTCCCAGTTCTGCACAAAAATGGACAAATAGGAAAGGAAGATACCATTGGAAACGAATACAGCGTCACAGAACAACAAAGGACTTTCTCTGTGTGTGATTCGAAAGGAAAGGACGTGTCTTCTAGAGAGCCGTGTGTGATGCGCTGTATGCGACTGATTCCGAGCTTAGGCGAATAGAATTCAGGATGAAAGATCGATTGGCAAATGGATACTTAAGACAGGACTCGAAATACCTAGACGCGCTGCAACTCCGAACAGCGAAATGGCAGGTTTGCGCCTCAAAGAGAACATTGGGCAAGGCAGAGAGTTTTCGTGTGAAACATTTACTAATTAAACGCCGCTCCTATATCTCGGGGGCAGTTTAATAACATGCGATAACTATCCGCTGTTATTTATTCCGCTCGACACGAAATAAAAGTGTGAGTATTGTTTTTCTTTGGAGTCATCTGATCATTCGTCACATTGTTCAAAGCGTAACGAGTTGTTTATCAGTCAATGGGAGGAATTACCTATTGGCATGAAGATGGGATGCTCGCCGGTTTTTAGGATCCAAATGTCAACAAAGATTTCCCGCGAAAGTTATTAGTAAACAAGATATGCGCACAAACGAAACATAAATTGCGCGCCGGAACACACGGAGTCGCATCGGAAGAACGTCAAAAGTATGAAAAGTCAACATGTCGGCCTCCATACAAAATTGTTAGAACATCGTAAACGAATCATTCATAAGATCAACTTGTAAAAGCAAAGGAGAAAGGAAGGTATGAAATTATATATATAAATTGTATGATAGAGAGTATTTATAACGAACAATCATTATGCTGAACGTTAAGAAAGAACACAACCATTTATTATACATATATACATCAGCAGCCGAAAGGCAAAACGCACAATGGTGCGCATAATGAACACCCAGTAGAGAATGATCAACGTTGCAATATAAATTTTGAAGTACAGAAGACAGAACATTATTACACATTAGAAATTAAAGATTAACTGAAGATAGTAAAAGAACAACAGCGAAGTAAACAACTTATTTAGTATATACAGTTTGAAACGTATGAATGAAGTACACACTCGATAGACTTTACATATGGTAAATGAAAGTAGGCCGTCGTCGGGACACTGCACAGTACAATGCAAGGAAGATGAAACATATATTTACAACTATTATTGAAACAGCGTCAACTACTGGATAAATACGTATTGTAAATACAATATACGTCACAAGACTGAACATTTTGATTACGTGTTGGATGATTTTATACTTCAACACTCAGAAATTTCACGGACATTGTTACACTTCAAACAACGAACTTGAGGACACTGATTACATTATGAAGGACATCAACACACATCGGAGACGGACACTACATTCCACCACATCAATGTTGCACAATTCCATTTCACTAACAATACCTGATCGTACACATCAGCACGGACATTTAATTTACATAATATTGACTTAATCGCATTAAAGTATAGACACACCGGACTTATGATATGTCAGCCTTGGGTACATCGTCTTCCAACAAGGAATATAATTAACCAGCCACTGGCGACATTTACTACGTCATTTGCACTGGCCATGAAGACATCAAGAACCCAGTCACAAGATATTTATTTAGATTCGTGTCTGCCACCAACTCTACATCATTACTATATGGACTGCACATGTGGGGATGTCCCTTCCACACCTTTGCCGCCCTCAACATAATATAGTCAGGACACTAATGCACAACGACATTTACCCCAGAGAGTTCATGCACGCCTTTTCAACTTTATCACCAACGTTTGCACAGGAAGTAATGATGGCCATTTTCAATGAAGTAACTCAAACCAGGGAGCTGGATCATTACGCTTTTCGACGCCATACATAGGAGTCACGCTGTTAGTCAGCGTCGTTTCCAGTTATTCAAGGTTCATCGTTGATACCATAGCCGACTAAGTTTCTCTGAAGTCGGCCACGAACCGCGTTGGTTCAGGGTATTAGTGTAAGTTTATTACACTATCGTCACACGCAAACAAGAGCAACTAACACGGAGACACATTTTAATTGTTCTACTCATACGTCAAACGATTGGACAGCAAATACTAGTTACGTCAATACAGAACATTATTGCCAGTCAAATCAACAGTATACATTCATGGGACACTGGATGGATGTTGAAACTCGTTAAGGCCAGTATTGTTTATTGTGGTCGATTGTTCAACATCTGTTGTATATTAATAAGATGCTGATTATAAATGTTAACAAAAGCAATTACAAACTAACAGTGCGGGTGGTTGGAATGGGTATTTCTAAAGTGGTTAAGCACGCTTGATTACTTTAGAAATCGTTTGTGTTAACTATCGTCAGGTCAATACGAAGTTGTTCGTGTTGATCTTGTGTGTGATAACACACATAGTTGGTATCGTAATTGTAAGTAGTATATAAAGTGTTTATCGTGTTGTCACTTAAATTTTAGGAGTAATAATTTTGTCTGTTGTGAATGAAAATATGTACTTTCGTCTTGCGTCAATCGTCTTTTATCAATATTAGTATTGTGTCGCTGTACGTGTATATTCTTTATATTGAACATATTTTTCCATAATTATTTTGTGGTTTACATATGTCACGTTTCGTATAATTATCCTATATTTTGAGGGATATATTCTTGGGTGATCGTCAACTTTACATTATTTGTATTAATTAAGTTGATATTTTGGTCGACGTTGATACCACAAGATATACTATCGACTATATTTCTAGAACAACATTATTACAATTTTGTCGATATTCTTGTTTTCCTTTTCCACTTCGATATTTTATTACAGCTAGATTATTATACAGGTAGGTCAAGATGTCTACACTTCAGGATTACATGGAAATGTGTGAGAAGACGGGTTTGACTGGTGCGGAACTTCGGAGTTGGGCAAAACAAGAGTTCAGCGACTATCAATTACAACAAAAGGAAGAGAAAATACTGCAAGCCGCACGTGAGAAGGAGGAACAATTGGAAAAACTAGCAGCTGAAAAGGAGGCAAAGCAACTTCAAGCCGCTCGTGAATGAGAGCAACGACAAGAAGAGATAGCTCTGGAACGTGAAAGGATTGCAACGAAGGAAAAAGAGATGGCTCTGGAACGTGAAAGGATAGCAGCTGAAAAAGAGAAGCTAATTATGGAAATGCAATTGAAAGAAAAGCAAATAACCGCAGAAGCAGAGATGAAGGCAAAGCAAATAGCCGCAGAAGCTGAAATCAGGGAGAAACAACTGGCTTTTGATAAGGAGAAGCTGGCAACAGAAACACTCTGGAAGGACAAAGAAGTTGAAGGTAATTTGAAAGTCAAGACTTTGGAGATGGAACATGAAGCTGAGATTGAACGAGAAAGAAGTCGTGCAAAACAGAAAGATCCAGTGAAGAAGTACCAAGGGCTTTTTCGCAATTTTCAACAAGGCGATTCGGTCAGTTCTTGGATTACGAATTTTGAAGTGCTCATAAAGTACTACAAGGTACCGGAACAGGATATACCGATTCTGTTCCACAGGCATCTCGCATTAGAGCCTTTAAAGGTAATCGAGTTAATACCTGAAGACTTACGTACTAACTACAAATACTTGAGAGATCGTGTTTTGGCACACTTTAGTTTAGATGAATCGGGCTTACGTACTAAGTTTAAAACACTCACTCCTAAATCTAACCAAACTTTCCTTGACTTTGTTTCTGAGTTAACCTCAGATATTTACTTGGTAGGAAATTCTTGTTCTTTCTGATAACAAACTTCTACAGATATTCAAATCTGGTCATCCTAAGAACTCTAGAATTCATATATGGTCTTTACTCTTACAAGATTATGAATTCGATATCTGTCACATTCCTGGAAAGGATAATAATCTTGCAGACATTCTCAGTCGATTGTAATATATAGTAGGAATGATATATAATATAACTTATTCAATTAGAATTCATTATATCTATTAATTGATAAAATATTTGAAAATTAAAAAAAAAACTTTTTTTGTTTTCAATCAATTAGCACCTAATTAATAGACGATGTTGATACAATCGGTGACTTTAAATTAATACTGTTAGGAATATATAGTATAATCAAATAGATACATATGTGGTTAATTTACATTTATTGACAGAGACATCTACACGGATGCAATGATCCAATAATATGTCCTGCACAATTGATGGATGTTTTGACCGTCATTATTTTACGTGGAAAACTGCGGTCAAGTATTTGTAGATTGTGTTGTGTAATTTTATTAATTAATTCCAAGACGTGGAACATTTGAACAATTTTCAAGAGTTAATTAGAATTACTTAGTTAACTAGTTTGAGTTAATTTTTTATATTAATAAGTTACGTAGATAAGTCAGTACTTTAGAATATGTATATTGATAATTATTTGTTGATTGAGAAACATTGAAATAATTACTTTGTGATTTAGTGAATGGTTGGATAAGCAAGGTTTTCAGCTGAACTAATTTTGGGAGAGCGAACTATTTTGTCAAACGTTCCATTAAAATCTATCAATATAGACGGAATCAGCTGATGGTTTAAAGATATACACACAAGTATTGGACAGTCTAACATATCAAATGGCTCCATAAAGTCTCGCAAGACATGGATAGTTACGTCTACCCTACCAACATATAAATATACATGGAATATATGGAGGAACAACAATAACTACTGTCAGAGTCTTAAACTTGGCTCGCTTTCCTAACAAGTGTGAGACAGTACAAATACAACGTGATTTGACGTAAGACTCAACGATACACCATTCAATGGATTTATTAACATATCAAATACAGAATGATGATCATAACAATATATAATGGATACTTTACAACTTACATCCACAATACAGTTCACAAGTCTGACTCGCAAGATGTCCAGACACTCGCCTTTCAATACAGAAACCATACAACGCCTTTCTCTCAATCACACGTCCGTCCTGTACCGTGTCCCCAGAGCTGTCTGGACCTGGTTCGCAACTTGCCTCCTGCCTGACGTGGCGTCACGTGGCAGGCGTGCGTCTTGCGTTGGCGGCCTGACCGCTGGTCAGCCAGCGATCTCGCAGGCCGGTAACTCCTATTCGCCTGGCGGCGCAACGAAGTTGTTGCATCCCTTACTGGGAACTAAGTCGCCTGGCGGTCGTAACGATGTCCCTGCATCGCTGTCCCCTGTTAGACTCTGACACGCTCCCCCGGTAAAATCCATGAAAGATGTCGTCTTTCATGTATAATGTCTGTACCTGTTGGGTTAATAGTATACCCTTGTCAGAGTCTACCTTTCTATTGTTATACACAACGTTATCAAAATACACACATGGCATTGAAATATATAAGCACTGGGAGTTGGGTACAAAGACATGTGGTGCTTCATGTTTAACACATATCAGGCTTCACCCTCTCGATGGCTGGTTACCTCAATTGTATTATCACCCAGTCAGATCAGTAGTACCAGCTTCACGCATCTACCTCGCAGCAATTTGAAAAAAAAAAAGAATAATATGGTTCTTGGAACAAAAACCATCTAGCCAGACTGAAATACGGCTTTATATAAGTCGTATAAAACACTCCAACCCTGTCCCTACTTGGCCAGGGGTTTTTGTGTTGGCATACAATGTTGGCAACACTCTGCCATGCCCAGTAGATGCCTGCCTGTGGTGTCAACACTTTAACAACAACATGTTATATTACACACAACACATTAGCATATACATTTCAAATTATGGCCCTTTGTGTGAAAATGTAATAACAATAAATGAAAGGGAAGTAATTTTAACATTAGTGACACACAATAATTTACAATAACTATTTAATTTCTTAGTGTCATTGCTTGACGTTTCTTCATATTAACGAGAAAAAGGTCGGTAATATGAATACGTTAATCAAGATATGATTCTAAGATTACATTAGAGAAATAAATAAACACACAATTCGTGTATTCAATTTTATAGAATCCTAAACATTTTAGAATCGTCAAAACTTTTTTTTCTTTTATATGTTGTCTGCTATTTTTGTTCTAAATTTCTAATTAATCCGGAAGTACACACGAACACTAAAATCAGCTGATGGTAAAGCTTGTAGAACACACCTGTTCCGGTTTGATGTAGTTTAAGGAAGGTACAATGTTCTCAAAGTTCGTGTTAGATGTTGCTACACAATCTTCTGGATTAGGATCGAATGTTCATGTGTTAGATGTTTCAGTCGAACATTAAAGATTTCGGTTCACTGCAAAGGTGTAGAAAAGTCATCACTGTTCAGTTTTTACTTTCACACTCGTAATTAAAATGTTCCTGGAAAATTCCACACGAAGTTGTCACTGTGAAGTTGGATAATTCGCTTCAGGTAAGTGCGAATGTGACACTGTTCTTGTACGTATTATCTACAATTAATATAGTTCGCTTTCTACCACATACTGCACATTTATACACGACAATCATTACATGAACTAGTAAAATAAGAATACTATATATAACGGGAGTAATCCCTATCACAATATTGTAGACATTACACAGCTTTTTATGAATGAAAAACCACTATTCACTGCTAAATGGCTGTGTCGGTCTGAGTGTATTTCTACATACTGCACTCAGACATTGGTGCTCACTGGGTCGGTCGGGCAACGTGACAAAAGATCGACAAAAGAAGGTGTTACAAACAGAGCAATGGTTTGCGTTGAATATGTCAAACGCCTGTGCTGAGTTCACAGGATGTTTCTCTGGCTCTTCTTCATCAGAAGACGAACTATCAAACAAGGCGGCATTTGCTTTGTTGGTCATATGCCTGCCCTTACAATCTTTCCGGTGGTGTCCCCATGCCTTGCAGAGGAAACATTTTCGTGAGTTTTTAAAGGATTTACGTTCTTTGTCTTGTCTGTTTACCATGTTTAATAAGTAGGTATGGTACCCTGGGTTCTGATCGCACATTTCACCCTGATGATGTGAATATTTACAATAAATGCAATGATTAAATTTCTCAGAGGTAGGCCTATGAAGTTTCTGCCTACTATAGGGTTGTTTGTCATAATTAGCCGCTGCTACAAAGTTAATGTTAGTATCTTCAGTAGCAAAGCAATGTTTGTTGGCTGTGTAGTAAGCCGACCCACGTCTTTCAATCTCATCCACACTAGAGCATTCATTCTCTAACAAAAATTTAGCAAAGGCTGAAGGAATAGATGATACAATTTTGTCTCTAATGA
Organism: Cepaea hortensis; assembly: GCA_963921405.1. Lineage (NCBI taxonomy): Eukaryota > Metazoa > Mollusca > Gastropoda > Stylommatophora > Helicidae > Cepaea > Cepaea hortensis. The sequence continues at coordinate 147,127,110 of OY992877.1, read as the reverse complement.
TTAGATCTTCCAATCTCTGATAACTTTTTTCAATTTTGGCTGCTGACGTCCATTTGGTGAAAATATCTCGGACTAAGCAGAGGTAGTCAGAGAACGTTTGAGTCGGTTTTGGGCTCAATTTACTGAATTGTTCTCTGTAACCTGCCTCATCTAACATAAAATGTGCCATAATCTTGGATTTCAGATAATGGTAATCTTTTCTGAGGTCTTTGGGGATGGTTTCAATAACTTTAAGAGGTTCCCCTGACAAACTCCTCATGTACACAATATTCCATTCAGACAGTGGAACTTGATAATGTTCCATTAAAGTTTCAAAATTTTGGGTAAAGGCTGCGATGCAGTCACCCGAGGTATAATTACGTACAATACCTTGATATTTCTTAAACTGGTTTTCTTTCTCCAGTCTCTCAGATTTCTTAGCCTCTTTGTTAATTGCAGTCTCAGTGTCAAGTTGTTTTATCTTCAACTGTAACTCCAGTTCTTCTCTCTTACTCTGAGCTGCTATTTCTGCCTTCTTTAGTTCGCTATCCATCTCAGCTTGCTTTGTCTTTGCAGCCAGTTCTAATTCGGCTTGCTTGGCAGCCCTTTCTGCTGCTCTTTCTTCGCGTTCTGCTGCCCTGTCATCGCGTTCGGTAGCTTTCTCCTGTACTAGTAGGTATTCAGCGTATTTCTGCTCACTCCAACGTGTTAGTTCATCACCATGTAACTGTAACTTTATGCCCATATCAATGAAATCAAATAATGAAGACATGATGGAAAAATGTCAATGAAATACCAGCCACACACAATATGTAATAAGTGGTTAGTAATCAACAATTTACAATTTGTTTAAATGGACGATATGTGCCTAAAAATGCATTTTTAAAGTATACGAAAAGAAAAAAATTATACTCAAGTGCCCTGGATGCGGTGAAGAACGGTTGAAAATCGGGCTAGGAACTGTAGGGTCGCTACTTCGAATCGTAAATGACCTCTACGGCAAGGTTTCGGATGGTACAGAACAACCTGCTTTTATTTTGGAAGAAGATAAATTAGCGTCTATTTGTTGGTGTGTGCCTGCTTGTCACTAAGTGTTGATTAGGTTTGTATGGCGTTGAGTGTAATTGTATGTCGTAAGTTTGTCCGTCAACAGTTTTTTTTTTACAATACACGTTACTTTCTTTCCAAACACTTTCCGCGTTCCACAAACTCAATGCACAAAGACAATCTACAAGTATCTTAACACTCTACAACATTGATGACACATCACTTACATCAAGATGACATTCAGTAAGGACATAGACATCAAGTTTACAAGATGGCGACAAGGTCAAAATGGCGACAAGATCACAATGTCGACAAGGTCAAAACGGTGACAAGTTTCACAAATGACAAATGTTTTACACGTTTACAGGATCAAACAAAATGTATGCATTGTACGTTTACAAATGGTCTTACACATGTTTAAATAATGTAGTAACAATCAAAATGAGCCTTCCATGATCACATTTAGGTTTAAATCGAACTAAATTAAAGCTGGACGAGACCTTCACGTTCAAAAAGGACGAGCTACGTTCAAATCTAACTAAATTAAAGTGGGACGAGCCCCCACGTTCACACATGTCAGAGTCTTAAACTTGGCTCGCTTTCCTAACAAGTGTGAGACAGTACAAATACAACGTGATTTGACGTAAGACTCAACGATACACCATTCAATGGATTTATTAACATATCAAATACAGAATGATGATCATAACAATATATAATGGATACTTTACAACTTACATCCACAATACAGTTCACAAGTCTGACTCGCAAGATGTCCAGACACTCGCCTTTCAATACAGAAACCATACAACGCCTTTCTCTCAATCACACGTCCGTCCTGTACCGTGTCCCCAGAGCTGTCTGGACCTGGTTCGCAACTTGCCTCCTGCCTGACGTGGCGTCACGTGGCAGGCGTGCGTCTTGCGTTGGCGGCCTGACCGCTGGTCAGCCAGCGATCTCGCAGGCCGGTAACTCCTATTCGCCTGGCGGCGCAACGAAGTTGTTGCATCCCTTACTGGGAACTAAGTCGCCTGGCGGTCGTAACGATGTCCCTGCATCGCTGTCCCCTGTTAGACTCTGACAACTACCAACATGGAATACTGGGAAACCCATTATTACTCTCGTCCAAAACTCATGGTATTACCTAGAGTGAGGACACACTTGTCTATTAAGACAAGGTAGGGACTAATATGGTTATTAGTTGGTATGATCTCCCATGATCAGCCACACGACGTCTAAAGGGGTATTAGACAGGTGGGCGTGCCCGTCATATGACATTATTTTTTTTTTAGAGTAGATAAAGGGGGAGACTAGGAACTTTCCAGATTGCGTTGTTAAAGGTTAATGCATATGTTTGCAAAGTACTACATATATCCATAGAAAAAAAAATGAAAACATTTTTTTTATCTAGGAGGGGGCATTACGCCATATGACGGTACACTCCACCAAAGTCATGAATGGGGTTTTCCCAGTTCTGCACAAAAATGGACAAATAGGAAAGGAAGATACCATTGGAAACGAATACAGCGTCACAGAACAAAGGACTTTCTCTGTGTGTGATTCGAAAGGAAAGGACGTGTCTTCCAGAGAGCCGTGTGTGAAGCGCTGAATGCGACTGATTCCGAGCTTAGGCGAATAGAATTCAGGAGGAAATATCGATTGGCAAATGGATACTTAAGACAGGACTCGAAATACCTAGACGCGCTGCAACTCCGAACAGCGAAATGGCAGGTTTGCGCCTGAAAGAGAACATTGGGCAAGTCAGGGAGTTTTCGTGTGAAATATTTACTAATTAAACGCCGCTCCTATATCTCGGGGGCAGTTTAATAACATGCGATAACTATCCGCTGTTATTTGTTCCACTCGACACGAAATAAAAGTGTGAGTATTGTTTTTCTTTGGAGTCGTCTGATCATTCGTCACATTGTTCAAAGTGTAACGAGTTGTTTATCAGTCAATGGGAGGAATTACCTATTGGCAGTCACCATATGAACATGTAACAACTTTACGTATCAGGATCATGAGATCTTGCATATTAGCAAAAGAATCATTGAGACAAACTGGTTCCATCTATAGGGAATATGCAAACAGAGAAAATAGGACAATAACACTGACACCTGGACAGGACGTACCATTTACTTTTGCCAAGTGACAAACATCTTCTGAAAGACTCATGGCAAGGACCGTTTAAAGTACTAAGACAAATTTCGACAGTGGACTACGAAATTGCAATGAACTACAAACATTAAATATTCCACATTAACATCTTAAGACCCTATTACAACAGAGACGAGGACCAAGACGAAACTGCAGCAAGCACAACCATAGTGGACCACACAGACTCAGACGACACCGACGAAGTACTAGTTCCAGCACTTGACACGACAGATACGTTACAAGACATAAAACTATCTCCTGATCTTTCTCAGACTGAGACCGACAACTGCAGACAACTGTTAGAAGAATATAAGTCCATCTTCTCCAATCATCCAGGACAGACAGATTTAATACAACATCAAATCATATTAACATCTCATGTACCAATAAAATCCAGACCGTATTCGATACCCATACACTACAAGGATAAGTTACATCAGGAAATTTTAGAACTAGAGTCCAACAAAATCATTAGAAGATAACAATCACAATATTCTTCTCCGATAGTGATTGTCAAAAAGAAGGACAACTCAATACGCTTATGCGTAGACTACAGGAAACTTAATGCAATAACACAGTTAGATTTAGAACCCATGGTTAACTGTGAAGACATACTGAATGAGATGACACACGACAAATACTTCACAAAACTTTACATGACCAAAGGGTATTGGCAAATACCCATGGTTGACGATTCCATACACTTGACAGCATTTGCAACACCTTGGGGATTATACGAATGGTGTAAACTACCATTCGGGCTAGTCAACGCCCCAGCAACATTCGTACGCATGACACGATTGTTACTAGCAGACCTATCGAACATACTTTCCTACATGGACGACATCTGTGTACATACAAGGACAATGACGGAACACCTGACAACACTCCGAGAAAAATTTGAACGTATCAAACAACACGGCCTAACAGTCAAACCATCCAAGGTAGAAATCGCCTATCTCGAAATTACATTTCTTGGCTATAAAGTTTGTAATGGATTTGTCACCACAGATGACAACATTGTATCCAAGATTCTAAAATTGTCGCTTCCGACAACCAAAAAGGAAATACGAAGCATGTTGGGTCTACTCAATTACTACAGACGATTTATTCCTGATTTTGCTGGTTTGACAGAAAGTTTTACAAATTTACTAACCAAAGACAAACCAAATAAAATTGTAAACAGCGAGTGTCTGAGACCTGCATTTACAAAAGTTTTGTCATACTTTTCGTCTAATCCTATCCTTAAATTGCCAAATTTGGAAATTGATTTCAGATTGAGGACTGACGCAAGCTCCATAGCCATAGGGGCAGTTTTGTTGCAGTCTTATGATGACATCCTGCGTCCAATTTTTTATGTCAGCCGCAAACTGACACCGAGAGAACGCAGATTTTCAACTCCTGAATTGGAGGCTTTGGCTTTAATTTTTTTTCCATCAAAAGATTGTCTACATATTTGTTAGGTCGTCATTTCATTGTAGAAACTGACAACAATCCATTAACCATTATTAAGACAGGGAGACCAACCAACCACAGAATAGCAAGATGGTCTTTAATGCTCTAAGACTTCAGTTTTGAAGTGAGGCACATCAGCGGTACACAAAATACGATTGCAGATTTGCTATCCAGATGCCCACCCGACACGTCCGAAAATAGGCTACCTATGACTGAGCGCACAGATTAAATGAGTAAATATCTGTGATTACTTAGAGCGCTCAGAAATCACAACCCAGCAAAGTAATGTGTAACATAATTACACATCGCTGGCACACATAACTGTGATAAGGACAGTGTCCTCTATTATCTTGTTTATTATAAATTATATTTTTAATCCGTAAGCATGGTAAATAGATGTGTGATTAGAGTGAAGAGTGACAATATTTTAAACACTTGTTAACATTTATACGAACAGTACTACGAGTGATTACAAAACTTACCCCAAGTCAACTTATGGTAACATCCTCAGTACTTGCGCTTATGAATACAATTGATATAAGCCCAGCAGAGTGTTCAAATATTTTAAATCGTGTGAGAGAGACGACGACATTCGAATTCAACACATTTAACAAAACAGTTGCACCTATACTTCCAGAGAACATTGTTATCCAAACTTGTGAACGTGTGAACTGTTCATCCGTAATTCCATAGAACATTGTTATCCAAATTTGTGAACGTGTAAACAGTTTAATCCGTACTTCTACATAACAGTGTAATCCAAACAGGTAGAAGGACAATGTGTTACTCCAAGATCTTAACACATCAAATGTGTACTTCCGTTACTTTTTGGAATTAATTAATAAATTTAGAAAATTAGCAGACTATACAATAATTGTCACGAAGTAATGACATTTTATAAAACTTTGTGAGACTAAATTTACATATACTTAATTGTATGAGAGGATTTTTAGATTTGTAATCTGAGAATTATTGATTGATCAATTTGTTCTCAATAGTACCAACTAGGTCACTATTGACAAGAAGCATCAAACTATGACGCTTAGAACTTAATTTATAAATGTACTTTATTTTTTTGGAAAGAAAGTAAAAGTTATTCCCCATAGTGTTTCACAATAACATCTAAGGGAAACAATTTGAAATATTGAGTCAATGTGAATGTCACGAATTGGCAGCCTTTACTTCCCAGAACAATTTTCGGTCACTTTTGATAGGCCATGTAGAGGATCAACAGACGAACAAAACTGTTTTCTCTATATTCAAGGCTATACTGTCTTGACGTAAGCTTGCAAACCTTGCAAGTAAACAACCACCAGGAATGGCTTTCTATTTGGGAAGTTAATTTGACACCAGTACCAGTCACCCCCATTTGTTATCAATCCAGCCAGACAGGAGGGCAGACTTAAGGGACTGAATAGTAATTAAAACCAACTAGCCATGACGTAAGCTTGCAGATGGCAAGTAAAATGGCAACTAGATAATTAGTATACACCTTGGGAAACTGCTGACCCAGACATGCTGAATCAACAATGAACTGGGCCATGGACTGTGTAATTAAAACCTGGTTTACCCACAGAGTTGTAAACTGGCTGTTGACCATGAGAACCTAATTGTTCCCTTGACATGACACCTGATAAGAATAGCTAGGAAATCACCCAACCGCGATGGCTGACCCCATCTGGTAGAGACTAGAGGCGCAAGGTGTGAAATCACTGATAAGACTTAGGGGGCTAATAATTGTCAGACCCACAGGTGTGATGGCCAATTGCAGTGATAAGTGCAATTACCGTCCGGTGGAGATAAGAAGAATTTATGCTGGGAATGCCAAGGAGATAATACGGTCTGCTTGACTCAGCTTAAATAAGGGTCCCTAGCCTGTTTTATGTTAGATTAAGTCTGACTTCAGAACAGGTGAGACAACCAGCTCGTTTTGTATGATTCTTAGGTTGCTAGATTTAACTAGGAGAATTAATTCTTAGTAACTAGTCGAGTTTTAGATGGATGTAATGACTCTCAGTCTATATCTGACCTAGGTTACTTCCAGAATTATCATTGCTTCAGGTTACTTGAGTATTCTTTCTAAGTTATGTGTTCAATATCATATTGCTTTAAAGTGTTACTCTTCTGAGAAGTAGAACCTTATGTAAGACAGATCTTGTCTAAGTATACTTTTAGGTGTCTTGGTAGATGCTTGTCATTTCTTTGTACACTATCCTAGTTGCCTTTTTGGTGTGTGCATTTGTTGTACAGAATATAGTCAACTGACTATTTATTTAATTCTTACAACAGCAGTAACTCGGTGGTGATTAAACCGGGCAGCTCAGCAAATATGGCTGGTCTGTTTGGTCACTTCAATTAGACTTGTTGTATATCTCATTTTGTAGCTATACAATATTAGTACTCATTAATAATGCCTGATGCTATTATGTGAGTATCATTAGATGTCTATCTTGAAGTAATATAATGTTTACGGATATGTTGGATGTATGTATGTGTAATTTCATATGAATATACGATGCTAGGAATATGCTTCGTACATATTCTTTTTGTGTATATACATCTCATTTCGTATACCTACAAACTAACTAGTGCATTATGCTATTATGTTAAAGTATCATAATATGTCTAGTTTAATTAATGTTTTATGTGTATTTCATGTTTGGTATATTGATTTGTCATATGCAAGCCTATCAATATGACGTGTTATATTATGGTGTGCGCATTGGCACACTAACCATCGATTACATTTGTAGCAGAGGTGTAATGGTACAGACAGTACCCACAAGTGTTATGGGGTATATGGTGCTAAACTTTCTCAGTGTATTGTGGGCGTGCGTCCCCGGTAATGCATGGAAACCTGGCACAGCTATTGGTCACGGCTTGTAAGCCCGGATGACCTGGCATTGTTATAATACACTTACCGACCCTGTGAGCTGCTAAACTAACTTTGGACGGAGCAGCTGTACGACACAGAATTTCTGTATTAGCGACATGGACATGGGGCGGCAGAAATGTAATCATTACAGGCGTGTGAGACAATTGAAAAGCCCGTCCCAGACTAAAGACAGTAGGGAGAAGGAGGATGGTGAACGCAGTCGAGCTGAAAGATAAACTTGGCCAGACTGGTCATTGTATATGTTTGTGTTATGATATGTTTTAATTAGGATTGCGCTGATGTAGAACTGATATAACACATTCTTGACTTTCTTTCAAGCTCTCACAAGGAGCCCTATGTTATAGATCTCAAGACTAGAGACTACTGACTAGGAGTGTCAGGACTGGCAGGATCGCCAGACTACCGGCAAGCTGTTTCTTTTGTTGAGTCTACTGGAGAGTGGGGATCTGGACCACAGTTCCAGATAGATGAAGTAACAAGTAAAGTTACGTAATGTTTCTCATCACAATATGTTATATGATTTTATCATCCTCATATTGACAATCATCCAATGTCTATGATTAGTAAATAAATGTTGTAGTCTTGTAACTCATAGTTCTGTCATTATATTTTTTCCAATTGTGCATACGTGTTGTTGTGTACATTGGTGGGGGTTCACTTACACACCAAGGAAAGGAGCAGTCAGGGAGAAAACCTGGACTGAGATTGTCGTCTATACTAATATATTTAGACTTAAAACATCTATCTTAAGCTAACCTTCTCTTTCCTATACCTTGGCGAATATTCAGCACAGTTCATTTCATTTTGTAACGAGCCACTAGGAACTGTACGTTGGATATTCAAGGGCTTAATCTGTAGTTCAGCCATATAGATTTTGTCCCTAGTCAGTTTCTGACTATCTGGGGTTGCTCGCCAGTGAATAATACATTCATCTAGCCGGTGGGGCACCCCGACTTCTGACAGATTGGTGTCTCGTACGGTATTTGAATTCGGACTTCTCGCTTTCAATAGACTCCGGTACTAGACCCTAGACATTCGATTTTAAAAGTTAACTCTTGTAATCTTCAGTCATCAAAAGAGACTATCATCAGATGTAGCTAATTTTAGTTGAGGATGTTACAGAGTATACATATATCACTTTTCAAAAGTATAACAGATAAGAACTTATGAGAAAACTACCATCATCTATCATTTAGTGTTATCATTAATCATTTATTGATAATTGAACACTTTAATCATATTTACATTGATGTGTTTGATGATTTAACTGCTTGACTGATTTGCAATTTTATGCTAATATATGCCATGTTCATTTTGACATGTATGCAGTGTATTTTAATGTTTATTTAGGTAAATATTACTGTTGATTACTGTGTAGTATATCTCTCACACTTACTTCACTGCTGTCGCCAGGTACTACTTGAATATTATTTTCAGTTGTCTTTCACTGCTGAGGCTAAACTATACACATTGGATAGCGTAGACTGTCAGTAGTTAACTCTTGTCTTTCCAGTAGATCTGATTTTTGATATATACATAGAAGCTAACCTGAATATAGTCATTAGCAATTATGTTCTTGCTTTACCGGAATCTTGAAGAGGATCTGAAGGCGCGCGCAGATTTCTCAGAGAACGCGAGAGGGTGGGGCATAAGAGAAGACTTACAGGGAGGGCAACTAGAAACATATATCATAGCAGAGGTAGAATGGTGGGACCAAGAAGAAGACATTATGTTTAAAGAAAATGATGAGTTCTTTGAAGCACAAGAGCGTAGCAAAACTGAAGGAGTAAAGATGGAGAAAACGCATATGGAAGCAGTCAATGCGGAGAAGCTAACCTTTCTAGCGGAACATAAGGTAGGAGATATGGATGCTCACCCAACCAGGAAGGAAGGGACATCTTTGCCACCCACCGCAGAATCAGAGGTAGTGGACCGGGAACTACAGGTTCTCATTCGACCCAGTCCTAAACGGAAAAGAGGGAAGAAAAAACGTGCCAAGGGCATTTCAAACAGTCACAAACGTGATAACTGTTTGCACCACGGCAATAGTCGTTTGACAGTAGAGGACCTTCAGGAAAACCACTTGACTGCTACGAGAAATGAATCTCGAGAGAAAGAGAAACTGAAGACAACCTTTAATGAGGTCGCAGGCGGAGACCTAGCCGATTCTCACATTCCCTTCTGGTCACAGAATCACGAAGTGGAATTACATCTGACTGAAATAGGGAGGAAGGAAGGAACAGAATCCCAGGTGAATTTCACTGCTGCAACGCGGGAAGAGTCACTAATTATCAGTTCAGATAATTTACCTAGTAACAGTTACCCAGAGGACAACTGTTTGCACTACGGTTTGCCAGTACAAGACGCCCAGGAATCTCATTTTACTTCAACGAGAGGTGAAACTCAAAAGGAAGATGACCTGAGGACATCTTTTAAGGAGGTCGGAGATCGAAAGGTAACCGACTTTATTATTCCCTTCAGCCCAGACGAGGAAGAAGTGGGATTAAATTTGACTGACAGTGGGATGAAGGAAGACCCGGAACCCCTTGTGATCTTTGAGGCTGCAGCTCAGGACAAGACACTAGATCTCAGTTCAAATCATTTACCTAGTGTGATGGATTGTGTAGACACCAGCCTATCACAGGATGTACCTCAACTGGACTTAGCCCATGAAAGCATGACCAGAGAGGAACATCCAGACCAGGAAACATTTCCAGTTGTTATCTTACAGTATACCAGTTCGGAGACTCAGGAAACACAGGGAATTGTTAGGAGCCAGAATATGGATTCTGATTTTGTGCAGACAACATTGTCTGTAGTTACTAGCAAAGAAAACTCTTCACGCAAGATGGAGGTAGAAACTGCTAGCATCGCTATAGCTGAAGTTATCAGGGAATTCCAGCAACAGAAGTCAAGAGTGGTTTGGAATCAACACTCTTAGGACTCAATCTACCCTTCAGTCAGGTCGATTTGATAGGAGTAGATCAGCTATTTGTGGATACGTTATTCAAAAGTAACACCACTTTATCGCCCTGGAGTAACTATGTTATTTCTCAAGGCTGGACAACTTGGCACACTAAATTTCCAATTTCTAGCACGGTTTTCACACGAAACTCTAATGCAGAGAAACTCAGCCCGTTAACTGATTATCAGGGGAAGAAACCGCGACACCGAGGAGGGAAGATTGTTACGCCCAACTTTGAAGGAGGAAAGCGCCAGTTGAATTTATATCATGGGACCATGATGTGTAACATTATTCCTTTCAAAAGGAAGATATGGATGAATCTGTTAAGGATCTATAATGGATGGAGGAAAATCGCGGAGACAAGCTTTGCGGTGGCCAGCTTATGCAAGACCTCACTACGGGTACATCCTCGGCTGAAAGGAGTAAATCACGTGAGTGAATGGTGTAAAACAATTGCTGCCCAGAGGCGTAGAAGAATCCCGTTGATTGTGATCTTTCCCAGAGGGGTAAAATTACAACCTCCTGACAATTACCGGATTTTACCAAGCTATTGCATGGAATCCCGGCCGAAAACCAGGTACAAGGATCTATCCAGAGTATCTTTGGGTTATGGAAATGGGACGTCTTTATGCAGAAGCAGGACAACCCATTGCCACAAGGAATATTGGAAACCTTTAGGCAGATACAGAACGGAGAGTGCTTAGGCATTTATTCTGGGATGTACGGCGTGCTTTGACAAAAGATTTCTGGCAGAAACTTTTTTTTTAAGGGGAAAGCTCTGTCACGAATTGGCAGCCTTTACTTCCCAGAACAATTTTCGGTCCACTTTTGATAGGCCATGTAGAGGATCAACAGACGAACAAAACTGTTTTCTCTATATTCAAGGCTATACTGTCTTGACGTAAGCTTGCAAACCTTGCAAGTAAACAACCACCAGGAATGGCTTTCTATTTGGGAAGTTAATTTGACACCAGTACCAGTCACCCCCATTTGTTATCAATCCAGCCAGACAGGAGGGCAGACTCAAGGGACTGAATAGTAATTAAAACCAACTAGCCATGACGTAAGCTTGCAGATGGCAAGTAAAATGGCAACTAGATAATTAGTATACACCTTGGGAAACTGCTGACCCAGACATGCTGAATCAACAATGAACTGGGCCATGGACTGTGTAATTAAAACCTGGTTTGCCCACAGAGTTGTAAACTGGCTGTTGACCATGAGAACCTAATTGTTCCCTTGACATGACACCTGATAAGAATAGCTAGGAAATCACCCAACCGAGATGGCTGACCCCATCTGGTAGAGACTAGAGGCGCAAGGTGTGAAATCACTGATAAGACTTAGGGGGCTAATAATTGTCAGACCCACAGGTGTGATGGCCAATTGCAGTGATAAGTGCAATTACCGTCCGGTGGAGATAAGAAGAATTTATGCTGGGAATGCCAAGGAGATAATACGGTCTGCTTGACTCAGCTTAAATAAGGGTCCCTAGCCTGTTTTATGTTAGATTAAGTCTGACTTCAGAACAGGTGAGACAACCAGCTCGTTTTGTATGATTCTTAGGTTGCTAGATTTAACTAGGAGAATTAATTCTTAGTAACTAGTCGAGTTTTAGATGGATGTAATGACTCTCAGTCTATATCTGACCTAGGTTACTTCCAGAATTATCATTGCTTCAGGTTACTTGAGTATTCTTTCTAAGTTATGTGTTCAATATCATATTGCTTTAAAGTGTTACTCTTCTGAGAAGTAGAACCTTATGTAAGACAGATCTTGTCTAAGTATACTTTTAGGTGTCTTGGTAGATGCTTGTCATTTCTTTGTACACTATCCTAGTTGCCTTTTTGGTGTGTGCATTTGTTGTACAGAATATAGTCAACTGACTATTTATTTAATTCTTACAACAGCAGTAACTCGGTGGTGATTAAACCGGGCAGCTCAGCAAATATGGCTGGTCTGTTTGGTCACTTCAATTAGACTTGTTGTATATCTCATTTTGTAGCTATACAATATTAGTACTCATTAATAATGCCGGAGGCTATTATGTTGAGTATCATTCAGATGTCCATCTTGAAGTAATATAATGTTTACGGATATGTTGGATGTATGTATGTGTAATTTCATATGAATATACGATGCTAGGAATATGCTTCGTACATATTCTTTTTGTGTATATACATCTCATTTCGTATACCTACAAACTAACTAGTGCATTATGCTATTATGTTAAAGTATAATATGTCTAGTTTAATTAATGTTTTATGTGTATTTCATGTTTGGTATATTGATTTGTCATATGCAAGCCTATCAATATGACGTGTTATATTATGGTGTGCGCATTGGCACACTAACCATCGATTACATTTGTAGCAGAGGTGTAATGGTACAGACAGTACCCACAAGTGTTATGGGGTATATGGTGCTAAACTTTCTCAGTGTATTGTGGGCGTGCGTCCCCGGTAATGCATGGAAACCTGGCACAGCTATTGGTCACGGCTTGTAAGCCCGGATGACCTGGCATTGTTATAATACACTTACCGACCCTGTGAGCTGCTAAACTAACTTTGGACGGAGCAGCTGTACGACACAGAATTTCTGTATTAGCGACATGGACATGGGGCGGCAGAAATGTAATCATTACAGGCGTGTGAGACAATTGAAAAGCCCGTCCCAGACTAAAGACAGTAGGGAGAAGGAGGATGGTGAACGCAGTCGAGCTGAAAGATAAACTTGGCCAGACTGGTCATTGTATATGTTTGTGTTATGATATGTTTTAATTAGGATTGCGCTGATGTAGAACTGATATAACACATTCTTGACTTTCTTTCAAGCTCTCACAAGGAGCCCTATGTTATAGATCTCAAGACTAGAGACTACTGACTAGGAGTGTCAGGACTGGCAGGATCGCCAGACTACCGGCAAGCTGTTTCTTTTGTTGAGTCTACTGGAGAGTGGGGATCTGGACCACAGTTCCAGATAGATGAAGTAACAAGTAAAGTTACGTAATGTTTCTCATCACAATATGTTATATGATTTTATCATCCTCATATTGACAATCATCCAATGTCTATGATTAGTAAATAAATGTTGTAGTCTTGTAACTCATAGTTCTGTCATTATATTTTTTCCAATTGTGCATACGTGTTGTTGTGTACATTGGTGGGGGTTCACTTACACACCAAGGAAAGGAGCAGTCAGGGAGAAAACCTGGACTGAGATAGTCGTCTATACTAATATATTTAGACTTAAAACATCTATCTTAAGCTAACCTTCTCTTTCCTATACCTTGGCGAATATTCAGCACAGTTCATTTCATTTTGTAACGAGCCACTAGGAACTGTACGTTGGATATTCAAGGGCTTAATCTGTAGTTCAGCCATATAGATTTTGTCCCTAGTCAGTTTCTGACTATCTGGGGTTGCTCGCCAGTGAATAATACATTCATCTAGCCGGTGGGGCACCCCGACTTCTGACAGTGAACATGAATATAGTACTTTGTTCATAGCGCCAGAACGGCAACACATTGCAAGATGACATCAACTATGCGTGAACTATAATTACTGAAGTTGTGAACCAGCATGCGATCATCCGACCAAATCGGTTGGGGTCTAATGCTGAAGTCATCTTAAAGAAAAGATAACTTGCGGCCTGACATGTATCTTTTTGTGTTTTGTTTTCTTTGTCGGGAGGTAGTTGTGTTGCTTGAGAGACAGCGTAAGTCTCGGATAGCTACCGGACTGGCTAAGTCCGTCAGTAGCCTAGATAAAAGTCCAACGAGGGGACTGTACTTGTTGGGTGTAGCTGTATGGCAGCACTGAAGAGAAGACATATCATGAAAATTACCCAAGATACTTCAACAAACTCCAAAGAGTCACCTAAGATGACAAACAGTGGGTCGATTCTGACTTTTATTAGTGGATTAACCCAACTTCAAATAGCCAATAATGAAAGGACTTTCATTCGAGGAGCGGCGGGAGAGTGTCAGAATCTTCCCCGGGTCGTCATCACTGGCGCCTGGCAATAACGGCCAGGTACCGCCGTGAACTGCATTAACACTTACGACGCAGTAACAGGGACAGGGTCCGCGTGGTACACGGAGACCAGAGACCACGAGAGGAGAAAGCTGGACCAACACGGGCTCACCGCGGCTATCGGATATTGAGTGTATGAGTTGACGCTAGATGAGAGAAAGCCTGTTGAGTAGAGAAAGACTGAGTTCATGGTATGCAATATTGCATTCATGAACTGATGTATTATATTTACATGTGTATTGAAATGGCATTATCGCCGAGTTGAGCGAAGCCAGTTATGATTGCTGTATGCGAGAAGTGCGATTAAAGTAGTTGAGAGATGTCATGTACGATGTGTTATGTACATTCATTCTGTGTGAGCGATTGTTATCACATCTGTTAGTCACCACGAGCCTTTATTGATTGCAAATCAGGACTCTGACAGCCCTCTCATCCGGGGATCCCTCATATCCCTCAGCTGAGAGCCTTCGAACAAGTATCTGAACTAAGCATGTAGCGTGCTCAGCATCTCACCTCCGTTTTTGCAGTATGTGGGTATCGGCCCGGCTCTCACATCTAAAGGTTAGTGGCTTAGAGGCATTCAGCCATATCCCTCAGGTGGTAGATTTAGGGTATGTGTCTGGACCAAGTATTGGTGGCTTCATCCACCTGATTTTAGCGTTTGACTGCTATCCTCAGTCTACCTGCAGAGCAGCAGGTTGGATGTCTCTTTTAGTCTGGTCCTTATCTCAAGAGCTGTCAGACATGTAGTTGTATATCCATCGGAATAGCGCTTGGGGTCACTGGGACGCTCAAGCCCCCCCCCCCCCCCCCACCACCGCGTCAAGGTGGAGATACATCGGGGGTGGGGGCATAATGGATTTGAACTCGCCGTTAGAAGCGACGCCATCGACCTACAAGTAAACACGCTGGAAAGGACTAAGTGAACGAATATCGATATCAGAATGCAAAGATTTGCTGTGAAGTTCGTGGAAGCCAGACAGCACACGAAGAGACTCATCAATCAACAGTGAACGCGCATAGTTTGTTGGTGTACACTGATGGTTTTTTTTTTTTAAACCAAGTAAATCGGGGGAATTTTTTGGAGTTGTCAGTGGGTGCATTTATGCTAATACTTGCTGAACAGAACAGAACCTGGAAACGATCAATAGCATTGAGATTACAATCAGCCGCTTGCGTTTAGCTCTATAATCATGGCTTGGCTGAAACTAACTTCATCCTAACCACTGTTGTTGCTGCCAGTGTGTTTACAGACTCAGTGCCAATCAAAAAGCAGATTTGAACAGACTGAGAACCCGTATGTGGATAGGATGATATAGCGGGGGATAGGCAGGGGTTCTGGACGAATCTCAGAAGTGAGAGGGGCGACTAGGAGAACTTTCGATCAGATGGCGGTTGGGACTATTAGTAGTATGACTCTTCGCTGGCTGTTGAACGAGGGGACGGAGCCCGTGTGGCAATGTCCTGAGTGCAGTGATGTGGGTTCTTAGCTCATAACTCACAATCCATAACTCAATGCCAGATCCGGGTACGCGCTTTAGACGATTAATAACCCCATGGCAATTAATCAGTAAAATATCTGCCTATTGTCTATACTTAATGATGTTTAGCTGGCTGTACATAGATACATATGTCTATACTTATGATGTTTAGCTGGCTGTACATTGATACATGTCTATGCTTATGGCCACGCTTTCCGGCATGGCACATGATTGATTGATTGATGCTTATGGTGTTTAGTTCGCTGTACATAGATACATGTGTCTATACTTATGATGTTTAGCTGGCTGTACATAGATACATATGTCTATGCTTATGGTGTTTAGTTCGCTATACATAGATACGTGTGTCTACACTTATGATGTTTAGCTGGCTGTACATAGATACATGTGTATTTCCTTTTGCCTTGAATAATTCATGTGTAAACACACGGGGACCCGACTTATCTGTCATTATTTACATATTGTTACGTTTAATTAGCTGAACCAATTAAAATAACCTGTTTATTTATGTTTCATAATTATATTTGACACCTTGTCGCCCGCCTATGCGACTTGGTCATACAGTTCTGGGTTGACACAGCTTCATTACTTCTTTTTGTTCCAAGTAATGCACATTTTGTGGTGAACTATTGTTCCTGTGTGCCAAGCAACACATCGTGTAGTATTATGCATTTTATGCTTGGTTTGAGAAAACTAAAGACATCAGGCTAGACATTTTAACGAGCAACATAGTATATCTTTCATACAGAACGTAGTGGTGTCGATGGTGTCCTCCTCGAGTGATGGAGGTCCTGGGTTCAAGCCCCAGTGATGACCGGGATTTTTTTCTCGTGGACTTCTAGTAATAACATTTCCCCTGGTCTCTGGGTAGTGAGATCGGACGCTCGTTTGTATGGTTGCGCACGTAAAAAAATCCCTTGGCAGTTGGAAATCGAAAAAGAGTAGCCTAACGGCGATGCCCGGGCAAAATTTCGAGTTAAACATCTACCCAAAGTATTTCAGGATCCTCGCCGGTGTTACAGAGTTCGTGCACTGAGCTGAGTTTCTCCAGACTCAGGTTTGAGTTAGGAGGAGAACGGAGCACTTATGGGTTGCACCCGTGTGCCGTGATATTGATCCATCGACTAAACTAAACTAAAATAAAATTAAATACACTAGTATTTTTATTTCTTTGCTTATTGTCTTCTTCTGGAACTGGAAGAGTTAAAGTGAACCATAAAATGTTCGAGAACGTATCACAGCTGGCAAGATGCTGAAAACAACACACATCGAGCATCGTTTAGTCTGATGATAAGGATCTAGCACCGTCTCTCCAATATGCCACGATGACACGGACACGAAGTGTTGTATCCTGTCAACAAGGTGACGAGATCTGCTTACTTGGCCTGCCACTTATGACAAGTGGGTCATGGGGTAGGTAACTGAAGTACTTCAACTTTGCAGAAGATATAAAAGCCTTGTCTAGTCCGATACCAACTAGTTTATGTTGCATACTAAACCAAATAAATCTGCCCTGTTCTGGTTCAGCGGTGCTGTTTATTGTCTTTTATGTGCTCTGTGAACTGCGTCCCAAGACGAATCCACGAACATTGCAGCCCGAGACACGCAGATGGACCACCTCCACACGGCGAACTCACCCTCCCCTCCTCCATATTACTCTTGCAGCCAAGCCTATGCTGAAGAACCTGTTGTGTATGGGTATTGGTTACGAACTGTGATTATATCTTTGTATACTATAAAATACGGAGTTAGTTGCTCGTCTTTTATATGACGTCGCAATCACCCCAAGCATATATTGGCCGATTTATTTTATTTCCTCCCTTCACTCGCTTTGAACTTCAGCGTAGTCCATTAGCGTGCTAGGCTACTACTTCTAGTGCGCTGGACTGATTTTTGCGCATGGATTAGCTTTCCCTTTTACCAGTGTCCCTCGCCATCAGGCGAACCCACTCCGACTTCTGAGATACTTCTAATTTACATCCCCATGTCATGGACGAGAAGTTTTAGTCCAACTGACCGTTGTAGGGGTTGAACCCGCTACCTCCACATCAGCACATCGGATGTGTAAGAATGAGCGCTCTTATCCATTCGGCCATGCTGACCTCTTTTTGTATAAGAAACTTTACCTTTAGTAGTTTGCCAGTACTTTCTAAACGGCTACGTTCGTACTATTATGACAATCAACGCTAGGCTCTGCTTCCAAATCGCTTGCGGCTGACTTTCAACCCCTAAGTAACAGACAACAGACGCCGGTATAAAATAAGGAAAGTTGGAATGGAGAGGGGGGGGGGGGGGGAGAGAAGAATATAGCAGACAAGCAATAATAGTAGAGAATTAATAAGACTTAAAGAACGTTATAATTTACCCATATTTGGTATTGTGACAATTTTCATAATCAGTTTAAATGTAATAATCAATTATGATTGTGTATCAAATAGAGACAGGCTTTCGGTGGATATAAAGGGGCTATACTTTTGTATTTATGCGAATGCTTTATAATGAGGTATGAACATATGGAAAATTCGAGGGAAGTGGAGATTTTTCTTTAAAAATAATTGAGGATATCGTGGACAGAGTCAAACACAAAAGTTAAGATGTTGCCTAGATCAATAATTCAATCGACAAGGACAAGCCGTGGAATTGATGGGGCGTAGCAACACAAAGGGAAGACTAAAGATACTAGCCTTATATTGGAAAATATTAGGCAAAAAAGGCTGAGGAAGGTAGAGTAATGCGTATTTGAAAGATTAAACATTTGGAAAATCCATCCATCCATCATGTGCCATGCCGGTAAGCGTGGGCGGTCATGTTCTGCCATCTCACCCGATCACCAGAGTCGTGGATCAGCTCCGTGTTTCTGTCTCGACTATGCCACAAGGCCAAGCCATCCAGGTACTTGCTTCTAGGTCTTCCCCTTGGTCTGTTCCCCTCGATCTTACCAGTTGTCACCAAATTCTCCAATCCATTTCTTCTCATAACATGTCCAAAAAATTTTGAATGTCTACGTCTAATTTCTCTAATCAATTTACGATCTTCATTTGTTTCTTGAAGGACTTGTTCATTGGTCTTTCTGGCTGTCCATGGTATTCTTTGCATTTTCCTCAGAAACCACATCTCTACAGCCATCAGATGTTTTTCAGCCTGACTGCTCATTGTCCACGCTTCACATCCATACAAAAGTACAGGCTCAATGTAGCATCTCAACACTCTCTTTCTCGTTTCAATTGACATCTTTTTATTGGTCAATATGTTTTTCATCTTGCTAAAGGCTACTTTTGCCATGGCGATTCT